>JBAPLH010000115.1:2490000-3015000 GCA_037897445.1 Ceriops zippeliana
AAAAGCAAAACTAAAACAAAAAAGAATACAGCAAGATAGAAAAAACATAACACAGCACTTAAATCGCAAGACAAAAAACTAAATCCAACGTACCCACCAAACATTGTAAAAAATTTCCAAATGAGCCCAAATCGGTACAAACCGTTTGAACACAAAACCTCCCCCAGGATCATACACTATAGACACACACCTCTAAATACAAAATCTAAAAGAAAACAGCAACTCAACCGAGGGAATTCAAAAACAAGCTCTAACAAAAAAGAATGTTAAACAAAGCCGCCATCTTCCTTAACAAAAACAGATAGTACCTTGTTAATAATAATCGCAATCAAAAATAATCTAACCCAAATTGTGTCAATTCGCCCCCCGCCATAAACATCATATCAGTTCATAAACAACTTATCCAACCACCTATTAAATACTAACAATAACATGCTCCCATACACACATCCCAGCCAACACATAACAAACAACCCCCATCACCTAAAGTCTATAACTAAAATTGATCCTGGTAAACCCCACACAACAGGAAACATTACACTCTACCTAGCGGATTGAACAACACACAAATAAACATTAATACGTAGACACACATTGGTCTCATGATTTAAAGGACCTTCCATATAACTTAACACAAATAAAAAAATTAAAAAAAACATACAACCCTATACAAACCCGAAAAAGTAACAAAAAAACAACACTTCAAGTCCACATACTAAAACAAATAATAATCTTCAACCTTTATGGTTCATTTTAATCACAAAAAAAGAATTAGAGTGACCCAGACCTTAAATATAAGAAAAACATTAATCCCATTCTAATTAAAAAGTTACATACACGGGCATATAGTCCTACGTAAGACCTTAAAATATAAAGTAAACCGGGAGACAAAAAAAAAGAAAAATCGAACAGGACAAAATAAAAATAGATAACAAAACAAAACAATAATCGTTACACAAAAAAAAAAATGAAAATAAAAATCAACAATAACAAAACTAAGGACAAAACGGAAAAACGATAGAAACAAAAAAAAACCATGAATAACTCAAGCTCGGACAGCACTCTAACAGAATAAGAAAAATACATAAAATCAACACGACAAACATAACCTAACTACAAACAATGACAAAACAAAAAAAGAATAAAAATTTAAAAAAAAAAACAAAACAAAACAAAAAAAAAACAAACATAAAAACAAAATACTCAAAAAAAAAAAAAAAACAAAAAAAAAACAAAAAAAGTAAAAAAAAAAATTTAAAAACGAAAAAAACAAAACCAAAACTACACGAAAAAATTCCCAGTCAAGCGACAAACATCACTAATGAAAAAAAAATCGAGATATAAATCCCAATAATAAAACCACCCCAATCAGGCGCCCAAATAACAAGACGACCCCTATAACAAAAAAATCACCACGATCCCAAAACCTGACCCGCCTGAAAGCTATAAGCCACAAGAAACAAAAAAAAACAACCAAAAAACACAACGAAACAGAACAAAAAAATGTTAAAACAAAAAAAAAAAAAAAATAAAAAAAAAAGACAAATAAAAATACACAAAGCATCGAGAAAACAATAAACAAAAAAAATAAAAAAAAACCAAACAAAAAATCAAAACAAATAAAAAATTTGGATAATAAAAAAAAATAGCCGCAAAACGAGTTAAGAGTCAATAAAAAAGGTCAAAGGTGGACGAAACAATGAACTCAGAGTTATACGACAACAAGAAAAAATAACAAAAACACAAAAAAAAAACAGAAAAAACGAAACTCTGAATTCACAAACCCGTAATAAACCAAGACAGTGTACTTAATAATGCGTCAACTAACTGAAACAAACAATAAAAAAAAAATAGAGCGTTTAAAGAAACAAAATAAGAAAGTCACTAAATCAATATAGTAGGGACTAAAGAAAAATCAACGTACACCCCGAGCACCCAGAAAAAATCAAGGCTCCAGGAAGACCGAATAAAGACTTAAAAAAAAAAGCATACAGAGGAGAAAAAAAAGACTCAAAATTCTCAGGTAAAAAAAAAATGAACAAGCCAAACCAGACCGAAAAATAAAAAAAGAAGAAAAGCAAAAAAAATCAAGAAAAAAAACAAGGACGTAGAATAAACAACTCACAAAAAAATAAAAAATACCAGCAGGAAAAAAAAAATAAAAAAATGCTTTTTGTCCTTGAATAACACATTCCGAACATCTATTTCTGTCTCTCTCTCTCTCTCTCTCTCTCCCCCTCTCACTTTCCAAATTAATTAGCAACACATATAATTTGTCCGTGATTAATTATATGGTTTACGTACATCTTTTGCAGGTGCGAATCTCGTAGAATATTAATTTGGTGCGTTGGTTTTTGAACACGACAAGTAAGTGCGACTTGAGTCTAAACTACATAGTTATGACAAATATTTAAATTTAACATGAATTTGGATTCTTTGAAGATATTACTTTTTAACTAAATATGAATATTTTATGGTAGATTCATGAATTTGTTTATATAGTTCTAACTAGGATCATACAGTCCTGTGAGAACAAGCAGCATAATCTTTAATCAAATTATCGCCCTGCAAGAAAAAAAAAAATATTTCTAATAATGTTCCCCAAAAAAAAAAAAAAAAAAGGCAGTGCTAAAGGCATCATCATCCTTTGGGTGGAAAGGTTTTTTTTCCCGTAAGTATGAATAAGACGGAATTCTCTAAAGCGCATTTTCCAGGACTCCCGTTGCCATCCAGAAAAACACAAGATTCTGTCCATCACGCAGCTCTCTAAGAAGGATGCATCGTCAGTTAGAAAATTAATTAGGATTAGGATGTTATTTATACTTGTGATTCTTATAGAAAATTTATACTTTTTTGTCATAAGTCCAGTCAAATTTTATTAAGAAAATTACTAGTTCATAAAATACAGGGAGGGGGCTAAAACGAAACAAGAAATTAAAATCAAGCTACGAGATTAAATCTAATAATTCTTTGCTTCGCAGAAGCATCCGCAACGAAATCAGAAGTCTTGTTAATGTGCTTAAAACAACAATTGATGCTAATAGGAACGAACTCAGAAGCTTTGGGAAAAGCTTCCCCTCAACTTGCGGGGTGTCGCTTCAAACAGGTCAATGCAACATGTTATGCCTCATTCAGAACGACAAAGAGTGATCTCATGCAAGTTGTCAAGCAATTTTAAAAGCAATTGGTTTTCCCAATCAAAAGGAAATCTCCGTCATTTTAATTCCTAGAGCCACATCCCATTGCTCCATTTAACCATGTCAGCAACCACGAGATAATCATGTTATGCAATAGAATGATGCCTTGGATATCATAATCCCCAATCCAAATGTCATGCCAAAACCTTATTTCAGTTCCATTGCTCAACAAAAGTCTTATATTTTCTGCCCTTAGCCTCCTGCAATTCCCATCATTGATTCCAAGGCGTAAACCCCCCCCCCCCCCCCCCCCCCCAAAAAAAAAAAAAAGATATCCCAGAAGGCTGGTTTTGAAGTGTATCATCAAGCACCCACTTTTACGTATTAGTATCATATTTGCAACATGAAAATCTCCTCCATAAAGCTTGCTTCTCAGTTCCAAACCTTCAAACCTATGTGAAGATGAGTGTCTGGTTCTTATGTAGGATAGAACCAAGCCCTAAACTATCATGATTCTTTGGGTTCATGATCAGCTCCCATCTAAACTTACAAAGCTTCCTTTTATCAATTTCACCAAATCAGAAGAATCTCCGCTGAAGACTGACTAAAGTATTTGTAATGCCCTCGAGAATTTGCAAGAGCGACAAGTAATATAGGGGCAGACTAGAGAGGACATATTTAATATGGGCACGCCTGCACTCATAGATAATATACGCCCCTCCTACATTGCCAGCCTCCTTTTCATGTTGTTAATTATGGGTTTCCAAGTAGATTTATACCTAGGATTGGATTCTAGAGGGAATAACATGTATTTGCAAGGAAGGAATTGTGATTTGCATTGGAGAAGGCGAAAACAATCATTTGAAAGTGTTGAAGTCAATAATGAAGCTTTTGGCAAAATTAAACTCTCAAACCAAAATGAAGCTCAAAACAAGTTAAAATTCTCTTAATATTGACAAGTAAACTCTCATTTGCATGTGAAAAAAATTAAATGTACCATTAGCATACTGAAGGTAAGTGAGATGCATATACGAATGTCCAATTTTGCAACCCTCAAACAAGTTTAGATCTGTACTGTTTTGCAGTATTAATGATAGACATTCTATAGCAAGAAAGAAAAGGAAAGGGGAGAAGGATCCCCTTGTCTCAAACCCTTATGAAGCTGTGAGGTGGGGAACCATTAACTAAAACTGTAACTCTAACTATGGTAACACACTCTCTTATTCAACCTCGTCACTCTGTGCCAAAAGCCATTGTTTCCATTACCCTATACAAAAGCTTCCACGAAAGGGAATCAAAAGCTTTTTGAAAATCAAGCTTTAACAAGATTCTAGGAGTTCTAGATTTCTTGAGAAAATCAATAGCCTCAAGGGCAATAAGAAAATTTATTTATTCTTATGTAAACGCGATGTTTTCTAGTTCCCCAAAGATATTAACAGCCCCATTTGATCGTTATGAGGGACAATCAAAGGATAATCCCTTTTCCATTTTATTTCATCTAAACTTGTCAAAAACATCAATGGTCAAGTCATGAACCCATGCATTAAACAAGTAATATTCATGTTCAGTGCATTTAATCTATACATGGATGTATATGCCATCCTGTTTTATCCATATCATCTTTATTTCATATCCATTTTGATCACATCACAGAATATGACATCCCATTTTGATCTTTACTTGGAATAAAATAATATGGCATCTTATGTGGACGTCCACCATTTGTCCATCTGCTCGAAGAAAATGAAATTCAATTGCATCTTTGTTAAACGCCAAAAATGACAGATATATGGGGCTCCATTAAAGCCCTTAATGCCAAGGTACTACCCAATTTGGATCAAGTGGCCTATCCCTGCTATGTAGTGCACGATTTGCGGTCCAAGGCAGACACGACACCAATAGGAGACGTTGTGGAGGGCCAGCGGATAAAGGGCGTGATGGTACATGAAGTCTCTTTCTTAAGTTTCCAAATCTACAATTTAAATATATTGGCAGTAATTCTAATTTTATTGCAGTTAATTTAGTGAAATGAGACACTACTAGCCATACAAAATCTCTGTTTGGCTCTAATCTTTCTTATGACTAAGCTTTTTTGCTGTATTGTAGCTTTATCCTCTTATATTTCCTTCATAAAATCGATTTGATTCCTCAAAAGAATAATTTTTTCGAGTCTACAAACCAAACATTGTTGTTATAATGAGCAAAGAATTTTGTTGCTTCTTAATCATGATCATCAATATTGTTCTTGTTATGCTCTAAGTACTAATTATTTTATTCAACCTTTCACCTTTCCTTTCTTTTTAGTGCTTTTGTTTTGGACAATGCTCTAGAAACTTTTTATTATTCTAAGTACTCTTTTTGCAAATGTCCCTTGTTCTCCTCTACCAGCAGGCAAGTGAAAGTTAGGTCTCCCAGTTTTAAACAGCATTGCATATGCGTTCTCTTTGTCATCTATTGAAAGCAAATCTCCTATTGGAGAATTCTTATTTCTCTTCAGCAAATCATCGGCCTCCCCTTTCTCTCATTCTCTCTCTGAGTTAGTGATAAGAGAATATTGCAATGTCCAATCGCAAGATTTACTTGCATCTTTTCTGTACTTCTATAGTATAATTAATATACCACATTATAGCGGTTGTGAACTACTACTTAGAACTTTGTTGCAATAATTTGGTTTAGTGTCATCAGGCATGCGGCTGTCGAATATTTGTAGTATTATTGGTCTAAATTACAGCTCTTGGCCTCTTTGTTGGCCTATTGAGGTTCGCCATCCGTTTTCCAGCAAAATAAAATAATATAAAATGAAAGTACCCATATGTCTTACTATGCCATACTGTCTCTATTTTGTTTGTTTTAGCCGTCTTTATAATCAAGAAGCCATGAATTCAAATCAAACTACCTTTCTTCTTTCATATATACTACATTGACTCTTGTCTTTTTTAATAAAACTTGACTCGATTTACGAAAAAGATAAAAAGAAAAGCATTGCCTTGGTGCATTTTCATGGCTCACGAATGATAAACCTATTGATCAGTTGACTCTCCAAGAAAACCACTAAGGCAGCACGATAGGTCTGTGGAACGGACAATTTTTGCACTGCTTAACTTGAAGTTTTTTAACGTCCTCTCTCAGTGCCAACTTTTTATCAAGTCACTGTCGAGCTTGTGCACAATTTGACTTCGGAGTCCAATTGGGTGCAAGCTATTCAGACATGTAACGTGAACAAGGTGAATATTTGAGATCAGACGGCCGTACATAACAAGTGCTTGATCCAATTGTCCAAATCAATCTCCTCGGTATGTAGTGACTTAGAAACGATTCCTAGGTGGCTTGTGGGGCCGCCTTCGCCACCATGCCATCCATTGGCAAATTTATGTGAACAGCTTGCAGAAGACGATGCAAAATGCTTCCAATTATATGTGCTTCATCATTTTGGCCATTACTTCTGCATACTGAGTTATCTTCTTGTGTGAAATGCTATTGTTGAAATGTCAAGTTACCGGCCAGTTCCGAAAGCCATATTAATTATGACAACACAAGTTAGTTTAAATTGGAGACAGAAAAAAAAAAACAAAGAATGAAATAAAAAGGAAGAGGGAAGCGATCCACTTGTGAAAAGAAGTGACACTCACAGCTTATCGTAGTGCAGTCGACAGCAATAATGCACAAAGTGGCTTCATTTTTTCCTTTTATTTTTCTTGGGGGGGGGTGTGGTTGGACGAAAAAAGTGCTACAAGATAATGTTACGGACAATTGGAGTCTATGGGTTGATAATCGCTATTAACATATAATTTTTATAGCATATGGCAATATTTTAGATTTCAAATTATGAAAGCCATTGACCAAACCTTTTTGGATAAGCAGAAGGTTGTCAATATAATAGAAAATAATAAATTCAATGTCTGAAAGGTCGAGTTCACCAGGCCGGTGTGAAAGACAAAAGCGGGAAATAAACTGAAGCCAGAGATCATTATTATTTACAAGACAAAACTACCAGGACTCGAACTTAGAATAAAAAATTCTCGCCCGAATGTCCTAACTATTGTATTATAAGTACGTGAAGTTAAAGGTGTCCTGATGATTACTGATACCGTATGTGTTGCAATTCGTTTCAATGATACTAGCATTAGCTACGGTACTGATATGATCCCAATCCTTAATCTGGATTGCACTCGTTAATATTAAACAACTGTCATTACATCAAAAGTTTGAATTGTTGACAAAGGCACAACTTTATTTTCATAAATCTTTTCGTAATTGCACCCAGCCACGGAATTTGGCAATGGACTCGTTTGGATTCTGCCCCCACTAACCTTCCCATACACCAAGCTCCCCTAGTGTCGACCTATAGCATGATTTGCTAGGAATCAAACTCACCTTGACCTGATACTAGTGTTATGGCTGATAAATTATTCCATTTTTTCGAACTATACCAAGGTAAAATGTATCATGGACTATGTGATGACTTGGTCCTTTTCAACATTCACAATAGCACGATTATGGTTTTACATCGAAATCTTTCATATCAAATCATAGTCTCAGAGGCCGACCAAAAAAAAAAAAAAATCAATCTAAATCAGCTCCACATCACTTAGTACAAATCTTTAAATAAAAACCTCAATGAGAACTCCACTCCTTTTTAATTTTTAATTTCATTTTCGTGGTGAGAAAGTATTCCAAAATAAGTTGGGTCAAAGATTTGGTCAGGCAGAGTCCATGATTCTACTACTTTGGAAAATCACACGATTTTCAACTCTTCATAGCATGGGTTGCTAACTG
The DNA here is from genome assembly GCA_037897445.1 of Ceriops zippeliana. Classification (NCBI taxonomy): domain Eukaryota; kingdom Viridiplantae; phylum Streptophyta; class Magnoliopsida; order Malpighiales; family Rhizophoraceae; genus Ceriops; species Ceriops zippeliana. The sequence continues at coordinate 2,497,914 of JBAPLH010000115.1, forward strand.
TGATCGAGTTGCTTCGTTAGTTATAACATTGAAATTCATTCAAGTAGGTACTGATTATTAGATTTTAATGTATAATTTATGTCTTATATTTCACTCAATAGTTAAATAATTTTTTGTTATCATATAAAAGTATTTATAATTAAGGAGTATTGTATTTGAATCACATTGGTTAAAAATTTAATCGTAAAGTTTTTAAAATAATTATATTTATTTTTATAGTTTCAATTAAATAAATTTACAAAAAAAATCTCAAAATTTTAAGTAAAATAATTTTTTTTATCACTAACGCATGTTTTATCAAAGTGGCACACATAAATCAATAGTCAGCTCTTCGCTCAGCGGTTAGATATCAAAATTTTAAAACACATTGACGTGCTGTGGCACATATGTATGGTAATATTATATTATTTCTTGATGTTAAAAAAAGAAAAGAAAAGAATGACGTGCTGTAGCAGTAGACTATTTTCTATGTCAGCATTGTATATCCAAAGAATTCAGGAAAACCCAGTTATCAAAAATTAAAAGTTCAACCTGAATAAATAAATAGTCATTTTGATGTTATCTATGTTGCCGACTTACACACGGCCATCCTGAAATTCGAATTTTAAGATTGAGAGTAGGCGCATTTATAATAGGACTGTATGCAGTTTTGACGGCACTTGTGGTCGGTGGCATGAGATTGCGTGCTACGCAGGTAGCTGCATGTGATTGATGCAACTACATTAAATAATAAATGGCTAATTATAGGGACAGGTAAAAAGGCATTGTGCTGCAGCTCCGGCATTAATGAGGCATTGCCGGTTGCAGGTGAAGTCCAGAAAATGACTGAGCATGTGAGCTCTCAGATGTGACCATCCTCGGGTAAACCATCTCCAGCATATCCCTTCATCGAATCACTTGGCAAAACTGAATCTCCATTTCAATGAAAATTTCAAGAAAATATTCTAATAACTTGCATTTGGAACAAGAAAAATTATTATGTATATCCCTAATATATATATATATATATATATATATATATATATATAGTAAGTGGACCAAACCAACCGATACTTATAGAGCCCCTATTTTACTCCAGCACTTAATTACTATCAATATCACATTTAAAACGATTCGTTTGGTTTATGATGTCTTGTGTACATGATAATGTTAACCAAAGTTTTAATGTCTCAATATTTTTAGGTATAGGTAAGACTAAGGAAATCCAAATTTGTTTGTATGGGATATTATTCGGTTGTGCATCTTCTCTGCCCTAACCTATATGGATTTATTTTTCTTTTTGGTGAGTAATGTTAGGGGAAATGGGATGCAAATCATGTGGTCATCCTCCCCTTGCTTTTACCAATAGGTCGAGTACAATACAGCAGAAAAATGTTAGCATAATAATTGGGAGATTCTCCCAGCTGATACTGACTGAACACAATTAAACTCCCAACTGCCACGTCCACCGAACTTCTGCAAGCGAACTTACTTTAAGCTGCGGCTGCGTTACAAAGTAATGTTGCTCTTTACTGTAGTCTCCAGCAAAACAATGGGCACTCCTCTTTTTTACCCTTCAATTTTTCGAACTACTAGATGGTCGGCTTTTCGCTCCAGTCGATCCTAGAAGGTAGGCTTTTCACTTTAGTTACGCCATCATGGTGGAATTCCAATAGAAAAACATGAGAGCATTTTACCCAAAATGATTCGTAATTGGGGATCAATTGCTCTTTGGAGGGAAGAAGAAGTTGAAAAGAAACCAATGTCAGACCATAGTCAAAGTTGACAAGACAAAAGTAGGCTCCTCAGGGGCTTGTGTTTGGTAGCACACGGTATGCATAGAAAACGGGGAAGAATGTCAGGCGGCGGATATACTTGAACACGAAGTAGAGGGATAAAATTTGGTTTTGCAAGTAGTCATCTGTTTTGCTTATCCGATTTCGTTAAGAGTTACGGGGGCTTGAACAGGGATCGCACAGGTTTAGCATCATTTAACTTTTTCGTTATTGATTTATATATTAGTAATTTTTATACATTAATTATATTTATACATTAAAAAATAAAATTAATAATCATAATTACTTAAAGTGTTTAATTGTTTTTATTACTTCGGCAAAAGATCCCTTAGTCAAGGCATGGTAGCGAAGGTGTATTCGAGACAATTACGGATTCCAATCAAGAGTTTTGCACGCTATCATCACTTCTGTTAGTCAATATTTCGAATCTCTCCCTGTCCTTCCCTTTCGTTTCTTCTTAGCATAAGCCTGAATTATTATTCCCTTTTCTAATTTACCTAATAATTTCACATTCATGAACCTTCGTCGTTCTTCGCTAGGACCTGCCGAAGATATTTGAGTCCTGATTATAGTTGAATGCATCTTTTAGACTAAGAGAAACGCTTTCGTAGTTAAAAGTGCAAAAATGTTGGTCGCTGAAATTGAATGGCATCTACCGTCCAATATAATGTGCCACTTGCCGGACAAATTATTAGTTCTATTATATTTTGTAATAATAGAAATATGTCGGTCGGCAAATTAGCCAAATCATATATTATCTTTCCTCATTCTTAAAATTAATTGTGTGAGTTAAGTGTAAAAGCCTCTGGTTTAATTCTTTTTAAGTGCATTCCGTTTTCTAAGAAAAATCTTTGTGAAAACTTTGTAACAACTCAGAATTTATCCCAAAATATATATATATATAATCGCATGATGTAACGGTGAATTAGTTAGTATTATAAGATGTAATGTGGTATAGATAGGTCCTACGCCCTCCCACCTTTCTTCAAAGTTTGCACACTTACAATTAGGGACCTTCGCTGGGATGGTTATGCATGTTAATCATTATCATTTGCGAGTGTACATGACCAAAGAAAGTTGAAAATTCTTTATTTATAATTAAATTTTTCATTAAAAAAATGGACAAAAAAAAGAAAATATTATGCAAGTTATTGTGATCATGTATATGTGCATATATATAACTCAAAGGAAATAATATTTTTTTGGCAACAATTAAACTCATTCCCATCGTTATAAAAAAATGATGAAGTCTCTTCTTTTCCTAATAATACATCTTAAATGTTTTTCGTTCTTTTCCTTCCTTTCTTTTTCTTACTTGTATTCAAAAAATACAATAATCATTACAAGTTGTTACTTGTAGTTTATTAGAGTTTTAGAATCCCACATTGAAAATGTGCAATGAGTGCATATGGAGTAAGCCACATAAGAAACCTTTGTATAATAGGTTTAAGTAGAGGAATAGATATATAAATTGAACTTATTAAGTATATTTTGCTTACAGTTTGTTTTCTTATTATTATTAGATTTTTTCTTTTGAACCCATTTTGTAAATTTCCTTATATCATAGTGAAACTTTGTAGAGCAACCTATAATCAAGCCAAACAACATAATTAGTGTATTCTCACATTTTCTCTCCTATAGTTATTTTGTTGCATTTTATTTATTAGTTAACATTTAATGGTCGTATTTGTTTTATTTAAGTTTCTGGCTACAACAAATGGGATTAGAGTCCTAGGTTTTAAACGATTTAGGAATTGACTAGCTATTTATGGTTATTAGCTTTAGTGTTATTGGTGTTATTACTAAGTATGTTACGATTAAGGTAGCTCTACCTAAAGAGATTGGTTTTTGTTTGGAAGTAGCATTGTGACCCCTCTAACTTTTCTATAAGTGATCTTTTGTGAGGTAACTTTATCAACAAAACAATAAAAGTTTTAAGAAAGTGGATTTTAAGTGAAACCGGCATGTATCTTCCTAACTTTTCTTAAGAATATACCTTTTTGAGGATTTGATCATTTTGAACACCAAGTTATAAATGATGACAGTAAAAATAGAAGTTAAGAAATTTAATGATTGAAATAATTTTGATATTTGGCAAAGTAAAATTAGAGATGTTATTTGTTATGAGGCTAAAATACCAAAAAGGAAAACAAATGAGAATATAAAGTCTACTTCAAAGTAGGTGGAGTCTAGTTAAAAGTTGAATGGTTATTTCATCTATTTGCTCTTATACGTTAATGGTATGTTAATAGTTTGTAAACATGAAGGAGAAATCAACAAGTTAAAAACTCAGTTAAGCTTAGAATTTGAAATGAAAGACTTTGGAGATGTAAAGAAGATTCTTGGGATGGAAATTAGTAGAAATATAAGAAAAGGTTAGTGGGCAGTTAAATATATAGATTCAGACTATGTTGAAGATTTAGATAAGTAACGTTCAATCACTAGATTTGTGTTCACTCTTGCTAAAGTTCCTGTAAGTTAGAAATTTACTTTATAGTCAACAGTAGCTTTGTTTATTATTAAGACAAATTATATTGCAGTGACAAAAGTTATGAAAAAGACAATTTGGCAAAAAGGTCTGTTAGATGAATTATGGATAATGTAGAAGAACTTTACAGCTTATTCACATAGCTAGAATGTTATCCATTTAGCTAAGAACCCAGTGTTTTATGCACGTTCGAAGTATATCGATATACGATATTACTTTATTCGAGAAATTATTTGTAAAAGAAAGATTGTATTAGGTAAAATTAGAACTGCTAACAACCTTGTTGATATGATGATCAAGGTGACAGTGACAATTAAGTTTAACATCAAATAAGTTTGATTTAGCTTATTTAAAGGTCCTATTATTTTAATTAATTCACCAAGGTGGAGAGTGTTAGTAAGTGGCTCATTAGAGTTTTAGAATTTCATATCTAGGTGTGGGGTATAACCTGTATAAGAAATGTTTATATAACAGGTTTAGGTAGGGAAAGGTATATATAAATTGAGCCTATTGAATATATTTGACTTACAATTTGTTTTCTCATTAGTATTAAGTTTTTAACACATATTTTAAATTCCCCCATTTGGAATATAGTGTAACTTTATAGTAACGGCCCATAGATATAAACATAGACAATTAAGCTGAACTACATAATTTCTCTCTCTTATAATTATTTGTTGCATTTGATTTATTAGTTAGCATTTGATAGTCATCTTTGTTTTATTTAAATTTTTGTTGTGCGTTACAACAATCTATTCTTATATAATAATACAACTTACATTAAAAAAAACGTTATTTATCTCAATTTTTGAAGTGATATTAGTGCGAGGAATAGAACGACTTTGCAATATTTTTAGTTGTTGCAAACTTGCACAATGGCAGCCCTTGCGTGCCCCATGCGGACTGTCAATTTATTTGTGTATTCCAATCCACCGTTTTTGACACAAAGTGCACATGCCATGGTGATTGAATTGGAAGCAATGTTGCATAGATATGTATTGTCAAAACCACTTATACATCCATCCATCTCTAGAGCGTTTTTGCATTAATCTTTGAGGCTACGTAGTTTAGCGGCCAAAACGAGTCATAAACCACCACTAATCCACTCAATCGACTTGAGAGGACATCTACGGACATATACGTTCGTGTTAAGATCAAATGTCTGTCATTACAATGAAAACTTCAGCAGTTTGTAGATGTGCATATTTGATTTCTTTCAACTTGTTGAAACCCGCCTGTAGCATTAAAGGGCTGCCTGCATCCATTACAAGAATCATGATCTGGGCAACTGACTTAATTAGCCAATAGGTATCCGATTCAATTTTCCTAGAAATCAAATAGCGAAGCATACAGTGGGTTGGTTGCGATGCTAACTTTCTCCGGTTGCCCTTGTCATCAACCCAATTGTTGAATCTTAACGTTACTATCCACTTGTTGAGAGAGATTAGCATATTTTGCATCACCTTACCATCAAAGTCCATGTAACGTTTCCAAATTGCATAAGTTGTGCTCTGTCTTCCTTAATTTTTTGACATTAAGCTTAGGTCATTACAGGGATCATGAGATGGGCAACTGACGTAATTGGCCAATAGGTTTCCTATTCAATTCTCCTAGAGATCAAATAATGAAGCAAGCCGTGGGTTGCGATGCTAACTTTCTCCAGTTGCCCATGTCATCAGCCAAATTGTTGAACGTTGATGTTGCCATTCACCCGTTAAGAGAGATTAGCATATTTTGCATCACCTTTTCATTAAAGTCCGCGTCACGTTTCCAAATTGCATGAGTCGTGCTCTGTCTTCTTTAATTTTGACGTTGAACTTGGGTCATTGTTCATACTGTATCTCTGTCGCTTCGTAATATGCGTGAAAGAAACATTTTCGTGTCTTCTTAGGTTTCTCTAGACGAGTAATCTATGTCAAATTCAACAGATGTACATAATATCTAACTCTTCCCAGACCATACACTGGGACCCTTGTTTCCTTTTAATGGACATTATAGCCGCAATTGTTTTCGCCGAACTTCAGTTGCTATGGGATTCTTTTCTACCTGTATCAATTGATTAGGCGCCGCCCCCCGGGGAGGGTGTGGGATGGAAGAAAGATCAAATTGCTCACCTGAATGACCAGTCTAAACATGTATTAATCATGTTCACCCACCAATCAATGGTCCGGTAGTAAATATGGAGGTGAACCCAAAGTTTCCAGGTTGAAACCAATTCGTGATTGTATGGCGAAGTGCACGATTACAGGTCAAGTTCGTTAAAAGATCAAACAACAGAAGTTAGGTCGTGATGTTGGGTGTCATGCTAGACTACTATTATGTTTTCCTGGAGTTGATCAATAAGAATTTCTTGTCATTCAAACAGAAAAAAAGAAAGGGGATACTAATCACACCCACTACTCTCATCAAGAAATCCATTAATAAGAATGCATTTGTGAAAGGCACCTCTATCTAAAAGGTTACGAGTGTAGGTGCACACATACATAATCTAACAAGTAATTTATTCTTATAACTCACGTAAAAAATTGAATTTTTTATTTGAACGATTTCTTAACACGATTTTTTTATTAATTATGGAGTTTAATATATAATCCATTATGCTAGAATTATTTGCAAACCGAGTGCATATGATGCCAATGCCATGAATGAATTCGTGTCATATACATAACTTTGCGTGAAGAGGAGAAGAAAGTATAGGGAGCTTGTCAAACATAATGAAATGGAAGGGTCACCGATTCACTGAATCCATTATTGCCTTCAAACTATAGATAGTAGTACATATTTAGACAATTATTTAGTAGCTTGTGCAATGTTCGGTAAACATTGGTTGGTCCCAAACCACTCCAAATTTCAAGAAAATGTATATTCTTCAATGCCTTCACGCAAAGCAACTCGGAGGACCCCATTACCGGTGACTAAAAATATCAAGCTACGACTAGAACATCTACTAAATCACAATCTGCCAAATTAATGAGCCCCGAATAATATTGTTTGTTACATATCCACGTGCATGCGTCATTACAGCCTTGAATTCTTAGATGGGTCCATAAACTGACCACAAGGTGGCCACTGCAGCTATGGGCTGCAATTTCCTGACTTGAAGAGGGCTTCATTTTTACCTCTTATAGAATAGCATTGTTTAAAGAGATTTTGCTTCGCGGAAGTGTTCATGGGCCCCCATGATTCGGCCGACGTAAGTTGTTGGACCCGGTTGCCATGAGCCTGTACATGGCACACAAATGTTTTGGTTGGAAGTAGGGATGCTCAAAATAAATAAATAAATAATCACGAAGAATTTGCTTAGCCACCAAAGCGAAAATGAGAGAAGCAGATCATGATTTGCACTGGCAAGAGTTGATACTTGCTATGAGGCACTAAAGACATGGGCAAAATCTCTTAGACCTTGTCCCCAAGTTGCATGGATACCGCCAGACTACCCCCAAATCTTCAAATGGAATGTGGATGGCTCTGCAAAGTGACACGCTTGGACCTGCAGGGCATCGGTGGAGTCTTCAGGATTCACAAAGGTAACTTCTTGTGTAATATCTGGTGGAATCTTAAAACTTCTAATGATGACGATATTATGGCCATTGTTGAAATTCTTGAACTTGTTGCATCGAATCCAGCCTTTAAGAGTTGAAATTTGGTTGTTGAATCTGATTCCTCTAATACCATTTCTTGGACAAATAATAAAGTGTTGTTGAGGGCTATGGAGACTTAGGAATACATTTATCATGATTAGGAGGCATTTTGATTCTTTAGCAGATTGTATGATCACACATCCGCTTTTTATTCTTTAGCCAAACGAATTGTTTTTGGGAGTTCCGATTTATTTGTTTATTATTATTGTTATTATTATTTTGTAATTTTCTTTGAGAAATGGGGCTTCTTCTTTTTTTTTTTTTTAATCTAACTCATTTGTTGTAACTTTCACTTTTCATCAATATAATTTATACATATATAGATCATTTTCAACTTCCTCCCAGTGGCCAACCAAACTAAACTTAGTTGGTTAATAGACCATATTGAGCCAAGGTCTTCAGTTTCTAATTAAACAAACCATATAAAGATCGTGCAAAGCTAGTGTCGTGTTGCTTTCTCCTAACGCCATAGAAAAGGGCATCTAAGTAGAGAAAATGACATTCCTCCATCGTCCATGACTTTTTTCTCTTTCTTTTCTTTCTCTCTTGATCACTGATATTAACCAAGTATTGATAGATACCGATTAGTAGAAAGATGGCAATAAAACTTTGACTCCCTCGCGTTATTTCTTATAACAGTGGTAGAGATGAAGTGTGATTTTGCAAATAGGAGAGTTCTGCAACCCATGTGTATTAGCTCGATTAGATCATCAACCAAAGTACATTGGATATAATAAGGAACAAAGCACGACTACACGGACCATTTGGTGGGGTTAGGCGTTCAGCCAGATCCTTGCGGGATTTGGTAGGTTACCAACTCGTCTTTAATAATATAAATGAACACAAGAAATAGTAATTAACAGACTAATTAGAGTAATGTTTGAGGCACTGTTTTTTTTTTTTTTTCCAACTCACGTACATTGTAACATGAACCAATATTATTTTTATCTTCTGTACTGCACCTAAGTCCATACACGAGTTTTTAATATGAGACAATATGACGATTAATTGATTGGTGGAAATTTGGTATATCTCATAGTGTGTTTAATACTGTTTTAATCCTTATTCTCTTTCTTTCTTTCTTTTTTGAAAAAAAAAAAAAAGACTTGGAAGTAGACAAATAGTAATTGGTTCGATGTCAGTGTTTTCCATATCTTGGGACCATGTAAAAGGGGTGTAGTGTACTACAATCTGACTTAATACAATTAAGTTATAAGAGGTGATGAGATTAGGATTTATGATATTTCAAAAATTTGATGGCCATTGAAGCAAGTTTTGATCTTTACTATCGATGTCCTCATGCAAGTGTATTCCAAGAACTGGATATTGACATAGCACCTCTCAATTCTATTGAATGCCCTCATCTCGCGACAATTTTAAATGGAAAGGAGGGTGCCTCCACATTGCTCATTTTTCAAGCCAAGTTCAATCAAAAGCACTAGAAAAGAAAAAATCCCAACCCTGTGGCCTTGGGTCCTATGAATGATGAAAAAACTTTTGGCAGAAATACATATTATGCTAAAAAAAAAAAAAATCTCTAAGGACCATCATTTTCAATTCAACAGACTACGATCTGTTTCTTTATTGGTAGGCATCATCTTCAACTTATAGCATCATATCGACATCTCACATTTTGAACCAACTTTATTCGTCTTTCTTCTTTAATTGGCAAGTTTTGATCGTCCACTTCTCTCATGTGGAATATTCTGAGCATCTAACATCTATCAACAAATAAAATCAAATGAAATTTAAAAAAAAAAAGAAATTTAATTCCTATTTAATAATTTCCATTAATTTTAGTAATTTTGTTTATAATTAATTTGGTCATTAAACTCTAAATTTCATTTCTTGTTTTTGCATGGAAATCATAGAACAATTGCCTCTCAATTGAGTCTGGTACACCCAAATCCACAAATACTTATAACTTTTTTAGTAGTTAACACATGTATGGTACAAATGTAGTTTAAAACCTCGATTGGAAAAAAAAATAAAAAATAAAAATGAAGATGATTCCTGGATCAATTCAACATATCAAAGGCACTCTGATGCTTTATGTTAGTGGGAGAAAATTTCTCAAAAAGAAAAAAAAAAAAAGAAAGAAAGAAAGAAAGAAGAAAAGTTTGTTGGAGTCTATATTTATAAGAATCAGTGAGAATGTTACATTGCTATTAACTTTTGCAAATTCTATAAAAATCATTGATTCAGTTAACATTTAGATTCCATCTCAAATTAAAATCCTTTATTAATCATTGCGTATAAATCACTTTGTTCTGATAAGTCAAGCTGACACAAATGTTACATAAACTAATTCAGGGCGTAATCCAGGGATTAATTATATTTTATTTATTTATTCGAAAACCTAATCAATCTATTACCTAAAGCATCAAAAGGGAAAACGAAAGGAACAAAATTCGAACTCTTTATCTTCTTCTTCTTCTTTTTTTAAATACAAAAACCTAATAAAATTATTATCTAGAAAATGAAACGTAAAGATAAAGGAAGTAAGATTCAAATTCCTACTTTTCCTTTTAATACAAAACTTAACGGAAATTCCGCATGGATTACAAATCAATTTACCTTGCTAAGCTTATCACGGGCTTTTATTTTTGGGCCTACTTTTTGTTAGGTAGTTTCCACCCCATTTGGGCTAACTTTCTCGGTCCCCCACCTATCTTCTTTTGTACTTTCCGCCCCACACCCCACACCCAATCCCAAAAAAATCCCTTTTTTTTTTTTTTTTGTTTTTCTCAAGTTTTTCCTTGTTAAGTACTTATCTTTGTAATCAATTAAACCCTTTTAGCCCTTAACCTACGCGTTAGGGCCAACTTTTTCTTTTTATTCGATCTTCTTTTCCAATCTTCCAATTCTTGATTTTGAACTACAGTCGCAACAAAGAGCCTCTGCGTACACACGCACTCCCCCCCCCCCCCCCCCCCCAAAAAAAAAAAGAACAGGAAAATATTACATTTTAGCTACTTCTTTTTTTTTTTAACGAAAATAACTTGGATTAGATGATAATAAACGGTGCAAATGTGCAATCTAATGGTTTTTTTTTAGTATGCCATCCAAAATAATTGAAATTACTAAAAATAATGTATACTAATTAATTAAATAAATATATTTTAATTAATATATATAACAAAAAAATTATTAAATAAACATAACATGAATAATATTTGGTATTGCATAATAAAATTATCTAAAATTAAGTAAATTTTTATATAAAATTTATATGATACTAATCATCAAATATTATATTATTTAATGTAAATTATGTTGTATTTATCAAATAGTATGAAATGCTGTAAACAAATTTTTTTTTTGTAGCGTGTCGAATTAAAGGAAAATCTGAAGCGTGCTTTGGCAGGTGGTAGGAACACTCCATCTGCGCGTGGACCTTTTGGTTCGAGTATCGAATGAACCCCTATTATTTATTATTTATTTTTTGTGGGGTGGGGGGATGTTTTACACAATGAACCCTTCTTCGCCATAAAATATATTCATATCTTCCTTTGAGAAGAATACCGGTCTTCTAGGTCACTTCTCTATCTTGTTGTGGCAAAAAGATAAAAGTGGGACTCAAACAACACCAAAGTCACCATCTTTTCTAACAATTTCCTGAGCAAAGTTCTTGTCTGTAAGTTGACAAAGATTGTTTTTTCCATTTTTTTTTTTGTCGTTCTTTTTCTAATCTTTTTGTTTCTTAGGATGTTTTATTAACTAGAGTTTGGTTTCTTAGTATTTTCTGTTAGTTTAGTTTCTTCAGTTGTATTGATTACTTGAAAAAAGTAAAATTAAAAACTGTTGTCGCTTCCAATTCTATTTGTTTTGTGAACTGTGCTTTTCTGGGTTATTAATCTTTACTTAGAGAAGGGTAGCCTAGTGAATGAGAGTTTTTGTAAGATACCGTTGCTGCCTGGTTTTTCGCCTTTCCTGTTTGAGGTGTTTGATGTTTTTGCAACTTGATAGGCCAGAGTGATGATGGAAAGCACTGGGTTTCTTATGGAATTGAGAAAGTTTTGTTCTTTAATACATATTTTTATATACAAGGATTGATTTGGATGGTTTGTTGCAGCTTCTTTTTGTCATGTAAGGAAATTAAATGGACGGAATTTTCCTTTACCTTGAGTAATTTGAGAAGGGTAATTCTTTGTTTGCAATAAAGTTACAAAGGAATACCTCGTTGGGAGTTTGGGGTGGATTTCCTGCTCTTAATTGGAATTTGGCCTGTGTTGTCATTCTTTACTGTAGCCAATTGGGAACACAGAGGAGACTCATTTTGTGATCTGGGTCTTCTATGCTTAATTGGAGAATTTAGATTTTTCCAAAAGAAGAAAGATGCAAAGGGTCCGATTGTCATCGCAACAAGCACCTGTGCATAAGCTGGGGGATTCCCAGATGACATTATCTCCAAAATTCAGGTTAGCCATGATCCAATCTTCCTTGTTAGAGCCTGCGTCAGAGTTGGAGTCATCGCTTCAGGCTGAACGCCTTATTCCGGGACTTCCCGATGATGTTGCTCTCAATTGTCTACTCCGGCTGCCAGTCAAGAGTCATGCAGCCAGCAAAGCTGTTTGCAAGAGGTGGCACGTACTGCTTGGTAGTAAAGAAAGGTTCTTCACGCATAGAAAGGAATTTGGGTTCAAAGATCCTTGGCTCTTTGTCTTTGCTTTCCACAAGTGCACTGGAAAGATTCAGTGGCAGGTTCTAGACCTTACTCATTTTACTTGGCATACTATCCCGGCAATGCCCTGCAAAGACAAGGTGTGTCCTCATGGATTTAGGTGTGTGTCAACACCCTCTGACAGTACGCTTTTTGTTTGTGGAGGTATGGTCTCTGATGTGGACTGCCCTCTTGACTTGGTTCTGAAGTATGAAATGCAGAAGAACCGTTGGACAGTGATGAATCAGATGATTACAGCTAGATCATTTTTTGCCAGTGGGGTGATTGGGGGAAAGATATATGTGGCTGGTGGAAACAGCACTGACCTTTTTGAGCTTGACACAGCAGAGGTCCTGGATCCTGGGAAAGGAACTTGGCATCAGATTTCCAGCATGGGAACAAATATGGCATCTTACGACTCAGCAGTTCTTGATGGCAAGCTTCTGGTGACAGAAGGCTGGCTGTGGCCATTTTATGTCTCTCCTAGAGGCCAGGTTTATGATCCAATGAGTGATACCTGGGAGAACATGACTGTGGGGCTGAGAGAAGGATGGACCGGTTCGAGTGTAGTTGTTTATGAGCGGCTGTTTGTGGTTTCAGAGCTTGAAAGGATGAAGCTCAAGGTTTACAATCCAGAAACTGATTCCTGGGAACCAATAGAAGGACCCCCTCTGCCAGAACAAATTTGCAAGCCCTTCTCTGCAAATGCTTGCAACTGCAAAATTTATGTTGTCGGTCGTAATCTTCATGTGGCTGTGGGTCATATTTCTAGGCTGAAGGAAACTTGCCATTCCAAGAAAAAGTGGAGATTTGCTGTTACATGGCATGTGGTGGATCCACCAGAGAACTTTTCGGACTTGACACCCTCAAGTACTCAGGTTCTCTTTGCTTAGCTTTCCAGTTATCTTTTTTGAACTGGCTTGTATGCTGTTATCTAAGCTGTAATTACATAACCTTATGAAAGCTGTAGTGCAAAATACATCAATTTAATATTACCTGGTGTTTGTTCCTTTCTTCAGCTCTTATAACTGTTGCTTCTTGTGTTTCACGAGTCATTGTTACCGTTGTACTCAATTGTTGGATGCTTTCTTCATACTATCCTAGGAAGTATTATGTTATTCTAATATGTGAAACAATCGTGGTAGCTGAACATGAATGAATTTTGATGAATGAATGTTTGACTACCGTTGCTTAAAGCAGCCTGGTACCAAAGTGATTCTTTTTATCTTTGCTTACCGTCAGCGGTAGTTCATGGGTTATGATCCTTTATATGGGTATCATTTTGCAATAGAGCAAGCACATCTTGTTTATTTTTCTTTAGAATCTCTTCTGGAATGTCAGACGGAGCTTAATTTGAATCAACGTGCACAACAATTTTCAGCTACCTCTCTGGATTCATGAGTGGTATTTATGAGCCAGAGGTCATAGAATTCAATTACTCTATTAGGAAATATTAACAACAGCATCAAAATGGTATACACTGTATTTATAGTTACTAATATCTCTTCAGCTCACATCATCCCTAACTTTACTTACACCGAATTAGTGGCATAAAATTTACATTTAGATGCTGATACGTTCTCTTGTGGAGTGAATGGTTGGGGGTGGTACAATAGCAGGAGTAGTCTTCTCGCAAATATGGCAGCACCGGTGATGATTGGTGTTGGTGGTGGCAGTGATGGGGTGCGGGCGGTGGAATGTTGATGAGGAGGGGCAGAGTCCCTGCCATTACGAAATTAAGAACAATGAACGAGAGTAACAGTGATAGTTACAGTATTGTCGGCAGAATTTAACTACGTTTACGTTGACTACAAGCGTAACAACACCAATTGTTCTTGGCAGCAATCTCTCCGCAAGGTCAGATGACTTAAGTCAGAATTGTAGCTTTCCTATGCTATTTTATTTGCGTCCCAGTACCGGGACGTAGAAACCACATGCACCACCGATGCAAGGTCCACCGGGTGACATCATCAAAGATATTATATATATATAATTTATAATGTTTTTTTTTTTAAACAAAAATCACACGATTTGTAAGAAACATGAGAAAATGTACAATAAAAATAGTATTTAATAATGTTATATTTTTTTAATCGATTTCTATTTGTATTTTATTCAGTCTACTTGCATGTTTTGTTAGTCACTAGGGATCAAAGCTTGAAAAGAGCCAAGAATTCTCTTAGCCAAAATTCCAGTTATTAACACAATGTCTCACCGTTACGGCTCTTCATTTGAAGACACATTTAAATTTAAGGACGTGTATTTAAACTACAAAATCTTAAATTAGTTTTTATTATTCTTTAAACTGCAAAATAAATAAATAAATAATAGACTACATCGTCCGAGCGGGGATGAACTTCAAAAAATGGACCCCCCCCCTCTGCTTATAACTTCTCATCTGTCTAGAGTTGGACAACCCATGTGAGTTGAGGAAAGCTAAAATTAATTACAAATAGTAAGCTGGCAGTTGTTTACTTGGGGATTGTCGAAGTCACCTAGCATTGGTCGCAGCACAGCTGGCGGGGAGACATTCATGTTCTCGAATCCCATGAGAGAGGGGCCATTCTTGAGCAGAAACCTTCCAACAGATCGTGGGACGAACCAAAAGAATTAAATTGTCCCCAAACCCCTCAAGTCAAACCACAAAAATGGCTAATGTTAATATAAAAATATTATATTTGTATATTGTATTTATTTTTTATGATCTGTATTATAAGGCGTCTCTTTAAGAACGATTTTTTTTTTTGAGTTTTTTTATTTTTAATCATTTGTATAAATATTTAATCATAATCTTTTTTTTTTATGGAATAACTCGTTGAAATTCAAATAGTGTAAAAAACGATGGACTTCTAAGGTCCCTTTCTCCCTTGAAAGTGTCAATGGGAAAATGTTGTCGCTTGAAACATGTTGTGAATGCGCAGACCCTCTTCAAGCTAGAAATGCAAATATTAGGACATTTTGCTGAAAATTTGCTTATTTGACATAGCTCGATCTGTATAGATAGGTTTCTTTTTTTCTTTTTTTTTGGGTCTAACAAGAGATTCAATGGGTGGATTGGTAGGCTAGAGAGTAACCCTTCCATAAATCTTCCCTCCCTCTCTCTCTCTCCCTCTTTGTGATGGTACCTTTATGCTTTCGATTTGAGTGTCCAATGTTGCTACCATTGAAGATATCAAAATTTATACTGTAATGTTACAAAACGCCAGGGACAAAGAGACGCAAAAAGGACGTAGAGCTACGAAAAAGGTCATATGGCAATATCATTGTCGTTGATTGTCAAAAAAAAAAAAATTCTTATAACAACAATATCATGATTGTTGATTATACCCTGTCTCAGTCCTCCATCGTCTTCCATCGTCAAAGTTGGTTATGGCTATTAACCGCATGGCTTCCAAATTAAGTCTCTCATATTTGGGTTGGGCTTCGGCTTAAGCCATTCGCTTGAGCACCATGAACACACTAGGCTTGACACTCTTTTTTATTTTTTTTGAAATGTGGGCTCGGCGCTCTTTTACCAATTTGCAAGTTAGCCTTTCGAATCGAAAAACACACGACCTGGGACTTGGAATTGAAAAAGAGTGGCCCCTCAGGAATTCAATAATGAGCTGCAACATTGCATCAGATGGACGTCGCAGCTGGTTGGCAAGAAGAAGCCAAGAATGCTAGCATGAAAGGCCAAATAGAGTGAGTGTAAAAGTTTAGTTTTGATTAGGCAAATTGGACCTTTTGAGAAATTAGAGGTCTTCTTCTGTTCTGTAACAAGATTGAGAATATCGTCTTTTTGTTTAGGATCTTTTAACGTGCTTGAAGCTATCCTCCTTTTTATGAGTAGTAGCAACATGGGACGCACGCAATCCATCTTAAGAGATATTATTAGTTAATGGGATGCGTTAGGGGTCCCAAACCAGGGTTCGGATTACTGAGTAATTGCTGGAAAACTCGAATAAGTGACCACTGAAATTTTAGATGAATCTACGGCCGTTAGTGATAGTATTTTTACATTCTTAATTCCAGTAATGAGCAATTAAACATTAATAATCTCTATTACTGACACCAAAAAAAAAACAAAAAAAAAAGGGAGTGGATGAAACTAATAGGATTCCATTAATTCTATTAGTTGGCCCTACAAAGAGATGTCGAGTAAACCAATTATGAAGGAATGAAAGAAAGAAAGAAAGCCAAAAAAAAGGAGTTATTTTAATCTTTTGTTTGCTAAGCACCAGTCTATTTGTTGAGTAAATTGAATTCTATCACAATAACATCTAAAACAAACAAATAAGGTTTATTATAAATAGAATTCATCATAACTAATAATTTAATTAATAAAAAATGTGGCAATAATTCAATTTCTAATATATTATCTATTGCATATGTCATTTTAACTTTTATCCTTATGGTGGCTGATGTGAGGAACTAGCACATAAGCATATAAGCATCATCATCATCTTGATTGACTGTTGCATAAAGGCAGAATGAGAGGTCAGTGACCAACTGGAGCCATATTACCAGTTGGCCACGCTCTCAGTTTCAAACATCATGACAGTGCAAATGTACATCTGTATTTAGAATGCAGCAAGTTAAACCAGGTCCATGAAAAGCTCATAATACTCATTGGATCTTCTCGGTTTATACAAAGTCTAAATGAAATGTAAATGCCACAACAAATGTCTTATGCTTCTAGCACAAGAAGTTAGGACGCTCTCGTGCTCCTCCTAATGACCCTATTTGGTGTAAAACTCAAAAGGGAAGAACACTTTAATGGTGGTCCTAAGAAATTGTGGAACAGCATGTGCACCACGTTGGCTGATGTGAAACAGAGAGACCATCCACATCAGATTCAGCTGAACTCGAGCCTACATTTTGTTCTGCAGATCATCCATATGGTTTCCTCTACAGAGAAAGTGCAAAAAGCAAGACAACAATCCGAAAGCTCCTTTGCAAAAAGAGTGCTAGACTGTCCCCAATGCTGACGCTTGTAGCGGCCTAGCGAATAAAGCCGGGCCGCCCCAATATCCTCTCGTGGATATTCAAACAACAAAAAGGAACCCAACAGAGTTTAGCTTTTTTAATCTATGCTATTATTCATTATCTCTTGAATAATCTACACACACTTTCGTCTGCATATATTATTCTAATTTCCGTCTAGGATATTAGGCGGCAGAGAGATAGAGGGAACAACAAAATATTAGAAATCTTAGTATGTCAGAGGAAAGTTATGGATTCCACGTCCAAAAGTAGAAAAAGATACATTTCTTTGCCTCCAAGAACGTGAGATTGATAATGCAATCGTCGCCGGTTAATTGTTGGCATTTAATATATAAATTCTATTATTAAATCTTTCATCAACTGAAATTTTTTTGATCCAAGAATTTAATACCACATTCTCTAAGGTTATTGTCCCTCAACGGGTCTTCTAATGTGACGTGTGACAAAAATGTAAAAATAAAATAATTATCGGTTAACATGTAATTGAGTTTTTTTTTTTACATAAATTATAAAAATTATGAGAGAATAGATAAAAATTAATAACAAAAATTTTCATTGGTAATTGACTTTAATAGACTGGATTGACTTGATTACAAAAAAAAAAGAAAAAGAAAAAGAAAAAGTTATATTTATAATAAAATTCTTTAATTAAATGAAAAAATATTTAGCAACTAAGTAGATAAATTAAATTAATTATTAAATATTATTTAAATAAAGAATACTCGATGGTCATGTATATTAAAATAATTTTAATTAAAATTCTTAAATAGATTAAAATAATCTAAAAAAATGTAAATTAATTATAAAATAAAAATAAAAAATAATTATATAATGATAGATAATAATTTTTGTAAACTATCTACATTGTAATGGACCAAAAAAGAGTCTCATATATTATTTATTTTTATTACTCACATAATAGGCTACAACTTTGGGTTAAATAATTTTTTTAAAACTAACTACATATTCTTTTAATTTCTTTTATAACTATAAACTCATATCTTGCACAAAAAAAAAATCGAAACAACTGACATAAAGATTGAGAAACAAATGTTATTAAACTTCTTGAGCAATTACATTAATCATGATATATATATATATATATATATAACTTAAACGAGAAGGCATTCATCACAAATGGATCGGTTGTGTGTGCATATCCAGCTCAGTGTGAAACCACTTTCAGACATCTGGACTTCTTTGCTAACTTTGTGCACAACGCGGGAGCAACAGTACCTTCATTCTTGCTATTGGTGTCTCCTGTTTTGAAGGCCGGAACGAGAAAAGGAGACCGGAAACTGAGGAAGGCCCCCAATGCTTTTCTTAGCAATGAAAAATGTGCTTACATGAATGAACCCCATTGCTTAATATTGCCTTGTCATAAAAACTTGGAAAGACAGCAAATACGCAAGCATCCAGTACACCAAGCTTTGATATTCCTTCTTGGCAGCCTGTTCCACAATAAATGCCATTTCAGGAGAAAAGGCAAAAAAAGTAAAAGAAAAGGATTAGATTGTTATTCATCAAATAAGAAGAAGATGATATTATGTACCTTTGAGCACAAATTCTGCTCATATTTTATTCAGAATCACAACATAAAATATACATACAAATGGCACGACATCTCATCAATGACACTTTTTATCTTGTCCCACCATGTACAGTTTTGTTCTCTTGGATATGTAAACATGAATTTTAAGCTATGATGGTGCGGAAGATTAAGAAAAATAAGAGCCTCTGTGGCCTTTACCTTGGAGGCTGAGGAAGAAAGAGAGATGGAAGATGAAGATGTTGATGAGGAGCCTGATAAGGCAGAGAGCCCCACGTTGTAAGCCATGGTGCAATCAGGCCGATAAAGGCCATAATTTCTCTCTGACGTTGGTCCAGGTTTCAAATCCTCATTGAACAAAGCAAACAAATAAGCTTCTAGTCTCATGTTAGGCCTTAAAGGCGTGCCTTCATTTCCCAATTGCCTTCTCAACAAATTTCTGTTATAAACTGCTGCATTATCAATGGTTGCACCAACTTCACCGGTGTCCCCTTTTGATGGCCAACCGGTCTCCGAAACTCTAACTTCAATTCCACTGTAACCCAGTTTAGCAATGGCAAAAATTACAGCATCTACTTGAGCATAAAGCATATTGTCATAGTTTAATTTGGTATAGGGATCGACCATCCCTGAATTAGGATTAAAAAGTACATAGTCCAATGGTACCCTGTTAGGATCACCCTTATAAGCAAAATATGGATATGCATTGATCCAAAATGGTGCCCTGGTTTTTGACAGAAACTGCAGAAACTGTGACATTACTCCTGAAACTTCACTTTTGAAACTGCCTGCTGAAGGTGGGTATGATTCAGCAAGCACAGCCAGAGAACTAGGTGTTGAGACTTGAATGGAACTACCAAGGCCTAATTGGACTAGTGCCTCGTGAATGTTAACAATGGCGGGAACAAGGTATGTCATCAAAGACGTGTCATCATCCGTGATGATCTCGTTCCCTACCGCGATTCCTGTGATTCTGGTGGCTGGAAAGTATGGCTTGATGTGGGTACTAACCCATTGGAGTGCTTGTTGAGGGTCCATCAAAACTGGTAGCATTTGGTTCTCCACGGTGACAATAAGCTCAACTCTGGAATTGGCAAATGCTTTCAGAACTTGAGGATTGGTGTCATAAATTCTAACCTTGGTCAGCTTCATGGAGCTCAATAGATCGACAACTTTCTCCGGCGGTGGCAAGTTATCGCCAATTTGACCATAGTTGATACCAAGAGATGTGACTCTTTGCAGAACACCACAATCTGTAATCAATGCATGCACATGCAACAAATTCAGATACCATTTTAAGATAGAATTGAAAATGCATAAAGAAAGCACACATGATGTTAAATGCAACCTGAAATAATAAGAGAAAATAGGAGCAAAACACGAATCATGGCAGTTCTTCTGGAAAACTGATACAATCAAGAGATGTGGCAGGGCTGGCAAGGCAGGAAGAAATTGGGAGTTGAATGGAAGAGAATAGATACAAAGAGAAGGAAAGAGGTCTATGGGGCAATCATATGAATTCTTTTCTTTGCTTGTATGAATATTTTTGGAGTTTTTAAGAGGTTTTAGCTTCCTTGCATATGTTGCTTTGGCCTTTTACCTCTTAACTGGTTTTAATTGAAACCTTTGTTTTGGGGGGGTGGGTTCTTTCAATTTTCTTCAGCTTTATATAGCTTTTCTTTTGGACTAACTTGTCTCTTTCCTTGCCAGAGTTCCGACATCATCCAGTTTCTTGTGACCAAAATGTCCCCAGCCACTTTCTTAAGGCAAAAGCAAAGCGAAATCCCACCAACAGGATAAACTGGTTACGGAGAAGATGGAATTTGGAGGATCCCGAGATCTAAAATGGGTTTAAAAATACAGAGTTTTATTATGGAGATGAAGAAAATGGATATTAATTTATTATAATTGATAGACACATATTTTTTTTGATGTGATAGTCCATTATATTTAATGATTTTAATAAACTTGTGTTCGATTTTATTTTTTTTATCCATTTCTCGTGGTTGCATAATATTTTTTGTAAAGAAAATAAAGTTTACTTATTTATTAAATAATGATTCTTTTTAATTGTAATTAACAACTATGTAAATCATAGATTCGTAAACTATAGACACCCGCAGACCTAGAAAGCCGCTAGATTTTCCTTTTGTGCAAAAGGACACCATGGCTGACGATGGATCACTCTTTTATTATGTAACTTGGAGATGACTCACTTTTCTAATCAAGCCTTCCTGTTATTGCGAACTGACTTAACCTTGAACCAAACCCTGCTTATTGTTCCTACAAAATTGAACATTGAACAAAGGTTAAATCAGTTCTTTTTCTTTTTCCTTTTTGTTTTGATAACATACAAAAGTAATGGGTTAATTCTAATCCAAGAATCTCGAATGCTGAGATGGACCATAAAAAGAAAATGTGCATTTTGAGTTCTTTAACTTTTTCATTTTCTTTTCTTTCTCTATTCCTACTTGCAAGGGAGACGAAAATGCTGGTAAAGGAGAATAGAATTAATAGGGCTGGAACACAGAAATAAAAAAAAAAAAACTTTAACAAATGTATCTCAATTAGTTGGGTTAGAAGTAAGTAAGTAAGATACCTCAAAATTTCTACTCAAAAGCTATACTATCTTGGTTGCAAAATTTTTTGAAATTATCAATTGAATCTTGCTTGAAAAGTTTTATCTTCTCCACACCAAGTTACAATTTTGAAAATTTTCTCTGTTTTCTTATTCCATTTCAAGATTTCTAGTAGTAATAGAAAAGAAAATTTCTAGTAGTGATTAAATTTGGCTCTGAGTTCAATAGTGATTTTAAATTGTGAAATAACTCGGACTGACCTGTTTGTTGGGCCAGGCGAGGGCATATGCCCAGATCTAACTCAAATCGGGCAAATCAAAGATGCCATGCTGATCAGATAAAAAAAAAAAAAAAAAAAAAAAACTATAATTTTCTAGCATAAAAGTTATTTTCAAGACTAAAGAATTTGAATTTAGATTTTAATTAGACCCATTTAATGATGGTAATTAAGGATAAAAAAAATTACACAGATCGAGGTGGCTAAAAGGAATTGCAGAGTTTTCTTGTCATTTCTTTTCTTTTTCTCCCTCAAAAGATTGGGGAAAAGGTAGAAGTCATTTGGGTCAAGAGGGAAAAAAGTTTGCATGAATATACTTCGAGAAGCAGACAAGCCGAGGTGTGTAAAGGATTTGTGTTTGTTTGGTGGGAAAATTCAAAGTTAGCTGACGTACCTTATGGCTTGGCCAAAGAAACCCATGTATGAAATGTAATTGTTTGGTCAAAAAAAAGAAAATAAAGAAAATAATTGTTCGGTAAATGGATAAGGAATGGAATACGTGGGCAAATTAGCTTTTGACGAGACATTAAGACGCAAGTGTTGTAATCTTTGTCATGGTGATGTAAATGGAAAAGGTGAAAATGATTTGTGTTTGGTTGGTAAGAAAATTCAAAGTTAACTTACGTACCTTATAGTTTGGCCAAAGAAACCCATGTTTGACAAGTAATTGTTTGGTTAACAAAAAAAAAAAAAAAAAAACAGAAAAAGTAATTGTTCGGTGAATGGATAAGGAATGGAATACGTGGGAAATTTAACTTTTGATGAGACATTGAGACACAAGTGTTCTTATCTCCTTTTTTTTTTTTTTTAATTTTTTTGGGTGATGAAAATGAAATTGTTGAAGCACACTTCAAATTGCATTCTATCAAAGAAACAAATGGAGAGAACGTAGTTTTAACTAATACTGAGTGACTGAGTTAAGTGTTATCTGCTGCTGTTCTCCTTTCCCTTGCTTCCCTTTTCTTATTGGTGATGCAATAAACAATCTTGTACAATTTTGCTACTTCAGGAAGATTTATTGGAACCCAGTTTTGAAACACAATGGACCTTTTTTTTTTTCTTCCCTTTTTTCAGTGTTGTGATTGGATGATATAATATATCGTACTAATTTTGAGTTGGGATAAAGATGAAAATTTATATAATAGCAGTTACCTCATTCTTTAAAAAAAAATACATATATTCATCGTCTTAATTTTTTAAATTAGTAAATTTAAAATTTTAAATTAATTTATAATTAAATATAAAAATAACATAATTTAAGTTTATGAATATTATGAAACCATGTAAAAAATTACTAAGTGAAATTTAATATATATATATATATATATATATATATATATATATATTATATTTTAATAATAAAAATAACATATATGATAATAATGAACTCAATTTAATATTAATTCTTTAGTATTTAAATTAGTAAAATATGTAATCAAGTAAAAATTAATAAAATTAAAAAATAATTAATATGTATATTAAAATTGATTTGTATGAAATATTTATAGTCAAGTTTAGATATTAATTTAGTTATAGGAATAATCCCAATGAAGTGTATGCGGAGAGTTTAAAGAATAACACATCCCTCTAAAGAAGACATTATTCTGCCAAGCAAGACAAAGGAGAGATACCCCCAATTTAATGGGGTGGGGCTGAAGGTCATTAATAACCCATTAAAAATTATCCTTATTATTAATTAAACTAACTTAAAACAATTTTAACCTTGGCTCTCTCTCTCTCTCTCTCTTTTAAGAAAGGGAAGTCTTGACTAATGGCTAGTGGCTGGCTAGTCGCTGGTGGAGAATCGGAAAGCCGCCAGGAAATGTAGTTCCTGGAAATACTACCAAGGCATCAAAAACCAAAATTTCTCGATATCTAGAGATGAAAAGAGGGGTTCTGGTATTTGGTCTCGTGGCCTTGACCCCAATTTCATTATTCTATAGTTCTCCAACTACAATAAATTAATTGTACATGTCGCAGAATAATCTATTACTTAACAAGTTCCATCTCACCACTGTTTTAATTTACACGACTAGTTTTAATTTGATTAAGACTTCTTCGTTGTTGAGAATGTCATGCATGACTCGACTAAAAGTAAAGAACACACACATAGTTAACACGTTTGTGCATGTGAGAATCACTGGTTAACGATATTAAAAGAAACCTAAATGGGTTCCCCCCCCCCCCAAAAAAAAAAAAAAAAGAAACTTGGAAAAGGCAAGATCACAACGCAAAAGGAGTAGGAGTCCTTTATGTAACATGTCTACCCAGTAAAAGCGTTTGGCACTTCTACTTAAGAAAAAATGATAAAAATAAAAAAAAAAACCGTTGGCACTTGATCACTCTAATTTGTTTAACATAACCCAAAAAGAAAGAAAGAAAAAAAAGAGAGAGAGATAATTAAATTATGGTAATAGACAACAAAATTAGACAACAGAAAGCAAAATCACAACAGGCCAAAAGGCCCAAGGTGCCAAGTTCACTAGACTAGGGTCCTGAGGGTCTCCAGGTTTACCCGAACCCACATCGATACTGCCGCAGCATGGCAAGTAAAGAGGCCCGAAAGGAGCTCGGCTCACGGTAGTCCAGATGGTCAATTACTCTGTAACGTTTATGGATTAGTCACAGCCCCAGCGATCATCTCAATTGCCATTGCCGTAATTCAATTACGGCAATTATTCATGCATTAAGACGTCATCTTAACTTTATAAACACTTAAAAAAATCATTGTAATGCAACGATATTTCAAACTCTCATCCAACAATCTTTTAGTCTTTACTGTTTAATGGGTTTCCTGCCTAGTCCAACTCAGATCAGATTCATTGGTGACAACTTAAAAATCATCGGCTTCGTCAAACAATCCTTACATAAGTACGAAAGAGAAAAGGCATTGGTTTTTTCTTCCTTCCACTCAAAAAAAAAAAAAAAAATCACCTGGGACATCACGAAGATGCATTTTGGTTTGGTGGTCAATGTTATACGTTTCCCTTTCGTGTATTTTCTGTACAAAAGATTATGTTTTCTAGTGGGTGTGTCTGTGTGTGTGTGAGAGAGAGAGAGAGAGAAAGGGGAGAAAGTAGAGAAGGTCTAGGAAAGAACATGCTTTTGTTCAAGACATTTGTACAGCATATGATTTCTTTTTTTTTTTCTTTTTGGCAAAACAAACTTAAATTTCAAAGGAAAAATACATTATTTTAATGCAATTGACTTGGGAGGCGTCTAGGCTACGTTGAATGTTTTTGCAATTTTTCTTCTCTTCCGACGAAGCTCATTCATTTTAAACTTTGCGCAAAAATTAGGAAATTCATAAATTCTTTTGTCTGAATTCCAACTCAAAAAAGTACACATTATTATTATTATTATTTTATATATACACGTGAATGAGGGAAAAGAAAAAACGTCATTATCTAAAAACTTCCACAGTACACTTTCCCGACAAACAAAATTTAGACTTTTCATTTCCCCAAATTTTCCTTTCAAAACGAAGGAATAACAGGCCAGCTTATGCAACTGCTTTCAACGAAAAAAACAAGAAGGGAGACCTCAAAGTCAAGATGGATTTATTTTTCCAACGTTCGAGAACGCTTGAAAAGATTGAGGCCATCTGCATCGAGCTGGCCTTGTTCTAGAAGATGTGCTGCATTTGTCAAGAAATGACCCTAATGGGCCAAAATGGCTTGGGCTACTGCGAACTTTCTATTTACTTTGACTTTAGCGATTGAAATTAACCCGGAAAGAAAATTCTGGCAATAATTATCTCAATTCTTGATTTCAAATTCATTGTTTAATTTTAAATTTTTAAAGAAAATTCAAATAATCATCTGGTGTTCGATTGATAATTTGTCGAAAACTACAAAACCAAGTTTGTGATTTAGAAAATTGTTTTGGATACAATCCCTTAAAACGTTAACTACTTGGAGTAGCTCAAGAAGTGTCAAGGGCAAAAGTCAAGCTGTTTGCAGTTGTGGTTGGAGTTAAATTCAATTTTGTTAGTATTTGATAAATTATAAAATTCTTTTGGTACAATAAAAAAATACAAAAAAATGCATTACAATTTAATAATTTTTTAACATAATAATCTTTATTATTACATAAAATAATTACAATTTAATTATATAAAAAAATATTTTATACTTTACAGAAAATTTTCATCTTTCGTTCAAAATGTTACAAATAATTACTAAATAGTTAATGACATTTACTGATAATAGTTCTTTTAAACACTGAATCATCATTTATAATAATAAAAAAAAAAACTCAATTATAATTTCAAACAGGCTTTTGCTAATTTAGGTGATTACTCTAATTGAAAAGTCTTTGAGTTTTTTTTTTTTTTCAAAAAAATGAAAATCTTGAAACTCTAACTCCCGAAATAATAAAAGTGAGAAAAACATTCAATGAAGATATGGACATCCAATCCAAAAACACGCTCCTCTGTACAACTGGAGCCAACCCAGCCATCAGCACTCTGAAGACAAAAGCTGCAGCTCCATGAAAACTTGCGGCAGGTGGGATCCATGTCCCACGAAATTTTTAAAATTTAAAAGATGTCCGGGCAAATAATAAAATTTGTAATAAGAATGACAGTACATGTAATTAACTATAAAAAATTAAAATTTATATTTATTACACATTGTTTTAAATTCATTGTCGTTATTGTATACCATTCTTCTTCTTCTTCTTCATTTTTTTGACAAAAAGCTTAAATTTTGAAAAAGTAATATATATATATTATGTTGTAAGTTCTAAGTAACACCTTTATTCTGATTCTCCTCTGAATTCTTCTCTCTTTCCACGTGACGAGACTTATAAAAGTATGGTCATCTTGCTTCCTCGTCTGGGGTGCCCTCAAGTCCAGCACAATGAGCCAGTAAGGGAGAGGAAAATGAAATCCCATAAAAGCACAATTAGAAATTTTATATTGCGTATAAAAAAATGATATGATAAATTCACATATAAAATGGCTACATGCGGGCCCAAATTATTGTTTTATCTCCTTTAAACTACAACCTCGATCAAAAGTCTCTGCATGTGTGTGCGGACAGACAAAATGGATTTTGAATTTGGGAGAAGGTTAAATTGTCCTGGTGTTTTAATTTTGTGAAATAAGTTAATTTGACAAATAAAATACCACAAAGTAATTAAAGCTTATAATATAAAAGTAATCCAGACTTATCATTATGAGATTATTAGTTTTGGAATTCTTATTTGTTACATGTCAAAATTTAATTGGTAAAAATAGTAAAAAACCATAGATATATGTATGAAAATGCAATTATGAGTAGGAGAAATGAATTTTTTTTATATTGAACTAATAATCTTAGTTGATTGTTGTTTTTCTATTTATTTTTGGCTAATGCCAAGTGAATAAAAAATATCAATAAAGAGAAAGTGAGAAAAATAAAAGAAGACTACATCTAAAATGTAAAAAGAGAAAAAAAAAAAAAAAAGGGTCAATTGGGGTAATTGGTTAAGTCTATCAAAGCCCCCCAAAAAGGACCCGTTTGGTATTGTTTTGCCTTTTTTTTTTTTTTTTTTTGGGGTCAAAACCAAAGTTCTTTGTTTGCAATTGGGGTAATGCACGTGCGCCATTTATATATTAACGTGATAATATTAAACTATAAAAGACTATGGTATTTTGTGAAAGTCTTATCTGATTACATTTCTAATAATGCCCGTCAACTCTGGAATACTAATAGGTTTTTGGTTATTACACAAATGGCTTTAACTCCAAAAGTAAATTAGTTCTCAATTTTTTTGTCTTTCATTTATAGGAGCTTTACATTATTGGAAATGAAATTACATCAGCTACTGGCACCAGACTTGGAACGCCATATGGTTCAAAAAAAATATCTTTCGTGTTATAAAAATTTACATACAAATATAAAATAATGTATATATATACATTTATATAGGCGAAAGCCTCCGTGGACTTTGGAGGCAAGTCTTGGTTCCTAATTTTCCAACCGACAATTTCTATGTGGATTTGAGTTTGCCACGTTGTACCCTACAAAAAGTCACAACCACCCGTTGTCATGTGACGGCGACTAACATTATTTGCTTGACTCTGAGACGGCTTGTCATCTTTGAAGTTTAATTTTGTGGCAGCCAATGTTTTTCAGACAAAATGGGTTAACTCGGACCTGTTTTTATGGAATGTACTTAGAGGAGTCAAATTTGAGAATCTCAAGTTGTAGGCAAAAATAAGATTTTAACTTTTGTTTTGTAAATTGCTGGTGTGGTATACGACCAGACGCATTATTTCTTAAAAATAATTTGTATATGTTGAAAGCTGGAGATTACGACAGTTAAAAAAAGAAAAAGGCATGACTCTTTTGGACATGATATTCAAAAACTTCCACAAAATTCAACTCGAAAAATCACAGTACATTTCGTTAAGTCTGTCTTTATTACTGACTCCTTAATAAACTAAAGCAGATTATTCTCTGCCCACAACTTGTGCCACGACTCCATGTGAGGCAGATCAAAGATCATTCTGTCCAAGTCCTCAAAGGACAAGTCGTCTGACAATCTCGAATCACCATTATCAATAACGGCAACACCTGCAATACCATGGCTTCTTGAAGCCCCATTATTCCCAACTCCTCCAGAACCATTGCCATTGACTGGTCTCTCCCTCTTCACACCGGTGAATCCGCTCTCCTTGATCCATTCAACGCATGAATCATTACCAGTGAGACTCTGAACCACAGACTTGAAGCTGGTGGCATCGGTTTCCACATACTGAGTGTCAACAAGCACCACTTTCACCTCCTTGCCCCTCGAAGACCTAGCAGTGGTCATTTGAAGGCCACTTCTACTAACTTTTTCTTGCCTTTCCGTTGGATGGGTCATCATCAAATTGCTCTTACAAATCCTTTTATGTATTGCAATGGAGAAACTTGAACTAGCTAGCTCGGTATTGTGGGTTTATGGTGTCGTTTGTTTGCCGTTTTTATAGTGGAAATTTGGGGAAGCAAAGAGAGGAATCCTTTGGCCAAAAGGAAGGTGACAAGGATAGTACGGTTGACCTGGTTGACAGTTATTAGGCAGTCTTGGATGACCAAATCATTGCAGATGACGCGTGCCCGAGTCATAGCCCGCCCAGCCCGGAAACTTGGACGAGTTTTTAAAAAAAAAAAAACAAGAAAATCACTGGACTTTACTCGGGAAAAAACAACACACCAAAAAGATTATAGGAAATATTGATTTTGTCGTTTAGTCACATTATTTTAAGCTCAAATTAGTTTCACTGGGTTTTAAGCATGACTTTTTTGAAATATAGTGCATATTTTAAGCAATAAATTATGCTAAACAGAGTTCTTATTCGTATCAAAGAGTTTGCCTAAAAAGAATTTTACATCGTAATATATATATATATATATATTCCAAAAAAAATTATTTTTTCAATAATATCTTATATATGTCTTTTGTATCAAATCTAATTCTTACATGCAATCGTTTTGTAGATAAAATAATTGGTTTTTTACATTATCATATAGGTCTCTTTTTTTTTTTTTGAAAACACATTAGAATCATAGGTTATACGTTAGTAGAAGTAATTCGCTCAATCTTTTTAATCTAATTTAATTTCATTAATATATATAAAAGTAAAATATTTTATCTTCAATTAAATAAATTATTGAAAACTAAAATTTTTAATTTTTTTTCCCTAATTGATGTTGCGTACATTGGTTTGTCTCCCCTAATTAATTTAGTCAATTAATTGGATTCATCGCATGGATACCTTTTCTCTGCATAAAATCTCATTACATGGAAGAATCCTTTTTCTACATTATGGAGAATGATTTTACCTCGTTAGGCATCCATCAAGTTAAAAAGCTTGGCCGTCAGCATCCTGCAGTTTTGTCAGGTTGCCTGGATGCACCCATTTGCACGGAACCTTCAAAAAGCACACATCGCATGCAGGGCAGAGATGGCCAGCGTGCGAAAATGACAAAGCAAGACATAGTATTTTTTTTTTTTTTATTGTTTTTTAATGAAGTCTATGTTTCGAGTTCGATTAAATACAGACAATTTGTCAAGCGAGAAAGACATTTTAATATTAACACCCCCTTTGTGTTGGGACCCAATGAGTTCTTAAGGTCTTAAAAACAATGTGTTTCCTGTGTTTATTAAATAAAATACAACAAGATTGAAATATAATAAACTAATTTTATATATACAATACAATCATATTAGCATATTTTATATCTATATCTATATTCTTTTTTTCTCTCCCATTATACTGTAAACACGATAAAATAATCATTTTTATTCTCATAAACTTTATATTCATCTCAAAATTAAAATTTAAGATCTCAAATATGTAAGTATAATGATAACATTTTTAACAATTGAATGTGTTATGAGAAACCTTTCATCTTTTGGAATTGACAAAATGGCCAAAATTTCTCACTCGACTTTGCATAGTTAAGACAAATATTTAGTTGGTCGTTGTGGAAACCTTCGTCGCCACGAAGCATCGCGGGTTTTCCACTGGGGACAAAATTGTTGGTTGGAAAAAAAAAAAGAAGAAGCTGAAAATCAACCTAGAAAACGATCGAAATAAGATTGGTAAATTAATCACATGCAAAAATTAAGGGGATTGATGTCAAAGAGGCACATGCATACTATCTTCTTGGTGATCGCGTTACTTGCATTACTTCCCACAGAGAAATTACCAGGAATTCCTTTAAGCTTTCAGCAGGCTCCAAGCCCGCCGCCCCCGTTCACCTCGTGCTGAATTCCCTAGTTGGAGATATGTTTCCCCGTTTCTCATGGAAAGTGAGCATTCCGTAGCCATTAAGTCAAAACTGATATGTTTTAGTTTCGTATGTATAAGATTACCTTTTATTTATTTAAGATTTATACACACTTTTGTACATTTACTTATAATTAATTGTTACTTTATCTTTCCAAAAAAAAAAAAAGGGGTCAAAATTAATATTCAAATTGTGTTGACCACAAAAATGTGGCCTCCTAAATCAGTAAGGTTTCTTGATCGTTGATGAGTTTTGTAAGTATGAAATTTTGATTTTAGCCCCAAAAGATTGTCCTGCCGAGCAAGCTTAAGAATGTGATGAAGTATTGGATTGTAATCTTGTGTTTGGCGCAATCAACAAGAAACTCCCTAGCAGCAATTGTGATCACGTTATGAATATATATATATATATATATATATATATATATATATATATATATATATATATGAGAGACTTGTCTTTAATCAAACTAAAAAGATAGGGTTTTATGATGTGCAAAAATTAGAATTTAATATTGTTTGACTTCAGTAATGAAAAAAATAGGGATTATGAAGTAGAAATTAAGTACAATACATATTATTATGTTGACCAAAAAGGGGATGTTATGCAATATTTGAATATCGCACTAATTAGAACCAACCAATTAATTTTATAATTTTTCTTTTCCTTTTTTTTTTTTTTTAATGTTGGTAACAAAGATCAATCAATTGCTCATGCCCTTTTGTTCTTTAGTAAGATATTGGTGGAAAGTTTTCTTTTTTATTAAAAAATTTATTGAATCGTATGCTACACAATGAAGATAGTTATCCATTCTTATAAATTTTATAATCCTTTTAAATTAGAAATTAAGACTATAAAAATGGAAATCTTTGCTCTTAACCGTAAAAAGTCCATATTTTTAAGTATAAAAGTTACTTGGTGAGACTCATCGGTTCAAATAATTTCTTTGTAAATAAAAAGATAGAGACTGCATATATCAAATCATATTCTTTTAACAAATTTTTAATTTTTAGGCTTTTCTGTAGTTTTTTGTCAAAGACACGTCATTATTTGGCAACAAGGCCGAGGCATCTATTAGTGAACAAAAGTCAACTTTCTTGTAAGACATAATCCTACGTTCAGGGTATGAATTATGAAACTATGAATCGAATGGTAGCATTGTTGTTCGAAGTTTTGGGAGACTAAACCATTTCTCGTAACCATATCTTCGATCACGTAATAAATTAATGAATTTATTAGACTTTTATTAAATATTTTTTTTAATTTCTATTCTTTTGTAAAAATTTATTTATAGTCATATTATTGGATGAGTGAAGCTTAATGGAATATATATTGTTTAAGAGATCTCTTTATTTAGATTTATGAGAAATTAGTTAAATAATAAATATGATAAATTAAATAATCATATAATAATACATTGATCTTTTACGTATTTTTAAAGTAAAGAATAGAAATTATGAGACACACTAGTTTAGAAATTAACTTTATTATAATCAACAAGTAAATATAATAAATATATATACGTAACTTCAATTGTGTCAATAAAATTAAATAAATTTAATTTAAACTAAAATAAGAAAATAAATGAATTAACTAAACAACTAAATTTTCAATCGATAATAATTTTATTTTAATAATATTATATTTATTTTTATAAAATATAAAATATTAATTAATTTTTTATTAATTCAACATTAACCCTTCTCCATGGTGGGACCTGGTTTGATTTTTATTTTATTTTATTTTATTTTATATCCAATTGGAATGGGAGAGAGCATTTCACTATCAATTCGATCTATGGTCGCGTGAGCGTGTGGTGTCACCCAAGAAGCTAATTTTTTAAGCTAAAAGTTCAGTTTGTAGCAAATGATGTTAGAGTAACCCAATTGATGGGATCATGTAGTTTAGGAATTGGGCTGGGAAGCCTGCCATGGTCTTATTGGTATATGTTGTCTCGTATCGTATCGAATTTAGATCTCAATTCAAGTTTTGTATTTGGTGACCATTAAATTATATTTAGATTTGAACCAGCCGATATTTGGGTATAAATTGTATTGAGTTAATTACATTGCAGCCCACTTTGGTGTTTTTTTTGTTTTTTTTTTGGGTCCTGACGAGACGGCGGATTGATTTGATCCCACGTCTGCAGCCCTGTAGATGACGACCTTGGAATCGGCTCCATTTCGGCCTTCAAAAGCAGATGGACTTGGACCTAAAACCCAATAAATAAAGGCCACATTTGTTTTTCTCTTTTTACACAATATTTGGGTATAAATTGTTATCAGAATGAAAGTTGTGAGAAAAATATAATGAGAAAGAAAGTGAATTGAACCAAAGAAAGAAAGAAAGATTTTTTTTTTTCTTTCCATAGTTAATGTCGAAATAAAAAGAATAAAAATGAGTGACAATATGTTTTTATATTGCAAAAAATGAAGAAAATAAAAATTCTATTTGCAGCATTACCCTTTTTATTTTTTTCTTCACTTTTTTTTTTCTAATAATCCAAACGACGTAGTGTTAATATAATACAGTGATAGGTCACGAGTCCTTGTGAGACATAGAATAAGGTAATTTTTAAAATTTTTAATAATTCTACACATATTCTGTCAAAATTGGAATTAAAAACTCTCTCTCAAAAATGCAAAAAAAGTGAGAAGAGGTGCTAATATTATTATCTATGGAATTAATTTACTTCTTCAAAAAATTATAAGCCTATAAAATCAATTAATTTGCATTAATGTAAATAAACATATAAAATTATCCGAACCAAATTACTTAATGATATGGGTACTAAAATTAGTTAATTCACTCTAATGAACAAATCTCAACTAGAAAATGAACATCATCACCTTTACATTACCTCTCTTCCCGTGTTTAAATTGATGTAAGTTAGAATTTGCATTTAATCTGTGAAAATTTCAATATATTTTGTTATTAATTCTAAATTAATTAGTGAATTAAGTGGAATACTCCCAAAGCCAATCGATATTAACCTACTGAAAACGAATGACTACTTCATCGGGAAAAAAAAAAAAACATCTTTTTAAATTATGGTTGGTATAGCCATACTCGCATTTGAAGCTAAGAATTAAAAATAAATATAATATAAAAAATACAATTGTAAAAAAGTAAGAAAAAAAAATACATAATATAAAAAAATAATTAATTCACTCGGTACCAATCTAAACTAAAAAATTTAAAATTGATACAAGTTAAAGTTTGCAATTAATCTGTGGAAATCTCAACATTCTTTTATCATTAATCCTCAATTAATTTGTTAATTATATATTTACACACATGATAAAAAATATAACTGCACCTAAAAATTAACAATAGAAAATCATATATATATATATATACTCCTCTCTCTCTCTCTCTCTCTCTCTCTCTATCTTATTTTAGTATTTTCTTCGCAAATCTTCTGTTCTTTTTGTGTTCAGACAATGCCCTCATAGAGATCACTCTTCTCGTTGATGTCTCTCCCGACCAAGCGCACTGCCATCGCCGCTGCCACCTCCAGCTCATCATCCTCCGCTGCCGCCGCCGCTTCCTCCTCCGACGCCAACTTGCCTATCATGAAGAAAGCCAAGTCTCAGGCCCTCTCCGCCTGCTCTCCGCTCGACAACAAAAACGGCCTACACCACTTCTCCCCGGCCACAGCCGCCGCCACCGCCACCGCCGATGACAGCGTTGTCTTCGACCCATCCGCCATGGCTCTTGACGACGACTCCAAGCTCGACGACCGCGCTTCTCCCACCGCCGCCAATTTGTCCCGGAAAAAGGCAACTCCTCCACAGCCCGCCAAGAAGCTCGTTATCAAGCTCGTCAAGGGTAAAAATTCGTTTCTTTTAATCGAATTTCAATCGCAGTTCGATTTTTCTTCATGGGTTTTGAGTTTATCTCGGTTTAATCAATAAAAGGGTTTTGCTTCATTTCTTACAATTTGGCCTGTTTTGGGTTTAGATGTGTGATTGAGCTGATGTTTTGTTTGATTTTTGGGTGTCGACTATGCAAATTCAATTGGATTTCGGATCTGGGTGTTGGTTGAAATGGCTACTTAATTTCATCTTGAGAGTGAATTGAGCCATTAGTTGCATAATTGGTGCTTGATTTACACGTTAAATTTTTTAGCAAAAAATTACGAGTGCTTCCATCTTTGGATCTTGGTTGCTGGCAACTAACCTTCTTTGGCTAATGTTTCACTCTTATGTTTTCCTTGTTGCTTCATCTAGGATTTACAATGGTCTTAGTTGAGTTATTGTTTCATGTTGTGCGTATCCGTTATTAGGCTTGCTATGCTGCTTATCAGAAGTGGTGTAATAGAGTGCAAGTAGATATTTTTGCATACATTTTGCAGATGTTTCTCTTAGTTCAGCCAGTGTCCTGTGTTTATCAGCATTATATCTGGGCAATGTCAATATTATTTTGTGAAAAATGATCACTCAAATCAAGAAAATGTCTGAACTTTGGAATTCCTTGTGTTGTAAAAGCAATTTTTTTTTTTGCTCATTTTGCTCAACAAGTGATTTCAAAGACTCAGCTTACTTTTTGTGTTGTATGAAGCTAAACCAACACTCCCTACAAATTTTGAGGAGGATACTTGGGCAAAGCTACAATCAGCAATTAAAGCTATCTTTCTGAAACGACCAGATTCTTGTAACTTGGAGCTGCTTTATCAGGTGGATGTTACTTGCTTTTACTCACTTTTTTTCCCCCTTGCTTTTAAGCTATAAATGGAGTAGCAGTTTGCTCATACGAATCTCTTCCTTGGTTTACTTGTTAAAGCAAATTTGCATTTTTTATAGGCTGTTAATGACCTATGCCTACACAAGATGGGGGGAAATCTGTATCTGCGGATTGAAAAGGAGTGCGAGGCACACATAGCTGCATCATTGCAGTCTTTAGTTGGTCAAAGCCCGGATTTGGTGGTATTTTTGTCCCTTGTTGAGAGATGCTGGCAGGATTTTTGTGACCAGATGCTAATGATTCGTGGTATAGCTTTGTATCTAGATCGAACATATGTGAAACAGAGCCCAAATGTGCGTTCCTTATGGGACATGGGCTTGCAGCTTTTTCGGAAACATCTGTCTCTCTCACCTGAAGTTGAGCACAAAACAGTCACTGGCCTTTTGCGAATGATTGAGAGGGAAAGGTATTATATTACAAGAAAAAATAAAAAATTAGTTAAGCTTATTTAATTTTTTTTGCTTTTGGGTTGATAGTAAGTTCATACATCTTTAAATCCAGTTGTAGATGTCTTTCTGTGCATGGTTGTATTTTAGTAACTCCAAAGAGCTCATAGAAATGAAAATTACAATGAGCAGGCAAGTTTGCTGAGCTTGTCAATTTGAACATGAGACCTATGTGCAGACTACCTCCAACATAAATGTTTGATATCAGTGTCCTGTTAAATCTTGGGTGCTTAGGAATACTTTCGTCACATGCATGAAATTTATGAAACATACTGATGCACATAAAATGGTTGATATAGGTACTTAAATTGTGTTTATTTTGATTGTTTCTTGTAATTATGGATGCTATCTATCTTTGCAGACTTTTCTTTATCTTTCAAAACTTTTCAATATGGAAGAGCCCAAACTTGTGCCAGTGTATTCCTTGTGCCTTTGACCAGTCTATGGTCAATGATTGGCTACTAGCCACTTAATCATTACTAATAATATAATGATCTACTAAAATTACTATTCATTTTGAATTGGATTCTAATAGCTATTTTCATTTATTTTTGTGGATTTGGAACTTAAGGTGCATTGAGTGTTCTTGACATCTTGTTATATTAAAGGGGAGGGTAGAGGTTGTCATATACAAGTAATGTTAGAGAGGGATATAGGGAGTGAGGGTTCTTTTGGGACTTGAGTACTAATGCAGGTAACACTGCAAGCTAGGGGGGAGATCCAAGGGAAAGGAGTGATTAAGTTTGGCTACAAAGTAGTTAGTAATGGTGAAGATGTAATGTTCGTAAAGCATTTTAAGATAGAGAAAATTAAGTGAGAAAATCAATCCAAATCTAAAGTGAAAATTTTTTCCAGTGGTTAGCTAAAATGGGTATTTGTGGGAGAAAAGAGTGGATAAATTAAAACATATTGGCATATGTTACAAAGGTGTAAGGAGGTGCACATGTCTTGGAAGGTTTTTGGATCATATTTGAACCCCAATATGGTTTAAAAGGGTCACTAGAAAGGGTTATGAGAGATTTTTAATGGTCCTCCAAGCTGAGGAAAAGGATTTTCCTAAAAATACCAGGAACTTGTGTTGATGATGATTCTTTCCATCAATCCTATATTATGACATGAACTTATGTTCTAATGCTGGGGGCTGGATTAAGCATTTCAAAGGATTTTCCTAGCATTCACACCTTTCAACATACAATGAGGATACATACTTTATAGTTTTGTCATCTAAGTCTTTATTTTTCTGCTTGATACTGCATTAATTTTTTTTAGCTAATTGTGCATGCTAATTCATGTGAAGGATGCATTTTTATGAAAAGTGGGTTACCTACCACCTCATGCTGACCACTGATGTGGTTTGAGTATAATGAGTCAATGCAGTGCAACTGCCTAGCTTCAAAATCTTTCTCACACACGGATTTTCACTTATAAGAGCCACTACAAACTTCTATTTTCCGTATTTGCTGCTAAGAATCTAAGAATATGATTTCTGCGTAAATTTTATTTATCTTAAATTCTAGTAAGACTGAAGTTAAAAGCTGTTCAATTTGCTTGTTGAATTTAATGATGCAAACATATGGAATTTTTGCTCAGTGCAATTAAGTCTATAAATGAATTAATGGAGTAAAAGGTTGCTTTGATGCTCTTAAGATGGCACTTCAGCAGTATATTGAGACTTGATATTAGGGATATTCTCATAAACTAGCTGTTTGGAGGTTTGGCCTGAAAGAAATGCTTTGAGTTTTAGGATGTATAGATTCTGTACTTTGTGATAATGAGAATAGAACCTCCCCAAGTCCTTTTCTATGTTTTTAGGTGTACCTTCTTAGGCCTATATTGGATATCTGTGCTAAATTTTCTCTGTTATCTCATTCAAGAGCAGGGATACCTGGCTACTTGCTTTTTATAAATTCAATAGAGTCATTATAGTTTTGTTTTAAAATTATTTGTAGGATCCAACCTAAGCAAATTGAAGCTTGTCATTACATATTCTGGATTTTGATAGTTTAGTTTAGATATATTTCATGCCTTTCAATCATTAGAATGTTTTATCTTTAATTTGCCTCTGGAAAATTCAGGATCCCTTTGCACTCATGCAGGTTAGGTGAAGCAGTTGATAGGACTCTCCTTAATCATCTTTTGAAGATGTTTACTGCTTTAGGAATTTATTCAGAAAGCTTTGAAAGACCATTCCTTGAGTGCACATCTGAATTTTATGCTGCTGAAGGAATGAAGTACATGCAACAATCAGATGTTCCTGATTACTTAAAACATGTGGAGGTGCATTTTTTTATTTCTTGTTGATTTCATCGGTGAGTGTAGCTGAGCTATTTTTGTAATATGTTCACTGTTGAAAATGGGTGTTTTTAGGTAAGGTTGCATGAAGAGCATGAAAGATGCTTGATCTACCTTGATGCATGCACTCGAAAGGCACTAATAGCAACTGCAGAAAGGCAACTTCTTGAACGGCATATATCTGCAATTCTTGATAAGGTGTTTATGGTTATTAATTATTGTTTCTCCCTCTATGTGTGCAATGCATTTTTCTTGAAGTAAATGACAATCTGATTCTCTGTTCTATCCAGGGGTTTATGATGCTGATGGATGGGCATCGAATTGAGGACCTGCACAGGATGTACTCACTTTTCTCAAGAGTTAATGCTCTTGAGTCACTAAGACAAGCACTTAGCTTGTACATACGAAGAACTGGACAGGGCATTGTCATGGATGAAGAGAAAGATAAGGATATGGTTGCATCTTTGTTAGAATTTAAGGCTTCGTTGGACAAGATATGGTATGAAAGCTTTTCCAAGAATGAAGCATTTTCCAATACCATAAAAGATGCATTTGAACATCTAATTAATCTTCGTCAGGTTAGTGCGCCTTGTCTTGGATCTGTTTGCTTTGTGCATTAGTTACTGAATTCAGGCTAGAACACCTAACTAATCTTGTGTATGCTTTCATTGATCTTCCAATACTGTAAATGAGTTTCTGATTTCATTGTGTTATTGCTGAGCTTGCTGACTGAGAGTTTGAATATGTTCTTCCTTTAATAGAACCGCCCAGCAGAGCTGATTGCAAAGTTTTTGGATGAGAAGCTTCGTGCTGGAAACAAGGGTACTTCTGAAGAGGAGTTGGAGGGTACACTTGATAAAGTTTTGGTTTTATTCAGGTTTATTCAGGTAATATTCTTGTATTTTAGATAAAGTCAGTGCTTTCACTCTTGCACTGCATACTAGTGTGTTATATTTGCATCTTGAGTTCTGCTAAAGCAAAATGAGCTCTGTGCTATACGTTCCCTTTTTTTTTTTGCAAAGGGCAAGGATGTCTTTGAAGCATTCTATAAGAAGGATCTTGCGAAAAGGCTTTTGTTGGGGAAAAGTGCTTCTATTGATGCGGAGAAGTCTATGATATCTAAGGTTAAGTGCTTTAATATTTGACTGTTTGGTAAATTCTTTGCTTCTGTCAAGTATATTAACAGGTGTCTGTTGCTGCTGCAGCTGAAGACCGAGTGTGGCAGCCAGTTTACCAACAAACTCGAGGGAATGTTCAAGGTGTGGATGACAATGTGTTTGTGCGTGTACGTTTGTATTCATGAGTTCTGATGGTTCTATATCAATTTTGATGCTTCAAATTGATGATAGTTTATTGATGCGTTTCAAATATTTGTTTATCTTTCGTTTCCACCAATATGCTGTTCTGGCTCAAAGTATGTACTAGGTTCATTTATTGCAAGGCATCATTTCCTCCTAAGCTGATCTACTGCTGGCGTAGACCCAGTTTCACCAACTTGTAAAAATCAAACCCTGTTGGTCTTCTTTTCTTCAAGTTATTGGCATATTCCTATTGGATTTACAGTTTCATGGACTGCACCACACTCCTTAAACCATTGAACATGAGGATGGGCAGTGTTCAGTGTGAACAATTGATAGCAGTCTGAGGCATTTTGTCAAATCAACAGACTACCATTCATACCATAAGCAGCAGATTATTTGCATTTATAGGAGCGTATTGTAGCAATTTGGCATTTGTGTTACCATTTTTCCCCCTTTGTATTTATTGAAACTCACCTATGGGGAATTACATACTGCTTTGAATTTCTTTTATGGCCAATTCGAAGTTAGACTCTAGATATTGCTAGGTAGCTCCATTAGATCCTAACATATGTCTCTCTCTCTCTCTCTCTCTCTCTCTCTCTCTCTCTCTCTCTCTCTGTATAAGTATCAGCTAATGAAATTGGCTTGGTTGCTTCTTTGCAGGATATAGAACTATCAAAGGAGATAAACGAGTCTTTCAAACAATCATCTCAGGCAAGGACAAAACTTCCATCAGGGATTGAAATGAGTGTCCATGTCTTAACAACAGGGTAGGATAGATCCCAAATTTCTGAATTTCAAGCAGATCTTATGTTCATAACCACTGTATTCAGACTAAAGTTTGATTCACATCGGGTTGATTTCTGCAGGTACTGGCCCACGTATCCACCCATGGATGTTAGGCTTCCTCATGAGCTGAATGTGTATCAGGTTAGGGGCAAGCTAGAGAATTCAATTCATTATAAGAATGTAATAAAAAATTGCCTGATTTTTATCTTCCCTACGTCTTAGGATATTTTTAAAGAGTTCTACTTAAGCAAGTACAGTGGTAGGCGTCTAATGTGGCAAAATTCACTGGGTCACTGTGTCCTAAAAGCTGAATTTCCTAAAGGTAAAAAGGAGCTGGCAGTTTCTCTGTTTCAGGTTGGTCATTTGTCTTCTGTGCATTAGTTTCTAGTTTGTTTAATGGTTAATTTCTCTGTTTTATTTGCACTAACTGCACAAGGGACATGATCTGATGGTTTTGTTTCCATAACCTGTTCTCCAGACTGTTGTCCTGATGCTGTTTAATGATGCCCAAAAACTTAGTTTTCTAGATATCAAGGATGCCACTGGCATAGAGGACAAAGAACTGAGAAGAACTTTGCAGTCCTTGGCATGCGGAAAAGTTCGTGTCCTACAAAAGGTGTGTTGAAATTGGCATACTTTTACACTGACTCTATTGACTCTATTAGTTTTTTGGAACATATTGGGAGGGAAAAGAAACAGCTAGAAGATGTTTCTACTGAGCAATATTTC
This sequence comes from Ceriops zippeliana, assembly GCA_037897445.1. NCBI lineage: Eukaryota > Viridiplantae > Streptophyta > Magnoliopsida > Malpighiales > Rhizophoraceae > Ceriops > Ceriops zippeliana. The sequence goes on from JBAPLH010000115.1 coordinate 2,538,940, forward strand.
TCTTCATGCTTTGGTAACATGCAATTTTTTTTGGTCTTTAAACACTTTTTCTTTGTCAAAACATTTGCTAACTAAACTCAAGTTATTCTTTTCTAGTTTCATCTGGTTACCTCATTTTTGTGCACTTTCTAATGGGGATATGTATGGCAATGTAGGGCTTTAAATATAGAGGTTGAAAATGAGAATGTGCTTCAAAGTAAAGGGCTCTTTGTAATTCCCTTTTAATCATGGATTTATGTTTTTCAGTTGCCAAAAGGAAGGGATGTGGAGGATGATGATGAATTTGTGTTTAATGAAGGATTTACGGCTCCTCTATATCGTATAAAGGTATATTGCTTGTCAGATGTGTCAAAGTTTGCCTAGATGTGATGGCAATCAAATTTTTAATTCCCCTTTAGCATCATACTGTTTTGTAAAACTGAATAATTATACTCAGCTACATTTTGTGGTTGAGTGCATGCTCTTTCTGCTAGCCATCCTTCCTTCAGACCCTTAAGCTAAGTCTCATTTTGGTTGCAGGTCAATGCAATCCAGATGAAAGAAACTGTAGAAGAGAACACGAGCACCACTGAGAGGGTGTTTCAAGACCGTCAATACCAGGTTTGCTTTTGCCTGAGCAATATTTTTGCCATTTGTTTTTTCTGTTAACCTAAGCTTTTTAAAAAGGTCTTGAAGTAGCCAGATGAATTGTTAGTGATGCTATGTGATGCTCGCAGGTTGATGCTGCTATTGTTCGGATAATGAAGACGAGGAAAGTGCTAAGTCACACACTTTTGATAACTGAACTGTTCCAGCAGGTAATCGTTATCCTATTGTTTTTCCTAATCTAAGCTGCTTGATGTCTCGGGTCACATATCACATAATGCCATATTATGTCAGTCCTCACTGTATATTACAATAGAATGATTAGAACACTATGGTTGATGGCGTGGGTGGGATTAAATGGAGTGGCAAGCTTATTTCTTTGAAACACATATTGGGATGAGCTGATTGGTGTATATGTGAAACATGTGTCTTTACTGTGGGTGAACAGCTCAAGTTTCCCATAAAGCCTGCCGATTTGAAGAAAAGGATAGAAAGTCTAATCGACAGAGAGTACCTGGAGCGGGACAAGAACAACCCTCAAGTATACAACTACTTGGCATAATCCAGACTCTCGTAAAAGGCGTTGGGAACTGTTGTCCGCTTCAAGGGGTCAAATGTTCACGTTACGTCAGATTGATGTACAGAGTAATAGGGTGTAGTTTGATTTCCGTCAGGTCAACTCTGTTATTGTAAATTAGTCTTACCCTCTCTTCTTGCTACTTTCTTTTCCTGTTATGGACCTTGAGTTACTTGGAACAGTAACCATTTTAAAAGAAAATAAACAAGAAAATCCGAGGATTCATTTAAAAGGAGCTGGAGGGAGGTGAGAAAAAGATGGGCTTCGAATGCGTTAACAGCTGTAAGAAGCTGTAGATTTCCTGAATTTGAGGTTTGATGTGCAGAGTTGAGGCCATATTTTATTGCATTAATAGCTTCTGCCGCATTTGAACTTCTTCAAGTTCTACTCTTTACCCATCACTCCTCGATTTGGCGTCACTGCCATCCTAGGTTTGGGATTGAATTAACCAATCCCAAGTCACAAAATGTCACAAATTTTAAGTTCTAGTGCTGGTGTTATCAGGTTGGAGAGATATTAGACTGGCTCCCGGTACATCAGTCTGCGTGGGCACGTATGGTACAAGAAGTATTACACATGCATACAGATTGTACAAAGAGAGATGTCATCTGCAAAGAAAGCTTAGTAAAAATATTATGTTGGGCATTTTATTTTATGGCTTTAACATTGAAAATTGCTTCTTGGGTTGTCAAATCACTACCTATATTACCATTAAAATATAATAGTGTCAGTTTGTGGATATTCATTCCCACGGATAAATCCAGACTACAAATTGTCTGGTAAACAGGAAATAGCAGCAGGTTGCTCAAGGTTGAATTTGTTAGAGCAAAAGTTTAGTATAAATGGCAGATAAAGTTTATTACATGACTAACCCCAAATATCTTGATTTTCTGGAAAAATCTTTCTTAATTCTCTCTCTATCTTTTATGTAAATGGGAGGTGAATGAACTTTCTCAAATTTTCAATCTCGTTGCTGTTATATATATATATATCTCTCAAGGAAACTGTTTTCAAGAGGGAAGTCTCTTGGTCCTTAAATTTTGTGTTCATTAAGCAAATAAAAAATAAAAAATAAAAATTCCACGGAACAACCTGGTTGTATGCCAAAATTGGAACTATAACACCAAAAATAAAAGTATAACAAGAATTTAAAGATCTTGGTTAATAATGCAAAAGGGTGTGGGGGAGGTTGTTACACGTATAGAACAGTACAAACGATAGAATATAATTATATAAAGTATGGACAAGAAAATATCCTATTTTATATTTCGTATAGCTTTACATTGAATGGCTAGTATACGTTTAAAATGTCAATAATACCTTTTTGCTAACTTGTAGGTAGAGGAAAGTAGAATTAATCCGACTTGAATAATTCCATTTAATTCGTTTAAAGTTATAATTGGTTTAATTTACATTAATTTTAAATGCTAACAATTTATAACTCAAATCGCTTCAAATTAAAATAACTCAAGATTTTTGAATAATTTAAATTTAAAAATCCAAAAATCTGAAATTTAATACATTCTCAACTCAATAAGCATAAAATTTGATGACCTCTTAACTTAAAATACTGAAAATTCAAATAATTCAGAATCAAATGAATCCAATATTTAATAAATTTAAAAATCAAAACACTCGAAATGGAATAACTAGATAACCAAGATTCGAAATAACTCGATGCAAACATAACTGGAGCCCTTGTTTACTCCCTCCGCTTGTAGTCCATTTTTATTGAAAAATGAAACACTCCCCATGTTTGTTTCATTTTTACAATTCAATTCATTTGAGAAATATACCATAAAAATTATATTATAATTGGATAAATAAATAAATACGAGCTCACATCATTTAATTATATTTATTATTTATTATATATAAAAATATGTTAATTATAATAATATATTTGTCAATTTATATCCATTTGTCTACTTGTCATTGACTTCTTGGATATTATAAATCTGTGGTTGTGGCTAACATTTCCAATGTCAACAACACAATCAGTCAAATCTAGAGTATTGGACCTCCAGAACGATTGTATCCCAAAGATACCACGTTGGTGTTGAACCCACAATTCTCTGGCACAAAATTAGGAACCCCACTAAAAAGAGTCTGATGTGAAACATGGAGGTGGAATTGAACTGGAAGTCCGAAGCTGCTCAGCCTGCTTTGCCACTTTGTTCATGAAATCCTCTAAAGCCACCTTGAACACCTCAAGCTATGACAAGTTAAGTTCCTCAATAGGGGCCTCTAACCAGCACTGAGTTTGACTTGCTTCAGTGATTCTGTCAGGCTCTTCACCCCGCTTCGTCTCCATTTCCAATTTATCCGATATCTAATGCACAAATATCAGTGACAATTGGAATCCAAACAATTATGCTGCTCAAAGATTCTGAAATGCACACACACACACACACACACACACATGTGCATGCTAAGGTTTGTCTGTGGAAAAAGAAAAATTTCTAGTGCAACAAAAGAAAGAAAAGAGGGCAAGAAGAGAGCAAATTCACAATGGGAATTTGTTGCTGTTACGGCACCTAGTTGAGCTGCAAGTTGAGTTGGTCGATCCTAGCGTTGCGACATAACTATCAATGCGGTTTCAACAGAAGGGTGGCCAAAAGAGAAGACCTTTTGGCCAGGTGAGAATACTATGACTGCAGTTTCTGCACCAGAGAGTGTGGAAAGTTCATTGGCCTTCTTAAATACGCCAGTCCTACGTTTTGAGAATGTAACTTGTAGGCTGCGATCATTTGATATTTTTTCCATCATCTTCTGGCGACCCTTGGTATTTTTAGGCGTGGCTAAAGCCTATAAAAAAAAAAAAAAAAAAAAGCAACCGAAATGCTTGTAGGAGTGAACAGGTGGCTGTACTCTAAGATATATTCTGAATACGAAGGAAATGGATTAGCATTTATAGAATCTGTGGATTGGAATTTCCTAGTGTTTTTCTTGAATTTAATACTTGACTGCTTTTGGTGTTTGAGAAAATCTGCCGCGGACTGGTATATATGGTATGAATACCAACGATAACTAAAAGAGTATGGCTACTCTTGTTGTTCATAGTCCTTTTCCTAATTCATCAGTGACTGTATAAATTAGAAGCAAAGGTCACAAACAGGTGCATCGAGTCAAGTTTGAATGGAGCCATTTGAGGTTGAGATATATTATGAAACAAAGGTGAATTCATGGATTTGTAATTTTTCTTTTTTTTACTTTTAATTCATTTGAGTTTTAAATATTCTGAATTTTGAATTCATTAATTTTTAAATTATTAGGATTTCAAGTATTTTGAATATCTTGGCTATCAAATATTGGATTAATTAGCTTTCAAATTGATCTCATTTTCACTAGTTTTCTAATATATTAATTTTTAGTTTTTTTTTTTTAGGTTTTTAAATTTTAAATCAATTGAGTTTTAAATAAATTAAATTTTAAATTATATTAATTTCACATTATTTGACATTGAAGTTATTTCAATTTCGAATACTTTTGAGAACATGTTATTGATATTTTCAATAAAAATGGGCTGGTTCGAGTTGGGTTTTCAAAGAGTTAGGCTACTTTTATTTGGGTCACATGATCTTTTGTCACCTCTGATGCCAATGAAAGCTACTAATTTCTAGGAAATTTTTTTTCCCCAAGTCTTTACGTGTTTTCGAATCCAAGCTGTTGACTAGTCCCCCCATTCTCCGTGTTCATGCATCCGTCCCTTCGGTCGTGTGAAGATTTTTTTTTTTTTTTTATAAAAAATAATAATAATATAAATTTTTACAACATAGGATACGAAAATTCGAATTTTAAAGCAGTGGTAGAAATAGCAAATTAGTGAGTTGGGTCGTATGTGTGCGTCAATGTCATTTTAGGTTAATTCTACGCATTATTCATATCTGATGGTCTGATATAAAAATCAAACATGCACTTTTTCTTATCATGTTTAAATATTGCATGTTAATATTAAAATATTTAGATGCTATAATGCACATCATTATTTTTCCACAGTACTCACTTAATTAGTAGGAAATACTATAGATTAACGTGCATGTGATTTGATTGTTTACATTCAATAATTTGTTTTTTAATAAGTTAAATGTCATGATATAGTAATTAATCTAATTATTCGTTTAAGTGCATTATTTTGGATTTTGGATTGATTGGGTGTCAGGTTTATCTAATTGTTCAAATTTCAAATATTTTGGACTCTAAATGGTCAAATTCCAGATTAATTAAATTTTAAATTAATTGAATTTCAAATAGATTAACTCTGGGGTCTTTTAAATTTTAGATAGTTTTTTTTTTTAAATTTAAATTTTAAGTTAATTAAATTTCAAGTCAATCAAGTTTATAGTCATTTCGTTTTAAAAATTATTTTAAAAAATTTAAATTTCAAATTATTTTAATTTTGTATATTTCAAATTACATGTTATGAGCTTTTTCAGTTAAAATAAATCACATCAAATTGAATTGCAAATAAAGTAAATTCAATTATTAGAATTGGGTCCATTTTCATAACCTCTTACATAGAAAGATAATGTGCTTGAAAATGTTTTTCATAATCTTTCTTTATGCGTTACCTCAAAATAAGTTGAGGCCATTGTCCAATATAGCTAGTTAATCATTTAAGATCTAATTTAATGTTGAGATATAATTTTGAGACAAATTTAACTCTATGAATATTTTTTATTTAAACCAAATAAATATAAATAATTTATTAATAATTACATTATCACTGTATATTATCATTTCATTTTATTTTATTTAAAATTATACTATTATAATTTATTTTATCCTATATGGCTTTTTTTTTTATGATAGATAGAAACTTTTGAAAGCTACTTATATCGAAATATTATTTGTCATTAAATATAGATAATATCACAATTTTCTCTTGTTTGTTACTAGTACAATGTAAATTTAGTATATTGATATTATAATATTTTAAATATTCTTTTAACTAATTAAATTTATAAGTAAAATATTAATTTTTTGGTCACAGTGCTATAGAGGCATCTTTGTCATTTACAAATAATAAATAACTCAAAACGATAAGGATTTTAACTTTTAGGCCAAAAACATGATCTGAACCCTCACATGCATACATACATCTATATATATATATATATATATATATATAATTTTTTAACCATGTTTATATTTTTAAAAATACATTATTTACGTTTGTGTCGTCAATGGTGTTGACATTTTTTTAATCATTTGATACGGATTAGAATGTCCCATCATCAATTTTTCCAATGGCATGACAATTTAAAAAAAAAAAAAAACTGTAAAGAATTCAAAAAAAGTGGCGTTGACCAAGTTTTACTTTTTGGGGAGAAGAAGAAGAAAGCTGAAGGAGGCCTAATACGCAACGTAAACATGTTGGGTTGCTCTTTCTCCAGTCCTATTTCGATTAGTAAACGGATTTCCTTTCCAGCATTGCATCTATATAATATAGTGCCCTCTTCCCCTCTCTCCGTGCTTCTTGCGCTACACGTGATTTTCCTTTTGTTTTGCCGGTAACTCGTTTCGACTAGAAACTTTCGGTATTAGAGAAAATTCCAATACGAATGACTGGAAGTTTATTGGGGATACACGTGATTATTCTGGCTTCCGATTTTGAGCTGTGGTCGGTTTTGTAGAATTAGAGTAGTTAATAAGATTTCTAATGGCTATTTGGCTGGCAAAGGTCCAATCTTTTTCAGAATCCCATTTGGAATGGGATTAAACATCCTCTTTATTATAAAAGAAACTAGCTGTTGCCATACCAAAGCATCCAATCTTCAGAGTTAGAAACCAAACTTCTCACAAGTGTTTTTTTTTTCTTCTTTTCTGCTTTTTACCAATTCGTGCAAGTGACAATGGCTGCGCTGACGAAGAGAAAGAAATACTTACCGAAGTTCATAGGCAATTGTTTTGCCTTCGGAGGTGGTCCCAGTGGGGCTTTGGAAAGCTCCGATGGAGCTTGTTGGGTTAGAGTGTCCAGTCTTGGCAAAGGAAGTTTTGGCGATGTTTTCTTAGCAAAAACAAAGCCGTCCAATCAACAAAGCAATCTTCCTCAACTGATTGTAGTAAAATCTGCAACTATGGAGCAATCTTGGTCACTTAAGTTAGAAAGCCAAGTTCTTTGTGAGCTGAGTGCTTGTCCTTACGTGGTGCAGTGCTATGGCGATGAGATCACCGAGACCAGAGAAGGTGAAAAGATATACAACATTCTTTTGGAGTATTGTTCCGGTTTGAGCTTGGATCATCAAATCAAGAAGTTTTCTGGCCGTGGATTGCCCCAGTCCCGCGTCAAGCTTTACACCCGAGACATCGTTCGAGGACTAAAGGATATCCATTCTAAGGGTTATATTCACTGTGATATTAAGCCCGACAATATATTGCTTGTACGGGGTACCGGCGATAGGAGTGGAGGTTTTGTGGCAAAAATTGCAGATTTCGGAATGGCCAAATCGTTGTTAGATGAACATGAGGGTGAAGAAGATTTAAGGGGCACACCTCAATATATGTCGCCCGAATTGGTTAGAGACAAGAGAACTAGACGTCCTGCAGATATATGGGCACTCGGTTGTTCAGTTGTAGAGATGTTGAGTGGGAAGCCACCATGGGGGTATTCTGATCGCGGACTTCTTCTACAAATAATTGGTTATAGTGATCTGGTGCCGAAGATGCCTGAAAACATATCGGAGGAGGCCAAGGATTTCTTGGGGAAGTGCCTTGATAGGATTTCTAGACATAGATGGTCTGCTGGTAAGTTGCTAGAACACCCTTTTCTTTCCAGAGGTTTATAGGAAAAGAAAGTATGATGTACTAGGTATACATCGCTGCTGCACAAGCAGGTTTTGAATTTTTTCTGAACATGTTGTTTAAAAAAACAAAAAACACAGGAATATGTGCACCGCACTACACCTCGAGCTGCAAGGCCATCTAATTTAACTGAAAAAAAAAAAAACTGCATTGAGAAAATACTTAAGTTCTAGTTAATAACTTAAGTCTAGATATCCTCCTAACTAAGTTATTAAATTTGTAAGACAAGTTTTACCTAGTTTAGTCAGAATATCGCAAACTAGTTGTATTTTTTAAATTGAAAGACAAAGTAAATTTGAACATTGATTCTATTGGTTATGACATGGAACACTAATATATGTTTCTAAAATCTTCCATCTTTATTATTTATCTACGTTACTATAATTTGGGAGTTACTTTTAATGGAGAGTAAAGTCCTCCTACTATATTTTTCTAACTCTAAAATTAAACTCTCTTTGATTGCAAGTAATTTTGTCTTATTAATATTAAGTAATTTTGTCTTATTAATATTGGTAGTATTAATCATATCAGAGAACATGCACATAACTTTCTAATCATCCCGTCATCGTTGCATTCATATTGAATTTGAAAGTACCAATTGAATGCGCTACTAAAATTAAATCTCATGATTATAATTTTACCTTTCTTATAAGACTGAATACTCCTTAAGTTCATAAAAAAAACTTATCAAATATGAAATTGCATTACGACCACTCTATTATTATTGTATCTGTATTGAATTTAAAAGTATCACTTAAAGGTATTACCTAAGTTAGATTCTTTGATCACAATTTTACCTTTTTCACAAGATCGAACACCTTTAAAATTCATTAAATACTTGTTAAATGTGAAATTGCATTGCGGTTACTTCACCTTCGCCACCATTATAATTTAATTTGAAGCAAATCACATGTTTATTCTACTAAAAAATTTTTTGCCCAAAAAAATGAGTTCATTTCTCCCCAACTAAATGGACCACGTGAATTCATAAAACCTTATCATCTATATCTTCCTCAATTTGTAATCGTGATCAAATTTGTACCATCACTCTTACGCATTCTTAATCGAGTTAGGAACCACCCTTGAAATTCTCTACCATCTCAAATATATGTGTAAACCACCTGAGCAGGGTGGCAATGGAAGAACAAATAAATCATTGACTCCATCCTCGTAGAGCAAAGTGAGTATGTGACATCTTAATTAGGACTTTTTATCATATGTAACCTTTCTTTGATAGGAAGACAATTTATTAACATCTACCACCTAAATACTTCCATCTTAGATGAGGTCAAACCCAGCCAAATGTTCATTGTCCCATTCTCGCTTAATCCACAGTGATTATCTAGAAAATCATAAAAGGATTACACAAAATTTGTTGACTTGACTTATAAACCAAACCATCTGCAAATTGCTCTAAGTAAATCTGTAACCTTATATAGGTAAGTCCACAAGTTCCATATTAAATACAAATTTGTTGGAATTTTGAATCACTTATTATTATTAGTAACTTTCACTCTTTAGTTTTTGGCCAGCACAACATTGTAATCCCCCCTCATATACCACCACTTTGCAAATTTATTTTTCAACCCCTTAGCTTTTATAAAAAATATTCATCCTACTACTATTATAAATTAACTAGTTAATAATTATTATATAGTTGAAATATGAATTTGTTTTAATAAATGACTAGCCTTTTGTCCTTGCAAAATCTACAACCATCATCCATATTCCCTCCCCTCATACCTATCTTAAAACAGCTTTTGTATGGTTTTGTAATTTGATTTCTTGTACAAATAATATGCCTAGGTTTATATAATGGATCTATTTATGTACTACCTTATACTTCGTCATCTTTCTTAACCCTCAAACATTAATTGTGCAAATTATCATAAATACTCAATAAACCTAAAATAGACTTGAAGGTTGCCTTCTATCCATTACCTTTTATTACCCCTTCCTCTAACATTAATCGATGGAGTATTACCTTATCTTTCCATTTTACTGTCAAGCCGATAGCATTCCCTAAATCTAACCCTTGCATTGCCTCTCGTTAAATGGCCTTATTGCATACCCATATATGTTTATTATCAAGCTGCTTATCCTAAGACCTAGTCTCCCTCTCTAAAGACAAAACTCCATTGGATTGTTTTCTTAGTAGTTGACGTTTCACCCTAACAAGCCACTCTTTATTGTCATGCCTCCTAGCCATTAGGGATATGCCTTAGTTTATTACAGTAACATCTACAGGGAAGGTGCTTTAGTAATCATGACATCCTATTTACTTAAAGTAAGATATTTTGCCTTTACCTTTAGTTAGGGTGCTAATCACACCAACAGCTAGTCTTTTTGCCTCACCTTACTTTACTTAACTAGGCTTTTTCTTACCAAAAGTAGCTTCACCCCCTACTAGCACCATTAGATGGTTCTCTAGCACTATTGACTTATGGCCATTATTTGTGTTGACCCTACTGTCCCCTCATAGATTTCCCTTGATAACCCCTATAGCCTCTACTTTCCTATTCCTCGCTCTAACATTCACCTTTTCCCTCATTGATAATGTTGCCATCGGTGATCGTTCGTCTTTAGTTGATCGTCCTCTTGTGTGTAAGCCTTCATCGTTGTTACTAGTCAACCATTTGTTAATTGCCTTCATCGTTTACCCTATCTCCAAAATGGTTAAAATGATTGGGCTACCATTCAAATTAAAACAAGTTAACTCAGTGGCATTTAACTAGGTTTGGGAGTTTAGTAAGCTTACTTGATAGCCTTATCAACTCAATCTCACTAAGCCTATGAAAAGTGGGCTCTATAACCTTAGATTTGTGCATCCTTCAAACCTTGAAAACTACATATTGATCCACTTTTATCTATCTAAATTGGGCTTAAACCTTACCTTATCTTGAACTAGACTAGTCTTTCTTAACTCCAACCGCCTCCCCCATTTATTATTTATCTTTGTTATTATAATTTAGAAGTTACTTTTGATGGTGAGTGAAGTCTCTCTTATTATATTTCTTTGACTCTAAAGGTAAAATGTCTTTTTTATTACAAGTAACTTTATCTCATTAATATTAGTAGTTTTAATCGCCTTAGAGAACATGTATATAACTTTCTCATCATCCCCTCATATCATGCCCTTTATACCAGTCATCCTGCATATATTTGCTATCACAACATCCATGTTAAATTTGAAAATACCATTTGAGTGCATTACCAAAGTCAAATCCCTTGATCTTAATTTTACCTTTCTTATAAGACAAACACTCTTTAAGTTCATAAAAAACTCATTGAACATGAAATTGCATTATGTGCACTTTACTCTCAACCACCCTTTAAGTTCATAAAAAAAAAAATGTCGAATATAAAATTGCATTACAACTACTTCATATTTATTATTGTTGTATTCGTGTTGAATTTAAAAGTACCACTTAAAGACATTACTTAAGTTAGATTCTGTAATTATAATTTTATCTTTATTATATGATAAACACCTTTAAAATTCATTAAATACTTGTAAACATGAAATTACATTGTAGTCACTTCATCTTTGACCACTACCATAATTTAACTCGGAGCAAATCATATGTTTTTTCTACCAAAAAATTCTTACCTAATAAATATGTCCATTCCTCCTTAGTCAAATGAACCATATGATTGTATAAAACCTCATCATCAATATCCCCTTTGATTAGTAACCATAATTCAATTCATACCATGACTCCTATACATCCTTGATCAAGTCAAGAACCACTCTTGAAAATCTCTACCATCTCAAATACACGTAACAAACCACCCAAGCAGGGTAGCAATAGAAGAACAAGTGAATCATTAACTTCATCCCCATATAGTAAAGTGAGCATATGACATCTTAATCGAGGCTTCTTTTCACATACAACCTCTCTTTGATAGAAAGACGATCTACTAACATCTACCACTTAAATACCTCCACTTTAGATGATGTCAAACCTAACCAAATGTCCATTATCCTTGTCTTACTTAATGCATAATGACTATCCAGAAAATCACAAAAAAATCACACTAAAAACTACCGATCCTTTTTCTTCGCCAAATAAATTTGTCCTTCTCCCTTTATACTGGTTGATAGGTTGATATGAAGCTTATAAATTTAGTAAATAGATCCTTTTTCTAGTTAAAGAGATCTTAACACCATTTAAGTTTTCATATCCAATGGTTATGCTCCTAAACACCAAATTATTAATTAGGCCTTCTTTTTTCACTAACAAAATTAAAAGTCGTGGGAATTGTATCATCAAAAAGGTATCACCCAACCAATATTGGTTCCAAAAGTTCATTTTCCCTTTATCTCTCGTCAAAAAGCTATAATTAGACTTAAGTATTTCCACATTCTTAACCTTTTTCAACCATAATAAACATATGTCCTTTATATTAAGGATATTTGTTGGCATCTCCATGTCTACTCCCATAACCACAATTGATGTTCACTATATCATTTTTCAAGGATTTTAACTTAGTATGCATTACTTGCATTCTCCATTTTTCATAACCATTTTAATAAAAGCCCAAGATTGGTATTTTTAAAATTGCTAACTCCCAGCCTACCTTACTTCTTTTATTAGTATATACAACCCCAATAAACTTGGTGTATTTAGCTCTTACCATTTTCCTTTTCTCATAAAAAGGATCTATGTATTTTTTTTATCTCATCCTCTACACTTTTTAGCAACTAGAAAAAAGACATAAAGTATATGAGTAAGGATTTTAAGTAGCACTTTAATAAAACCAATTACCTGACTTTTGACCAAAATCTTACTTTCTATTTGGCCAATATACTCTCTATTTTTCTAATCATTAGATCTCATAAGCTTTTTGTCTATAGGTTCACAACTAACAATAAACTCAGATATCTTAAAAATAGTAACTTGACACCACAGCCTTAGAAATTAGCTAATCTCTTCACTTTTGTCTCACATGCTTAACCTCATATAAAATTATTTTTAGAAGATTAATTCTTAGTCTTATGTAAAATTGAAAGCATTAAAGTAACCTTTTGTAATTCTAGACTAACTAATCATCTACATGGCTAAAAATTATAATGTTGTTGGCAAATTACAAATGTGTAACTCTAGGGGAATACTTCTAATGAAACTTATCTATGTCACCTTCCAAAAGATTGAATTAAGACCCTTAACAACTAAGATAAAAGGATAATCACTTTATATATAACGATTTAAGAGTTATTTAGTCAAAGAAAAATATCTCTTAAATTAAATAGGTACAATTATTCAATCAAAAAATATGTTTTGGAGTACCGAAAGGTAAAATCTTTTAAAGTATTTTATTATAGAATAATGATTTTTTAATAATTATTAAATAAATTTTAAAAAAACCTAATTTTGATTTTAAATATGTTCCAACGCTTTTTCCGATCCCCATTTCTGTATGCAGGGAGAGGAGTGTCAACTGGCAACGGCACAAGGAATGACCCGCACGGTAGCCTGGCTACAGCACGAGTAATCTCCTCGAGCGGACGACATCCACGTAGTGCCATTGTTAGCTCAAACTCATAACCAAGCATTTGAAGTACACTTTCCTGATACCGGCCGGCTTCGCCTTCAGCTGCCGGTGAATACACAGCTAGCCTTCCAATCTGAAATTGCATCACAAGATCACTTGATTTGGAAGATACTAACAAAGAGATCCATAATCAAACTTTCTCTCTTATACAACATTTTGTCATTTTACTACGTATACGAACAGCGTATAAATAATATGATTAGGGTACTGGAAAAGTTTCCAAGACTTTAGTTGTCAATTTGAAGACAGAAAGGCTTGCATATTGTGCTTTAATCAACACCAACAACCCTACCAGTTGTCGCCCTTTTTCTCTTCCAAGTGTTGGTTAATAAGACCGATTCTTATATTCGCTAAATGGTCACTGACACTTCTGCTCACTTACAAATATACCAGAGGCTCCGAGTGCTGATGCTTCAAAGCCACCATCAAGAAACACAGGAACTTAACCTTGTGCAACCTTCACAACCTGCATGTTGCATAAACAAAAAAACAATTTTTTTTTAGTACAAATTCCGAATGTGATGTCTCCAGCGTAAGTTGCATCAACCAAAAAAAGGTGCCCGGGTCACGCATTGTTTAGAAAATACCAACATACTTTCGATGTATTGTTTAGACACAAAATGATTGATGTTTAATAATGGTATAAACTTGTAATTTAACTATATTTGTTCTAATTTTTTGTCTTCTACGTATTTTCTTTTTCTTTATTTTGTATAAGTATTATTGTCCCACCCCCCCTGCACAAGTCTCCTTACCAATTTTGTGCATTATCTTAAGTCCACCTACTCAATTATCACCTTTAACATTAGGATATTTAAAAAGAAAGAAAGAAAGAAAGAAAAAAGAAACGATCTACTTATAGAACGATCCCGATATCAATCCAAAACCATATGTTCGTTTCCTCCACTCAATCTTTAGAGATATGTTTCCACTTTTTAATCACAACCCGAGACATATAAGGGTTTCTACGCAAAGTAAGTTTCGTGGAAGGGTGAGTTATCAATTCGTGCTATACTTAATGTTGAAGTTTTTAAAACGTAAATGTCCGTATTCATTTGAACTTTCAATTTTAGTCCTACTAGAAATTCTTAGGTGTAACTCATGCATTGTACCGGATTGTGCATCACGCCATTAGTATTAGAATTTCTCCTAATGCTATTTTACGTAATGTGGACAAATTTGATGGGACAAAAATAAAATACTAAAAGAGAAAGCTCCTTAGCCAAACTATACATTTTTCTTTCTTTGCAATTTAGTCGATAAATTAAGTTGTGAAGAATAAGATTATAATTCTCCAATTTATTACTAACAGCTAGTAGTTTTCAAACTAAAATATAAAAAAAGTGAGAGATTGTGTTATTTTGACTTTAAAATCAGGTACATTTTGCAGATATAAAACTATGCAACTGTTAATCTAATTATCTCAAATGATTTTTCATTAATCAACTAATAATCTTTAAATATTCCTGATTTAATGGGAAGTATTAATCATTTTTTGTGTTACTTGGGTTGCCTGCTATTTTAGTCAAGAATGAGATACTTCCCATTAACCATACGTTACGCAGGAATGCCACGGGCTAATTTCATTTTCAGTAACTTTAAGGCAGGATTCCTGTGATACATTATACAGGGAAAAGAAAAAAGTATTGTGAACAGCAGGATCAGAAAAATATCATTAAATATACAGGAAACGCAGTGGCCCCAGTGAAATAATACTGATTCCCATCACTGTATTTCAATTTGTCCAAAGTTTGATTAACCTTTCAATCTGAGATGGAGATATTTCAATTCTCATCCCTTGTTTATAACCTGGCTGCTGCGTGAGGAATGTCCCAGTTGGTAACAATGTGGCTACGTGTGATCTCCTTGAGAGAGCGGCATCCGCTTAGTGCCATTGTTAGCTCAAACTCATCACGAAGCATCTGAAGTGCTTTCCTGATCCCTGCTTCACCTTCAGCCGCCAGTGAGTACACAACTGGTCTTCCAATCTGAGATTGCATCACAAGATCACTTTATGAATATAAGAATGTTTGGAAGATAGTAACATGGAAATCCATAATCCAATTTTGATTCTTGTACATCAACCTGTGGTTTTAGGGTGTATATGAACTAGTAAATAATACTTTGATTGGAGTGCTGGAAAAATTTGTAGGACCAAAATCATCATTGTCAATTTGAAGAAAACAGGTGTTCCAGTAACTTGCAAATCGTGCTCTAGCCACCTCAGGCCTGTTGTCACCCTTTCTGTTTCATGTCTTGGTAAGGAAGACCAATTCTTATATTTACTTCATGGCCATTGACATATTTGCGCACTTACAAATATTCCAGATGCTCCGAGTGCTAATGCTTTGAAGACATCTGTTCCACGTCGAACTCCACCATCAAGAAAAACAGGAACTCGGCCTTGTGCGGCCTTGACAACCTGTAAGTTGCGTCAGCCAAATGTGTTAAAGTACAAATTCCAAGCGTAATCACATCAATGTTTATGGATGTTTAGATCTATTTATAAGTTGTAATGAAGGGAATGGGCATATGGGTGGGAGTGGGGGCGGGGTTGTGGGGAGGATTAGTAACACACCCAGGTCATTAAAAGAGAGCTACCAGCACACATACCTCTTCCAAAGCCATGATGGTTGCAGGAACATAATCAAGCTGACGAGCCCCGTGGTTTGAGACTATGATTCCTGCTGCTCCATTCTGTATTGCTATTCTTGCTGCATGGATAGCAAAAGGATGGAATAACGTACGAGAGGGCACAGGAGAGTAATTACAGAAGCCCTTACTAAGGAATGGAAGAGAAGGAAAGTTCGTTCTTCCTTGCTCTAATAAGTATGGAAAATCAAAGATTGGGATAGCTTATTTACCATCCTCAGCAGTGAGCACACCCTTCACTAGAATTGGCAGTGATGTAATTGTTTGGAGCCACTTAACATCCTATCCAAGAATCCAAGAAAGTTTTTCAAAATATTACTTTTCATGTTATGAATCTAATAAGATCTTTGCAGACCAATTCAGGTATCCAACCTTCCAGCTAAGTGTCCTGTCAATTTGGCCAGCAACATAAGAAGCTAGTCCAGAGTCATCAGCCTGCAATATTAGTCCACAAAAGATCAGAAATATTTAAGAAAAGAGAGTAACTACTAGCATAGTGAAATATGCAGCCCTATCATTACCCACCTTATCCATTTTTCCAAGGTCCAGGCCCTCAAAGTTCTTCAAGGTCAAAAATGGTGGCAAAGTAAACCTGCAAAGGAATAGATTGGCAAACATATTTAGTCCCACATAGCAAACTGCATTTGACACTTTTTTCTCCCATTTTCATTTATAATCTTCTTTTGGTCTATTAATTCTCACCTGTTCTTGATATCAGCTTCTCTCCGGCCGAGTCTTGGAGTATCCACAGTGAGGGCAATTGCCTTGAAACCAGCCCTCTCAGCTCTTCTTACCAGCTGAGCAACCACATTCCTGTCCTTGTACACCTGAATGAAAAGCAAAGGATGGATATCATTAACTGAGAATGACAGGAAAATAACACTAGAAAATAACAAGATAAGTATCTTCCCATGTGATGCATAGAATGAAGCCATAGAAGAAGGTGTAAAATAACGTGATCCTTGGCAATATAAATGAGCAGTGAATCATTATGAGTAGCTGAATGAGTTCTGGACTTTCACAAACAAATCAGGACAATTGACACTAAACTACAATAGACAGAGGAATGTGGTTCCCTTGAACTCACATAGAGTTGAAAGAAGCGAATACCAGGCCCTGTTGAAGCAACTTCCTCAACACTAGAGGTTGCCCACGAGGACAGTGTCTGAAACAAAGTCACACCCAAAAGTAAGGCAGACAGACAGTGCTGCAACATGAATGAAAACATAGCCTATGGAACCAAAAAGCACCAGACCATAATTGTGCCAGCTGCTGAAGTTGCCCTTGCTGTTGCATATTCGCCTGCATTTATGTACATTAATCCAGTCAGAGATAATTTCTCTTTTCTCTATTCATGATCAAGAAGTAGTAGATGAACAGAGTTAAGATTGGCAAGGAGACACGTATGTGGAAATTGCTGTCAACTGATTACAAGGGCAAAGCACGAGATTAATACTAGCATTTATGTCAAGACTGCTTCAAGCAAAAATTCTTTTATTGATGCTGTTGTAAACATAGAAGTGAAAATTTATTTATGTTGTAGAAACGGTTGTGCAGGCACAGTTAAACATAAAGTTCATAACTTTGAAAATTGTATGCATGGGAATGCATATTGAACTTTTAACTCTGAAAACAAAATCCAATCAACTGCATTTAAGGGTACATGATCAACAGGACAGGGCATATACCATCAGGATGAGCCATTTTCTGCATGGCTGTTGGAGCAATCATGATAGGCATCGAAATCTTGAATCCCAAGACAGTTGTGCTCATGTCAATCTTGCTGACATCAATAAGAATGCGAGGCCGAAACCTATTTTCAATTGCATAAAAAGGCAGAAATTCAAGAATAAAACACCAACATTGAATCCGATATCTGGAAAGACGACATATTTATCAGATAAGAAAGCAATTCGAGAAATGTCTGTAGTCGAATAAATAGCTATAGCTTTTTCACAATCTTCCTCAGAGAAGCACATGTCAAGAAAGCAAAAATCTATTTGCAATAGAAAGAAATGAGCTTACAGAATGCGAGAGAATGCAATTCGGTTTTCCTTAAGAGTCCACTGGTCCTCTGCACCTGATGCATAGTAGTCGAAGACCATCTTTGGCAATTTCTGCCTTGCAATTTTCTCATACTCCATAACATTAGTGATCTCCATCTTCGTAAATCAATTATCCTTTAGTCTTCAAGAATATTCTGAAACATGTTATCGTCAGACAACCAAATCAAATTAACATACAACCAATCTCCACTGTAGTTTAGATGAAATACAAATAACCTTCAAGGAAGACAGAACACAGTAGCCATCACAAAAAACAATGTCATCCAAGAAATAAGTTAAGAAGGAAACAGAAGTAGAAAGCAACTCTCAGAAACCAGAACAAAGCTTTGTCAGATGCTCCTGTAACTGAAATTATCAGAGACATTGAAAAATTACCACGAGTCTTGGTGGAGCTCACAGGCTTTATGGAATAAACCCAAAAACAATTTGTTGTAGGTTGTTAGTTTACTAATTTATGATCGTTTCTTTGATTAATTTTTTCATTAAACACACACAATCAGAATATCAATCAACTTGCATTCTAAAATCAACATAGAAAACAAAACCAGCCTTCCAAGAAAGCATCTACAAAGTGAGAGTGCCAATCTTAGGATTCCAACTCATCTTTTCACGTATAGAAGTGAGGATTATATCAAAGTTACATGATTTACATAAATTATCAGGCCTAGATGCTAAAATAATCATGTTAGCTAAAAACAAACATCAAAGGCTGAAATCCAAGAACTTGATATTGATGAAAGAAAGAAATATATCTAATAGATAGAGAAGTGGCATACAAGTTGATAGTAGAGAAGGGAATATGATGGAAAAACATAGATAGGGCGGGAAGAAATAGAAAAGAGTGGTGGATAAAGACAAAATTGGTAGGGAAATCATCAGATAGATGGATGAGTGAAGGGGGGAAGTTCAAAATGTGGATTGGGTTTTCAAGGTGAGCATTTGTAGCCAAGTCTGCTTCAATGGGAATTATAAGACTTGTGTGGTGAGCATTTTTTTTTAGAATATTATCATAGCCCAGTTTCATGCTCATCCTATGTTTGGTATTGTTTTTTTTTTCTTCTTTTTTTCTTTTTTTGAGTTGTGGCTTTTAAGATAATAGCAAATATTTTTTTTATACTGGGAATTTCATTTTTTTTATATAATTTATTCAGTAATAATATTTATTATTAGCTCAATAGAAAATTTGCTACACTTGTAAATTAGGTCTTTGGTGCTAAAATAATTTAGCTCTTCAATTCCTTGAATTTAATGTTGGCTAGCAAAGTAAAGAGAAGAAATACTTGTCATCCAAATCAACAATACTTCATAATAGAAGGACAGTGGTCTTCCTAAAAGAATCTAATTCAGCCCCGTTATCCTCAATTAAAGGACTGAGTGACTAACTTATGGATGAAATTTATTCCACATACATTCTTCTTTTATTCTGGCATTTTAAGACGTTACGTGTTGTATGTGACATAGTGGCAAATCTGTAAACATCAGGAATCTTTTTTTCCTTTTTGGGTTGTTTATAATAGAACGAAATAACCAAAATAATAATAATGATGTAGCCGATCCCAATTGAAATTTGATATCAAGATTTTGTTGTTGTTGTTGGTCCATCAGGCCAATTATGAATCACGTGTAGAAGTCCAAAGAGATTGGAAGTTCCATTGAGCAACCAGAAAACACTCAGCAATTGGACAGGATTATCAAGATGCTTTAATCTAATAAGCTCTGCAGCAAATTGTCAACTATTTTCACCTGCCTTGCTACAGTGCCTTCAAAATATCCAAGAGATTGACAGCGTCAAGAAATAAAGTTAAATGGTTGACATACATTTTCTTTTACCTTCTTCTCATAAATATCAAAACAAATACGCATGCCTAAAATGTTACTGCTTGTCCACTGCTGTTTATGCAGGAAAAATGCCTTGGACCAAACTCATTTTCTGTAACCATATAGCAGGATTACTCTGACAGAGCATACACAAGGAAGGATTTTGAAGTGGAATAAAAATTATATTCTGATTTGATACACGTAGTGGCCATCTTTGAAATAATAGTGATTCTCATTACAGTGCCAAAGTTCCAAATATTGATGAATCCATCAATCTGAGTTTGGTTATTTCTATTGAAATAACGTCACTCAAAGCTGTTTCGTTCTCCATTTCCACGTGCAAAGGCATAAGTGTCATCTCCTCTTTATAACCGGGCGACAGCACGAGGAGGGTCCCAGTTGGTTACAATGTGGTTACGAGTAATCTCCTTGAGTGAGCGGCATCCGTTTAAAGCCATTGTTAGCTCAAACTCATCACGAAGCATCTGAAGTACTTTCCTAACACCTGCTTCACCCTCAGCTGCCAGGGAAAACACAACTGGCCTGCCAATCTGAAATTGAGCCAAAAGAACACAGGAGAAACTCAGTTTGAAAGCTTTAATGACAGAAATACAGAGTTCAATAACAAACATTAGTGCACAATCTTTTTGTCTGATAACCAAAAAGTTTCTACATTTGACAAACGGGTAGAAGCGCCTCATCCATGTACTTACAAATATTCCAGATGCTCCCAAAGCTAAGGATTTAAAGACATCTGTTCCACGCCGAATTCCACTATCAAGAAAAACAGGAACCTGGCCTTGTGCAGCCTTGACAACCTGTGAGTTAGATTAACGAAGTTATTTAGTCAAATCAATTGGAATTGTGAATGTGAACATAGTAATTTTGGAGGATGTTTCCAGCGCAGATTTGGGTTCCAGTATTAATTTGAAGAAATAAATGTTCCTTGAACAACTATTAATACATAACAATGCGGAAATGTGCAATGACTTCAGGCATAAATGTACAAGTTGATTATTTCAAATTTTGTATGCTTAGATAATATGTCAAACCCCTCCCCCCAACTCCTCCCCATAAACTTATGCTAATACTGCTACAAGTGCATGTACCTCTTCCAAAGCCACAATAGTAGCAGGAACATAATCGAGCTGACGAGCGCCATGATAGGAGACTATAATTCCTGCTGCTTCATTCTCTATTGCCAGTCTAGCTGCATCGAAGCAAAAGCGTGGGGAAGCTGGTGGAGGCTAAAACAAAGGAACTATTGAAGTCCATAACAAGGTTCATAAGAGATCTTTTTTTTCCCTCAGTGTCTCCCCATGTGGGATGAAGGGAAAATTAGTCTGCTTACGATCCTCAGCAGTGAGTACACCCTTCAATAGGATTGGTAAGGATGTAATTGTTTGCAGCCACTTCACATCCTTTGCAAGAATCCAAGAAGGTATCTCAAAATATTGCTTTCCAATTTTTTTTTCTTCTTTTTTTAGTGAAGAGCAAATTTTATTGACTAGCTAAAGAGCTACAAATGCAAGCACAGACAATATTGCTTTCCATGTTATGGTTCAAGAGCTTTACAGATCAATTCAGGCATCTGACCTTCCAGTTAAGCGTCCTGTCAAGTTGGCCAGCAAGATAAGAAACTAGTCTAGAGTCATCAGCCTGCAATGTCGGTCCATTAAACATCATCAGCATTAAGAAAAAAGAGCAATAGAAAGGATGAAACTGGTATGGTGAAATAGGCAGCCCTGTCATTACCCACCTCATCCATTTTGCCAAGGTCCAAGCCCTCAAAGTTCTTAAAGGTAAAAAATGGTGGCAAAGTAAATCTGCACAGGAAGACTAGATTGGAAAATCACACACGACACAACTAAATTTGCATGACATGGGATAAAACTAGCCCACACTATAGCATGTACCAAACACACCCTGGGTCTATTAATTTCCACCTGTTCTTGATATCAGCTTCTCTCCTGCCAACTAATGGAGCATCCACAGTGAGGACAATTGCCTTGAACCAGCGCTCTCAGCTCTTCTTACCAGCTGAGCAACCACATTCCTGTCTTTAAGTACCTGAGTGAAAGCATTGGGACTATTCATCACCACAAAGTAATAAGGAACTTGGGTTTCAAGACAGGAGATGATGTCTATCATGGATAATAATCACTGAGTTACTGAATAAAATTTATTTTTCAGAATTGAATCAGAAAAGTGATACACGAGAAAATTAAGGCAGTATCAAAAAGGGACGGATTGATCTAGTTTCTTTAACTCACATAGAGTTGGAAAAAGCGAATGCCGGGACCAGTTGAATCAACCTCCTCTGGAGGTGGCGAATGATGATAGCGTCTGAGACAAAATGACACAGCAGATGAGTAAGTTACTTGGTCAAATTGTCCTGAGATTTCACCAATAATGCACGGCTAAGCAGTGTCATACCAGTTAACCAACAAAAACTAATACTGTCTGATGAATAAAAAGGATACAATATGAAATCTGTGAAAGCAGAAGTATCAAACCATAATAATTGTGCCAGCTGCTGAAGCTGCCCTTGCTGTTGCACATTCTCCTGCATTAAGATATATTAGTCAGACAGAAGTGACTTCTCTTCTTTCCTCTTCATTGTGAAGAACAGGTTGAGGAACTGAGTAAAGGAGCTAAAGGGGCTAAAGAGGACATTGCAGTCGATAGAATAACAAGAAGGCATCCAATGGTTTGGTTAGCAGAGGCCTTTTAGTGTCTTTGCACTAGTAAATCGCAGGAGGCCACAAAAGGCAGTTATGATGGAACGTATACCAGCATATGCATCATTAATTTAGAAGAATGTCAAATTTTGAGTAAAAAGGAAACAGAAATGAAGAAAAATTGGTCATAAAAACGCAACAACAGGGTGCTGAAAGCAATATACTTCAGAAAAGGATTTTCTGCAGCTTCCGAAGTTCTTTTTAAGGCTTATCATTATATCAAAGGACTCTCCATGTTATGAACTATAATGTGTTTCATGCACAAAATTTTCCATTGATGCATTAGCAACTCCATGAAAGGAGTCATGTATATTGCAGAAACACCAGCATGAGCATACGTGAAGAGACAACTTCACAGCCACGCGGCATCAATGCATATACTGAACTTCTAGACCGAAACATAAAATTCTCAATCAACCGCAGGTAAAAAGTTCATTAAAGAAGGGGCATATACCTTCAGGATGAGCCATTTTCTGCATGGCAGTTGGAGCGATCATGATGGGCATGGAAATATCAGATCCCAGGACAGTTGTGGTCATGTCAATCTTGCTTACATCAATAAGAATGCGAGGCCGAAACCTATTTTTGATAATAACAAAAGGCACAAAGTCAGAAATGAACCAATCCCATGTTCACAAACTCAGAACATTTATCATAACTGTGATGTGAAGCAATGAATCAAAACGACATTTTTGCAATCTTCCTTGTAGAAGCGCACGACAAAGAAGGGAAATATGCCTGACAGATTAAAATAGCCTCATTTTTTAGTCTGAAGAAAAAAAAAAAAAAAAGAAGAAGAAGAAAAAAGAGCTTACAGAATCCGAGAGAATGCATTTCGATTCTCTTTAAGAGTCCACCGATCCTCCGCCCCTGACTCATAGAAGTCAAAAACCATCTTTGGCAATTTCTGCCTTGCAATTTCTTCATACTCCATAACATTAGTGATCTCCATCTATAACAACCAAATATGCGTAATCTCTCCAACAATATTCTGGAACATGTCACAATCAAATAATCAATTTGCTCAACGCATTGGAGCCAATATCAGCCGTACCTGAGTCTAACATTAGGAAACAGGAACACAGTTTCTATTCCAGACAGGGTTAAAGTCCAACAGGATTCAAAAGAAAATCTCAGGGTAAAATTTGAATTCCCAAGAAGGTTCAAATCCAGTAACTCAAAAGATCACATAAACTCATATTACGGGAGGGGCTTTCCTGGTTGTCTTCTAAAACAAAACTATGCAACGAAGATTCATTAATCCTCCGGCAACCTAAAGAGAATGATTCTGCAACTTCTATTCTCCATCCACCTTATAGAATATGATCAAACATAAAATATATATAAAAAAAAAAAAAAAACACAGGATCACGATTGAGACTAAGCAAGTCCTAATAGGGCTTATACCAGTGAAGACTACCAAAGTTACATGCTTTACAGTCTACACTTACATTTATGATGAGACCCAGATACAATAAAACCGTATCATCAAAAACAAACATCAAAAGCAGAAACCCAACAACCTGATATTGAAGACTGAAAGAACAGACCTTGAACTACTCTGCCAATAGGAGAGGGCAGCAGTGAGGAACTATGAGAGATGAGAACAGAGCGAGTGAGAGGAGAGTTGTCCGCTAATAAAGAAGCTTCCAACTCATGCAGCCTAAGAAAAAACTGCATGGTAATAGACAGGATAAAATTAATAAAATTATTTTATTTTATTTTATTTTTTTACTTTTTCTTTCGTTAATTCACTTTTTATATTATTATAACAATATTTGCATTATTTTAATAATTATGTTTAACTAGAGCATTTTTCTTCCTAAAATTATATTACACTTTTTCATTTTCATGAATCTCATATTTTCCTTTTTAAATTAAAATCTGAACACTGCGTCGGTGAGCCCACATGCAAACCGAAGCCTCTTTCTTTTAGGTTTAAACAAGGCCTAGCCTACAAATCCATGAGCTGGGCGAGACCAACTTATTGATTTATTTCAAAGACTTGTTTAAAAACAAAACAAAACCTGTTAGTTTGAATTAATGCAGAACTTCTAGGGACATTTTACTAAAATATGAAACAAAAGTCCCAGGTTCTTTCAACAAGGAAAATGAATTACACACGCCTAGTATCAACTCACGAAAGCATCTTAAAGGAGTATCTGAACATGCAATTAATTACACAATCAGCTAGTTTAGTTTGAAAAACAAATATAAATATATAAAAACAATGCAACCAAGTGACTGCACCTTACTTAATTCATCTTTTTTCGTAAAATTAACTAAATACTGCGGAGTTTAACACGATCCAACCTTAACTCCGTGACAAGAAGTTACCTTACATTGACCGAAAAAAAAAATCCCTTATAAGATGTCAAAATCACAAAACATAGCAGCAGCAGGGCGAGTACAAATGTCTTCTTCTTCTTCTTTTTTTTTTTTTTTTTTTTTCTTTTTTCACCATGTGATATTGTTTCCATCTCGTTGTAAATGTTACATCAACGCCATCACCAGACGCGGGAGCAGGTAAACTCCCACATGGTTACAATTTAGGTTAGGTAGGAGTTACGAATTCTTTTTTTTTTTTTTTTTTTTTTTTGTTTGTTAATTAATTGTGCCAAGCCTCTGCGAAGTTAAATCAGAAGGTCGCAGCGGGAGCAGGTAGGCTCGCATGTGGTGAAGAGTTAGTTGGGAGTTCAAATATTTTGTATTAAATGTGCCAAGTCATGCGAAGCTAAATTGATTTGATATTATTGAATGTATATGAATTTAAACTTGAATTTTATTATTATTAATTCTCTAATAAATAAAATTTTATTTTAAATATAGAGTTCTTAATTTTAAATTCATTAATAAAAATATCAAATATAAAAAAAATTATTGGTATGACATCATCTGTAATAAATAAATATATATATATATATATATATATATTGTCAAAAATTATATGATATGTTAACAAAATATTAGACCAAAACAATAAAATATGCACTAAAAAAATTGCAATACAATGAATTTTTGTGCTTATTACACCTTTTTCGAGTCTTGATATGTATTTTATTGTTCTAATTATATATTTTATGTGATTTATAACAAAAAGAAATCTAAATTTTAAAAAAATTAAAAATTTTATCAGAGCTTGCATGAAAAGATTAAGCCATTTCATGGTAATGCACTTTTTTCAAGGTCTACATTTTATTATTTTAGCTATACATCTTATTGATATTTTTGCAACTCTTGTGATTTATAAGCAAGGAAAAAAGAAAGTTCAATGTCACCGCCTATCTTTTCGGTTCAAGCATACTGCTATGGCTGCTGACTGGCCTCAAGTAGTTGAATAAAATGCAAAAATTAAACTAAAAGAATATATATATTAGATATGATGCACTCTTTCAGAAATTATAATTATAATTATAATTATTGAGTTACATATTGATAATTACTTTTTATACAATGAATAATTACGATTACACTTTTTGTACACATATTTACTCTGACGTCAAAAACCCACATGCACTAAATAAATGTAACCAAATAATATGGTCATTATCGATCATTTGTCACTCTATCGATTAGATGTTCATTCTTCGTAATAGGATAATCTCGCCCTTGAATTATATCCTTCAGTCTCAGGGGAATCCTAGAAAGAACTTTATCAGCTAATCTAATTGCATGCTGATTATTAGTTGTTAGGCCTATAAAGATGGACAAACCCCCTGCCTTGGAAATTACTTTGACCCTAAAGTCTCTCCCAACCCCTCTCTCTCTCTCTCTCTCTCTCTCTCTCTCTCACACACACACACACACACACATTCTTTCTCTAAAAATGGACAAGCCAACTCCAACTAATGTCAGCTAAGAACCCCAGCAAAAAGGCTAATGAGGGAATGCCTTTCTTTGACTTTGTTTTCAATATCTTTGTGTGTGCGTGCGTGTATAGATATATCTATCTTCTATGCTTTCACCTCTCTCTCTCTCTCTCTCTCCCCCCCCCCCCCCCCCCCCCCCCCCCCCCCCCCACACACACACATTCTTTCTCCAAAAATGGACAAGCCAACTCCAACTAATGTCAGGCAAGAACCCCAGCAAAAAGGCTAATGAGGGAATGCCCTTCTTTGACTTTGTTTTCAATATCTTTGTGTGTGTGTGTGCGTGTGCGTGTATAGATATATCTATCTTCTATGCTTTCACCCTCTCTCTCTCTCCCCCCATTCAATTCAATGCTCTTCAACAACACCGACTTTTGGTTCTTCATTTTCAACACTCTGTCCATCATCCTAGCCTTGTATTATAGAGGATTCCTTTCATCATCCAAACGTAACAACATGCATGATTTGATGAGGAAGCACAGAAGTTTTTCAGTCCTCACGCGGCATCCGGAAACCATCAAGACAAGCATTTGTCCTGAAGAACATGCTGGGGGTCTCCAGGAAAATAGAAAATTCGCCCATCAAAGAATCAGGACCCTGGAGAACAAATTGCCAATCGTTTCTGCATCCAAGCCTGGAAATCCATGTCGAGTTGATTTCCATGCGAAGAGGTCAAAAAACTCCTTGAATCGCGTCCCTGCAAATATCATTTCAGGTCAGGACGTTCTTCTTGTCCCAAGAAGTGCCACCTGTGAGAAGAGGAAAATTACACCAACAACATTGCAACGTAGTAAATCGGAGAATATCAAGCGGGTGGTGATTGACGAGAGTAGGAACGTTGTCTGGAGGTTTAAAACTGTATGGTATGAGACATCAGAAGTAGAATCTGATGAAGAAAGAGATGACTATGCATGTATGTCCAATGAAGAGCTAAATAGAAGAGTTGAGGATTTCATTCAAAGGTTCAATATGCAGATTCGGCTTCAGAGGTCAGAAGCTCTTGTAAAGTAATGATCCATGCCCGATCAGACTTCATGGGACGAGAATAAATATATTTCTGCTTCTAATTAGTCAATGGGAGAAGATATTCCAAAAAATTTTCTAAGTACTTGTCATATTTTTTAGTGTAGTCAGTCCGTGTCTTTTGGTTTTAAATGCTCCCCTAATTTCAACACCTCAATAGCAACCTACAGAACTAAGCTAAGTGCTCGAAGTTCCTACACAAATGGCATTCGGAGAAAAGTGATACGTACAGCCTCACTCTTATTTTTCATAAAAGAAATTACTTCTGCTGTTTGAACTGGTAACTTTCAAGTCACAATAGAATAATTTTTCTGTTTCGCCCACCCTTCAATCTAGAGGATTTAGCTGATTGGACCAAATGATGAGGTACATGAGTTTGAAGGCCCCAGGTGACACTTATATCCTTGATGCAGCCGAAGGTGCAGGAGTAGGATCTGCCATATTCTTGTAGGGCTGGTGCTTGCTCAACCTCTGGCTGGAATATGGCCTCGAGGGCTCTGCGGATCAATCACTCAATCCGATGGTTCCTTTGTTGAGCCTGTTTCTCTGAGAATTTTCTTCAGTTGCCAAGTTTGTCTGAGGATCTGTTACGGATTAGAGCTAGAAGGGCTCTTGTGGGCCATTTGGTTAAGAGTTGTTAAAGAGTTTTTAGGGTGTCTTTTGGAGATACCGAAAAAAAAATAAAATAAACAAAGCTCTAGGTCATCTGTACGTAGAGACTTGTCTTTGTCAATGAATATTTTCTACTAGTTCATTATCAGTTACAAATTTATCTTCTGATTAAATTCTTTTTTGAACTGTATTATATTTATATTAATGCATGTCAGGCCTCTTATGTTACTATATGGACAATTATCAAGAAGCAAGGCAAACGTAATCTCGATATTGATGATGCACCCATGGTACTCAACATCCAAACATTAGACTATTTCTATGACTGGAAAACTTTTAGGCTAGAATGCTGTAACATTCCAAGGTTTAAAAGAAAAAAAAAAAATCTCTCGACTTCCAATTCAAAACAGGCAAGAAGTCACTCTGTGGTTTTGATTCTGCCTAGCTTTTGTATAACGAAAGAAGCAATATTTCTTTATCATTTTTTAATTGGAGCTTTTCATTAAAAGCATGTAGCTTTTATAGATATCCAATAAGGGAAATCTCAAAGTATGATTAAAAAGGGGGCAATATCAGAGAAATTTAGTTGGCCAGGTAGAAGTACCCTACCCTTTTTATTAAGAGTTCTTAGGTTATAATTTATAAACAAGTGCTTTGAGGTTAACAAAGTGCATGGAACGCTATTCACTATAAGCACTCTTTCACAAGTAGAATTTGAAGTGAAAAATAGTCAACACAAGATGATTACAAACTCTGTGTCTAGGCAATTTTGCCTTCCTTTCTCATTATTCTAATTTAGAAGACTTTTATTCCTCTCTCCTTTTTTTCTTTTTTTTAATTTTTTGCAAGAAATTAAAACACTCATATGGCTTAAAACTAAAGCTAAAAAACCATCTCAAACCAAAATGTTCCTTTGCGAAGTTTGATCATTGAGCCCTTTAGTGTAATCCATCTCAAAGTACAGGGCAATATTTGACCTTGATATCAATTGTCACAGGACATGTTACTCATGTGCAATGGTCAGTTTGGCCCAACTAGGCTTGACCAAATATAGGTCCTTGGATTTAAGAGTCAGGAAGGCAAGACCAACGTCCATTCCAGCCAATATGAGACTCAGAGAGAGAAAGACTTATTTCGTACATTAGAAAAACAAAGCTTTGTGCATATAGATTTATTGTCTTGTCTAAGTAACCAAAGCTTTTACAAAGTACAAGTTGAACTCTTTAGCTTCCAAGCATGCAAAGTAACTTGTAAATGTAGACAAAAGGGCATTTGGCAAGCTTCTGACTTGTTCCAATCTTTTTTATATTCAAACTTTCCGAAAAAAAAAAACCTAAACTACAAATTCTGGAAGGAAAAAACTTGACAGCAAAGATGTTGCTTCCAAAGACAATGGAGCAGCACCAACAATGTGGCAAGGACCACTAATGTACGCTTTCCTTGGCGAATATAATATAGACTTAGGACGTCATCAAGATTTTCAAGTTCCCAGTTCTCCTTCGTATCAACATTTTTGCAAACCCATTCGCGTTGACTGCCAGAGCAGTAATTTTGATGACGAATATTATTTCATGTAAAATTTATATAATACAAAATATTATTTTATGTAATATAAATTATATTATATCTATATATATCTATCAAAGTTACTGTCAATGTAAACGGTGTCCGATTTTAATTATTTAAGTATCAAATTCAGGTATCCATGTGACAAAACGCCATCACTTAAAGATGAACTGGTTCCCAAGGTAGGGATTTTGCTATAGAATCTTGGTTTGAGATTGGCCCATCAGAAGCTTGGACCTAGACTCATTAAGAGACAGTGTCCTCAGCCTGGCTATGGCCTGGACCAGTCCATAAGTTAATCAGGTGCAATTTTATCCACCAAGGAAAGGAACAGTAAAAAGCTTTGAAACAGTTTTTCAGTTTTCAGTTAAAAAGACGGAGAGGGTGAACAGTGAACGAACATGGTTGTGAGTTGCCTACATGGTATTGGTATCTCCTGCATCCCTTCACTTCTTAGGAAGCATTGTTCTTCTGATTCTCAAATTTCATCAAAAAGCACCCTTATTCTTGGAAGGCGACGAGCCATAGCATTCGGGTCTAGTCTTGTTGTGGCATCTCTGCTTGAATTGTACAATCCCATTCCGAAAGTACCTTCATTTCACTCTGCTATTGCCAACAGCAGCAGCAGCAGCAAGACGATGAACTTCAGGAAGAAGAGGATCGTATTGTTGATCTCTTCCAGGTCTCTATGTGTGTAAAGTTTGTGACTTTTCTAAATCTTCTGATGGCTTTCTGCTTGATTCTTAATTATATGGATTGTTTCGTGATGACCCATTTGGATTCAGACATGCTTGAGTGAGTACAAGCTTGAATTTGATCTTTTTTTAACTCTTTCTGGTATTGTAGTTATTTGTGAAGTGTATGATTAACGACCCCTTGAGCTTATAGTTTAGAATGTCTGGTTAATAATGATTAGTATAAATATTGTAGTTTGGATGCCAACTCCCGAATCATTTGCTGATCCATTGGTCTTTATAAATTAGAAATTTCGTTTTTACGATATTTATGCTATACGTAATAATGCTCACTGCCATTTTTAGCCTGAGAGCAGCAAGCAGGGAGAAGCTGCACTTCAAAGTGAGCTGGAATTGGCCACTTTGGAGGGAAATGAAAAACACTTTTTGCATTATACTTTTAATGTTTATGTATTGACCTGCATGTGATATTATTGTTGAATCTATATTCCAATTTAATGAGCCGTGAAATATTAACATAAAATTTTTTTCCTTTTGATTTAATTATGGTAGGCATCACCATCAGTTGTTTTTATCAAGGACCTTGAACTAGCTAAAATCCCCAAGAGTTCTTCTAGTAACGCAATGCTTAGTGAGGATGAAAATGCAAAAGTTGAAGGGACTGGGTCAGGCTTCATTTGGGACAGATTTGGTCACATAGTAAGCATTCTCTTTCTTTTTGTTTTTGAATTAAAATTTATCACATATTTTTACATGTAGTTGCTTCTTTTACGCTTTACCTAAAAAAAGAGGCATCACAATACACGAGGCTCACATATTGTGAGTCTAGGGAAGGGTCGTGGCCTTGTCCTTGTTTTCAAAAAGAGGTTGTTCCCACAAACTCAAACCTGTGACCTTCAGATCACAATGGAGCAAATATTACCATTACACTAAGGCTTGCTCTTCAAAAGGAGGACATTGCAGAAGTACTAAACATGTAGAAGTTTATGCTTTAGCTATTAGACTTATATGTTGCCATATCTCATAATGCCCACTAAGAAACACTATTTTTAAGTACAAGTGCTAAATTTGCAGGTGGATGGGTCTTTCAACTACCGGTTATCTATTAATATTAGCATCTCATAAAAAATGTAAATAATTCCTGAATTGTGTTAAGGTTCATCTTAAGCTTTCTGTCATAATCCCACCAACATTTTGGCGTCCATTGATCATGTAAGATATCATTGTTCATACTTTTGTATAGTCAACAACTTGGCATCCATGTCCTTATCCTAGTCTAAACATCAATTTGCAAATCACAACATTCTTATGAACCATCTGATGAAATATTTGTTAGTCTTCAATGATCTAGCTCGAGATCACTATCTGATTCTAATTTTGTAATTTCTGCTTCACTGTCACTATTGGTTATAACTTTTGATGATTTTTTCTAAGTTCTTAGTTGAATTGTAATATTGTTCATTTGAAATTTCACATAGGAGACCTCATTGATTTTATTTGGTCCATATATCTTCTTTCTTTTAGCTTGCAAATAGGAATTCCAATGGATAAAGACTTTCTTCTGATGCATGCAGGTTACAAATTACCATGTTGTAGCTAAATTGGCAGCAGATAGAAGTGGTTTGCAATTGTGCAAGGTCCTGCTGAGATTATCTCTACAGCTCTTCTTATTCAGAACATCACTAGACCAGTTGTCAAGTTTCCTTGCCATCTTTCTAAATGGCTTCATCTTGTTGGTTTATGTTTTATAGGTGTTTCTTGTTGATGCCCGGGGAAATAGCTTCTACAGAGAAGGCAAGATCATTGGTTTTGATCCAGCCTATGATCTGGCTGTGCTTAAGGTATATTAATGAGTTGTGGTTAGTTTAAAGGGACCTCACCATTTGTAAAGTTCACTATTGGGATTCTGACAGCTCGAAAAGTTCTTTCAGCTGCTTTATGATCTAGAACTTAGCTAATAGATTCCCTGTAGACAGTGAAACAAACAGATTCAAACAATATGTGGAGCAGTATCAGTAATATTATGTATGAGGTTAACTTTTCTTGTCAAATTGAATTAGGCAGGCATCTTATATTTGATCTAAGTGCCACATGAACCATAAATCACTTGCAGCTCTCTCTCTTACAAGCAACAAAAGGAGGTTTTCTAAACAGCACAAATGCACTTGTATGCCATTTAAAGATATCACGCAGGTTTGCTTACATGATGGTATAAAATGCAAACTTTTCACATTTAATACTGAGGGATCTGATGAAATTGTCCTGCATGATAAGCTTGTTCATAAGCAAACAGTAGATAAGCACCCTATCCTTTTGCAAAGCAATAGTTATAAATCTATTCTTGATTACAATGATGCCATTAAGTATGCATGTGTCCTTCTTTTAATGGATAAATTGAAATACATCCCCGCCAATGGTTGTAAAGCTTTCAGACTCCCTAAAGCAAGATATCAAAGAAATGCAAACATGCAGTGGGATAAAAAATCCAATGGAGTAACCATTGTATGATGCAAAATGTTTACCCTCTTCAACAGACTTAACAGCATACTTGTACCTTATTCTTCACAAGATGCTCCATTATTTTGGTTTTGGTTACTGAGGTTTCTGGGATTCTTTTATGGGAAGTGGTGTGGGCTAGGACTAGGTAGGAGTCCATTAAAGCATGATCTTCTTGACAAAATGTATCTACTTTATATATTACTCAGGATTAGCTATAATATGGCTTTGTAAATACTGAAAAACTGCCTTCATCCACAAAACTTCATGTCAAATTGAGCACTAACAATTTAATATTGGTGCTTCCTTAGAACTGTTGCCTGGATGTTATGGTGCTTAAAAAAATTCAGTTGCCATAATAAGGCCATTGCAAATCTTCTTTCCATGCAAACAGTTAGTGTACTTGATTATCTTGATTTTCATGCAAATTCTAGCAACATTGATAACCATTTTCAAAATGATTATTTGAATGCCACCTACAGGTTGATGTTGATAAATATGAACTAAAGCCTGTCATTCTTGGTACTTCAAAAAATTTACGAGTGGGACAGAGCTGCTTTGCCATTGGAAACCCTTATGGATATGAGAACACTCTCACAACTGGGGTAACTCCTCAATAAATGAATGTATTGTGCAGATTATAATGATTTGTAAGCCCATATGACCATATTTGATAAATAGATATTCAACCCAAAAGCTGTGGGTGAAAGGTCATTATTGCTCCTATTAACCACTGAACTACTCCATGGTGCTGTGACAATAAAAGCCAACAATAATTTTTTATGTGTAAAAATAGTAGAAATGAGCACCATCAGAATAAAAGTCCATGTTAGAAAGGAAGGATATCATTGAAAAGGCATGGTGCAAAATCTAAGACATCCTCAGCACTATTAGAGCAGTGTCATTGGCCATAGAGCTAGAATTCCAAACTTTCTATAATAGCAGAGATAACTTCCCCAATGCCTTCTATTTCTACTTCTTGAGAGGAAGCCAACATTTTTTAGTCTATTGACTAGGCATTTAAGACTTTGGTTCAATTTCTTTTTCAACTTGCATGCTGTAAGTTAATTCACTAATTGTTCTATTTAGCTTGGACACTTCTAGAATCATAACAAGATTTCGTCAATCCAGTGTCTTTGTAGACTCAACCTGATCTATATATGACATTGACTTGAGCCAAAGGTAATGGTCAGCACTCAGGAACCTGAAAAATGAAATAATTGTCTCGGATAATGCAGGTGGTCAGTGGCTTAGGACGGGAAATACCTTCTCCAAATGGAAAAGCCATTCGAGGAGCTATTCAAACGGATACAGCTATTAATGCAGGTAATACATATTTTAATAGTTTCCTTGGGCACAATAATCAAACATTCTGTGTCATATTCACTGTGTTTTGTTTCTCTTTTGTCTTTCCTTCTTTTTTGGTCACTGGAGGCAATGGATACCAGCTTGCATGATGCGTTTAGCCCTCCATCTTCATCATCCTATTTCATCTTGAATGTTTGGTGTTTGACCTGATGTCTCTTGGAACAATACCGGTGCTTTTATTCGCTCAGCTTGATACAACCTGGCTGTGATTTTCATTCATGGTTCACTTTAATCTTCATTGTGCAGGCAACTCAGGTGGGCCATTGATTGATTCGCATGGGCATGTTATTGGAGTTAATACAGTAACTTTCACTCGAAAAGGTGAAGAGTTGATAATTTTTTATTTCCCTTTGAGCAAATGAGAGCAACAGGTTCAGTTTAGAGTTTGAAGACACTTATTTTCTCACTTTTACTGCAGGGACAGGGGTATCTTCTGGAGTGAACTTTGCATTACCAATTGACACTGTTGTTCAGTACCATATCTGATTGTCTATGGAACCCCTTATAGCAACAGGTTTTGATGCCATTGTTGGTTTTGTTTTAAGAAATACTCTGTTTACTGATAGCTTTGAACCTAAGGAAGTATTCTGGCAACATCAGGTATGGGCTATCGGTATATGTGGATTGTCAATTGTATATTCTCCTAGTTTCCACTTTCAACCTCATAAAAATGAATGAGAATTCCGAGTAATTCAATTCATTCATTTTTATAGCTTAAAAGCAACACTATAAAATAAAACAATTCAATCCAATTCATTTATTTAAGAATCTATATGAAGCAAAAGATTACTGAATCAATTGAATTGAATTATATTCTTAGAATTGAGATGAATTGAATTCTATCAAAAAGTTGATACCAAACAAGCTAACAGACTGCAGATCGTCCTCTATTCAGCAGAGGACATGTTTGTCATGTTGTCCTCAGAAGAAGATTGTTGACTGGAAGTAGTCTTCTACTTCTGAACCTTTGACAGTGGTAATTTGTTCTTCGATGGAGCAATCCACATGACACTGTTCCATATCGAGTGTGGTGATATTCTACTGCATCTTGGAGTGATGTTTCCTTGCTTGTCAATGCAATGGAAGGCAACTAAGAAAAGCGTCCATCTTCAACTCCTACTAGCATTCTACGAAAAAACTTCTTTGCCTAAGATACAAGATCTGAGCTGCTGTGTTGGAACTATCTGAGCTCTCTTCCTTACCCCTTTCCTGCTACATGTCCATCTTCGTCGCATTGTATTGATTGCTGAAGCCTGTAAATAGAAATCTAGAGGAAATGAAAAATAGAAGATTTCAGTTTTTCACTTACACAGTTGCACCAACTAACATGTTGACTTCTGCACCAAAACAAAACTTGTAAGAACAACCAAGGCTAAAAGAAGTTCTCAACTCACCCCCCCACCTCCTCCTCTTCCTTTTCCCCCAAACAATTATTCATTGCATTGCCAGAAATGGGTTCCTCGTCATAAAAATAGCAACCATACATTGCAACGGAGTAGAATCGTAAGCAGACCATTTAAAGTATACCGTGGCAATGACATCTCTAAACAATCAATCAGAACAAAACAACAGCAACCAAGAGGCCATATTTAAAGTAACGTTTTATGTCTTGCCCATGAAATCAAGAGGTAACACATAAACCAGCAAGCAGCCAACGGCAACATTGAGAAGTGAGTCAGCAAATTGTACCAGAAATGGCTTACCCCGATTCAAATCTAACGAACAAAGGGCACCCGTGTTAGGATGGCATTTGGGGGTCGGTCAGGTGCCAGGGTTCTAAAAAATATACAAGAGCGAATAATCATTACCTCAAACAATGTTGGCCTAACGTATATGTGTGTGCGTGCGCGTATGCGTTTAGATTAATTCTCATGAATGGGGGTTTAGTGTAAATGTAACATGTACAGTATCAGTCACTTCATCAAGACCCAACAAATAAGATTTGATCTTGATTTTATGGTCATTTTTAAATGCAACAAAAGTGAGAAATAGAATAGAGGGTTTTAACTTATTCTTTAAAAAAAAAGAAAAAGAAAAAAGTAAAGGCTCTTTCTTCGGGCTTCTGACAGTGGGTTAACGGGTCCTGTTGGTAATAGACCCGCAAATAGTTTGAAGGGTTGGATCAATCCCAACCCGGATTTCCATTGACCCGAACCATAAAGTTAGCATCTTGGTGTTTTCCATCTTTAACCATGGAAGAGCTCGATCCTTTAATAGTACCAGTCTGAGGGTCCTGTCTCTCTCTGCCTCTCTCTCTCTTTTTGTGGTATTGGGGTTTTGCTTGGTTCAATCTCACTGGAAAGGTACCGGCTTTACCAACAAAGATAACTCGATCTCAGAATGCAATTGGTTCTCGTTGAACCCCTCGTGTTTTATTTATTATTTTTTAATTTTTTTCCCAGTTTGGTTACTTGGATTTTCATGTTTCGATCTTTCAATCTTTGTTTGTTTCCGTGGATAAGTAATTGAAAGACAGATTCTTACATTTGAATTCTTGATTTTGGTTTCCTTTTTATTAGCTCTTGTTATGTGGATGGGATTAGCGTTTCAGTTGATTTCTGAATCGCATATAAGAAACAAACACATGGTCGGTTTTTTAGTCTGTTTTGATTGGCTGGTATGTTAATTTATAGGAATATGAATGTGAAAGCTTAATGTATAGCCTTACGGTTTTTGTAGTTCGAGAGACCTGGAATTTGATTGCTTTGGCACCAAA
This sequence comes from Ceriops zippeliana, assembly GCA_037897445.1. NCBI lineage: Eukaryota > Viridiplantae > Streptophyta > Magnoliopsida > Malpighiales > Rhizophoraceae > Ceriops > Ceriops zippeliana. The sequence goes on from JBAPLH010000115.1 coordinate 2,576,084, forward strand.
ATGGTTTTTGGTTTTCCATGGTGCTCTTTTATGCAATTTAGCTTTATTTTCAGGAAGCAATTGGTATTTACGGAAATGGGCGAGACTGGCAAGCGATTCCGTTCTCAAAGAGATTTTGATGGGGACAGCAGGAACTTGAAAAGACGCTTGCATGGAAAAGATGACAAGGGTAATGATGAACTAATTGTTTATAGAATACTATGTCCTGGCAATGTTATTGGGAGTGTTATTGGTAAAAATGGGAAAGTAATAAATTCATTAAGGCAAGATACAAGGGCGAAGGTTAAGGTTGTGGACCCATTTCCAGGGGCTAAGGATAGGGTCATATTAATCTATTGCTATGTTAAGGTTAAGGTAGATGTTGAGGTTGATGACGATTTCAATGAGAAAGAGCCTTTGTGCCCTGCTCAAGATGCTCTTCTCAAAGTTCATGCTGCAATTTCAAATGCGGTTGCATCTGCTGATGCCTCTGAGAAGAGAAGGAAAGACCAGGAGGAATGCCAAATTCTTGCCCCATCCAGCCAGTCTGCAAATGTGATTGGCAAGGCTGGCATGACTATTAAGAGATTGAGGAGCAAGACGAGGGCCAACATCAAAGTTACTGCAAAGGATGCCTCTGACCCAGCTCACTCTTGTGCTATGGATTTTGACAACTTTGTTTGGGTTAGTATCCAAGTATTTAAGTATGTTTTTTTTATGTTCCCAGCTTTTAGCCAAGTATTAACGTTTTTAAATTCAGTTTTGCATTTGTATCAATGTGTCTGGTTTCTTTTTGCTGTCAAAATTACTTCTTCTTTTTTTTTTTTTTTTACTTTGAAAGCCCACAAGAAACTGCAAGTAAAGCAGCTTTGCAGGGCCTTGGATGAAGCATGACTCTGCTTTCATGTTTTGACAATAATTTTAAGATTTTTGATTAATTGTTTTGTGCCCCCTGATAAGTTAAAAGTTTCTCATACTGGTTTTGAGGATAAAATATGCTGCATGTCAGCACCTGTAGCTGCATATATTGCATTGTGTCATGTGAAGTAGATAGCCAATTAGCTTTGGATATGCACTCAAAATGTTTCTGTTTTAGAATGATGTCCCATTTGTTTTCTCTTTTTCGACCAAATGGCAGAATTGGTGCTTGTTGATGCTTGGTGAGAGGGCCTTTGTAGAATTGTTTGTTTGTTTGATTTTATGTTGTTTTGAATCTTCTAATGTCGTTATATGGTTGCTGACAAGATCTTGTATCTCTGTAATTTGGACTTCTTGTCTGCTATATTTTACGTTACCAAAACAACGGAATTTATTTAATGGTGACTGTAGACCTCACTCTTTTTCAGTGAATGACACAGTTCTGTGCTCAGCATAGACAGCTCTGTTAACATAAAGGGGGGGAAAGAATAGATGAGAAAGAATCAGTATCCTAGGTGGCAGACTCAATACTCTTTTTATATTAAAACAATAGGGAAAAGACACATGTAATCTTTAACAATCTCATCCATAGCATAGCTATTTCAAGAATTAATTCTTATTTTTTCCTGTGAATAGATAACCGGTGAGCCCGAAGCAGTGAAGAAAGCATTATTTGCAGTTTCTGCAATCATGTATAAGTTCAACCCTAAGGAAGAAATTCCTCTTGAGACAACTGTACCAGAAATACCTCCCAGCATCATTATTCCGTCGGATGTCCCAATTTATCCATCAGGCAGTCTATACCCAAATGCAGATCCACTTGTCCCATCCCGATCAGTTCCACCAATCTTAAGTGCAACCCATGTGCCTGAACTTCAGGGATATGGGGATGCTGGGAGTTCGTGGCCTGTTTACTCATCTACTGTCCCTGTTCTTTCTAATTTTGGCAGTGCCTCTCAATCGGAGGAATTAATCATTAGAGTGTTGTGTCCCTCTGACAAGATTGGGCGTGTCATTGGCAAGGGAGGTGGTGTAATTAAGAACATAAGGCAGGAAAGTGGAGCTCGTATAGATGTTGATGATACAAAGGTTGACCGTGATGAGTGTGTCATTACAGTCATTGGAACAGAGGTATGGCTTCATTTTCTATATGTTATTTTTGCTTGTATTCTTTTATCCCAAATATCCTCTGTCTGTTAGCGCTTAGTTTCACAGAAATATTTGGTTAAGGAGATGCATTAAATTTATTTATGTTCTCTTTTTGGTCCATTGACAGCCCACTGGGCCATGGATTATCCAAAATAGGATATCTGTGTCTTCCCATGATCTGCCATTCCCAATGTATGTGGGATAATATTCTAACGTTTAGTAGGATACCTAGAGATTTTGCCACCTTAAGCTAGGTAACAAATGAAATGTATTTGTGTTATTCAGCTTTGTTCAACTAATTCTTGTAACTTGTTTGAATAGGGTCTGGTACATATTCTGGCTTATGTGCACATAATATATCACTATTTTTATGCACCAAACAAAGTTTGTAGCAGTAATTTCCTGAGACATGTTTTCCTGTCAAATATGGTTGAAAAAAATGATCCAGTGATTTTCTTTTTCTTTTACAATGCAGATTTGTTGCATATACATTTTATTAAACTGCAGTCAGTATATTTTCTCAAATCTTGGAATAGTGCACACCTAATGTGGGGATTTTCTCATGATATACATTTAATGTTTTTTGCCTAATGGAGTTGACATGTTGCAGTCAATCGATGATTTGAAATCAATGGCAGTTGAAGCTATTTTGTTGCTGCAAAAGAAGATAAATGATGAAGATGAGGATACTGTTAGCATTCGACTTCTGGTACCATCTAAAGTTATTGGTTGTATTATTGGAAAAGGTGGTTCAATAATAAATGAAATCAGGAAGAGAAGTAAATCTGATGTCCGTATATCAAAAGGTGACAAGCCCAAGTGCGCTGATAGAAATGATGAACTTGTTGAGGTCTCATTCATTGAACATTACAGTTTTGCCCTGTCTTCTTTTACTTTATTGTGTACAATCATTGGACTGACTTATTGTTCCAACAGGTGTTAGGAGAAGTTGATAATGTGAGAAATGCACTTACCCAGATTGTTTTAAGGCTCAGAGATGATTTGTTGAAAGAAAGGGGCAGTGGCATCAATCCTTCGGTAGGTACAGATGCTGTATATTCTACTGGCATGGGTATCTCTGTACCACCTCTACTACCTTCAGTTCCACCAGTTGCCTCAATGGAGTATGATAGGGCAGAAACAGTAAGTGGCTTGGGCCTGCTTTCATCAAGCAGCCTCTATGGATCTTTGTTGGTACGTTAATGTTTGGTCCCTGGCTACTTTGGTTATTAGCATTTTACTGGTTATTATTACAAGTTTATAGTGGAATCTGTATGTAGCTTTTTAATCATTTTGGCCAAGTCCAGCTGAAGCAGAATAATTGACATATAGGCCTCTAGAAATAATAGATGGTAGTTCTCTGCCAAATGTTGTGTGCTCTTTTTTGGTTCTCTCAAATAAACAAAGAGTACACTATTGTTGGTTTTGGTTCTGTCAGATAAATTTTGCTATGATGTCGAGTTTCTTGTTGTCTTCTGTTTCTAAATCTCATTTTCTATGCTCGATAGCAGGAATAAACTGCCATAATTGAGGCACCAAAAGTTGTGAATGCTTGTTAAAAGACCTCCAGATATTTTATTGAATGTTTTAACACGCCAGATCTTTCCTGTATTGACTGCACAGTGTATAGACCTTTCCCACAGATATATCATTTAGAGATGTTAAATTTTCTAATTGTATTTCTTTCTTTCTATTTTTCTTTTCCCCCACTCTTTTTCTTTCCCCAGTGTTTGGTTGACATTTACTGGTAATTTTCTGCTTAAAAGGGATTTCACTTTTTGGAAATTATTTGTACTCAGGAGTTTATTTTTTCATTTCTTCTTGACTTCTGTGTTTTCTCTATTTTATTTCCATATCAGATGGAGAAAAAGGCTATGGTTCAATACCTTCCCATTCATCATCTAAGCCGTATGGAGGGTTAGTTCATTATTCTTTTAAAAGTTTTGTTCTGAACCTTTTGTCACTTAACTTCTATTACTTTCTTCCAAGCTTATTTTTCTGCATTTATGCAGGTTGCCACCACCTTCAACTCTTGATATGTTGGTGCCTGCTAATGCTGTTGGTAAAGTAATAGGCAAAGGAGGGGCAAATATAGCCAACATCAGAAAGGTTCTCTCTCTCTCTCTCTCTCTCTCTCTCTCTCTCTCACTGGATAGATTTTGAAGCTTTTGGGATATTGGAATTCTACGCAACCATCCACAAATATTTCCAAGCCTTGTTAAGGCAAAATCTGTTGATTGATCAACCATCCACAAGTTTTGTGTGCTCATTTTGCTACATGCTCATATTAATTTTATGATCTGTCATTTCCCATGGATGATTTTTTGTATTAATGTTAAATTTTCAGTTTTTGCATGTTTTTTCTTACAGAATATCGCAAGCTGCAAGCTTGTTTCATAATATGACCATCATTGTTTTTACATAATGCCTACAAATTCTGGGCAAAAATTGAACTTGTATGCCAATCATTCATGCTGCTAGTTAAGTTCTGTTCTCAATTTTTAATCTCTTTCAGATATCAGGAGCAATGATAGAGATCTGTGATGCGAAGACTAGGGGTGATCGTATCGCTCATATATCTGGCACACCAGAGCAGAAGCGTACAGCTGAAAATTTGATTCAGGCATTTATAATGGCTGCCTAAGTTCCCTTTTCATTTTTTAGGAAAAAAGCATTTTCTCGATATTTGGGGTGAATAGTTACCACCTTTGAAGGTTCTTCAAGCATTTCCTTAGGTTCATTTAGGGGGAAGTTTCATATCCTAGGCATCTACAACTGGACTCTTCCTGTTCCATATGTCACTGTGCCCATCAAGATCCCGTGGAAAGATTTACTGCCAATTCAATGCTCAGGGATATGGGTTTCTGCCATTGTCGAATAATCTATAATCAAATCTGCGGATCATAGAACTTCCTAGGCTCTTTCTTTCCTTTCCTTCTGTTTTATCAGGTCTTATCTTTATCAAGTGTGAAATCCATCTTATTTTCCAGCACTGTTTATACTGTGATTTTAAATCATGAGAGGAAGTATTTTCGGTAGTCATAATGGCTAGACTGTTAATGCACGTTTGTTGTTTCTCCAGCCATTCAGTCTCTTGCTACCTGCTTTCTTGTCCTTCAATGATGTTATGTGCAGGTGCTGATGAATCTCTACTTGATATTTTCCTATTTTGCTCCATGGTGCAATTTACAAAAGTTGATCGCTCACACAACATTTATGGGGCTTTGCTTTCTTCTTCATCTCCCTATAAATTAGAATCTCATGTTTTCTTCCTCTTTGTGAATGAGAACTCAAACCTCATAATTTCTTACAGTTGGTTTTTCAAAATGTTTTCATTTATCCTTGTTACTCAATATTTCAGATAGCAGATTTTTGCAAAAGTCAAGACAATATTTATCATACTTTGACACTTTTTATGTTGAAGTCTGTTTCTCTTGGTAATGTCCTCATAAACCTTAACCCAAAAAGTTATGTTCTACCTGGATTTGGTCTTAGGGTATTTGGGATACAGAATCCATTGTTTTACTTGTGAACTTTTTGATTTGGAATGATCATGGACTTGACAATAAAGTCTCCTGCTTCCTTTGACAGCTTAGTTTTGCCTTTCATATGTCAGTTTTGATGTGGAGAAAAACTCAAACTTGAAGAGGGAAGATTTTTGAGAAGCTATGTTAGAGAAAACTGATTTTTCTTCACACTTTTGACTCATTGATAATGATAAGAAGATAATTTTATCTTCTTTACAGCCGAACTTGTTTCTTGTTAAGGTACTTTCCCTTCTTGGGACCATCAGTGACATTCTTTTGTTCTCCATTTGTACAACTCTTTTGTCAGCAATAGTTGATTCTGCTTCAACTGATAGCTACTACTCTCCTGCGTTCTTGGAACAGTGACTGCATCGTATGAACGCTCAATTTCCTCTACATGTTTTTGCCACAATTCGGCTATCTGTGTTTTGCAATGTCATAAATATCTGCAAATTGTGTGGTTTATCTGGAAAGTCCACGCTTCCATCTCCGAATTAGGCAGGCTTTTTTTTGGCAGAAAAAAGGCTGTTCGTGATCCCTTTTTATTTTGGTTCTTTCTCATGAAATGCCCCTAGTGAGCTGCAACATTCAGTGCCCTGCCCTTTGACAATTATAAATCATTCTGTGCAGCTCTTATGGGGATTTATCCTGCTATGAGTTCGTTGGCTATGTACTGCTCATTTGTAGTAGTTGGAAGCTCACATGCTAGATCAATTGATGCTCGATTGCCACTTAAAACTTTTGTGTTTCTGTTGACTATTCTCATACAGTCTCTTCACTACTGAGTTTTATTTGAAGAATCCGAACTGTCCCAAGCTCTCCTGTTCTTGTCTGAACTACTGCCTGGCAAAGGCTATTGGCAATTATTTATTTTTGCATCAAACAGCTCTGGGTGATTGGCATCATCTGGTCAGATATTTTTACACTTTAGTGACGATTCCTTAGACATCTTGCATGGCAGCGCCTGTGGCTACTCTGCTTTATCCCATGCGTCACTTCCTCCAAATTTTCAATGCAATCTAAAAAGAACTGTTACTTGGCTAGATAAATCCCTTTTGCTGAACAAAGCTCTGGTTGCTGTGAATATGGCCAGTGGTGTTGATGTCTTTGTTTTGTGTTTTTTTTTTTTTTAATTTTTTGTCAGTTTTGTTAATCTGCCTCAAGCTAATTTGAGTGGTCTCCTACCTCAGCTTTCCGGACAATTATAGGGTACTGCATCCTCCATGATAGAATGGCAGGATACTTGCATTTTCTTCCTCCACCTGAGATTGGCATTTTTGCTTGATAGTTTCTTTCTAGATTAGTAGGTTCTAGATTAAGCATGTTTTTTCGTTTGTGGTTATAGCTACCTTGCTGCTTTGATAAGCAAGTTGATAGAATCGTAGAATGCTTTGTCCTTGTTCCTCACCTGTAGATTGACACTGTCATCACATGCTAGTTTCTTTAGTTTGCTCACCCTATGTGAATCTGAGGACATGGTACGAGAAGCAATGTAGTTGGTATTTGGGAAGTGATGGGATTACAGTTTTACCTAGCAGTTGGTCCTCTTCGATATGATTTATAGTCTTTGTTATGAGAACGAAGAGAAATCCTGTGCCTGCAGGTGTATATTTTGTACGAGGCTGTTGCCTCAAGATTTTTGTTTATGTTTGGTAGCAGTGAGGACAGTGAGGACTACTTAACAATGTTGAACATGATTTGATGCTGATGTAATGGCAGAAAGTTGTTGTGGGTCTAGCGTAGTGGTTTTGTCTGTATTGATTGATTATTGATTCGAATCGAATCGATTCTTCGGCTTGATTTTCTTTTCATTCTTTGTTGCCTGACCTGGTATTGTTGAATTTATATGTTTAGCTTGATTCCATCAAGTATTGTGTGTTTTCAATCCCAATACCAGTGACATGACTTTCATTGAAAACGTGATGTTGGGAATGAATGATAAAGATGTCAACTTTGGAGCGTGTCAGCCAAAAGATAAATCCCGTATGCCTATGAATTTTTATTTCTGATTTTCCATTCCCTTTTTGCTACTGTTTCAGGTTTTCCAATCAAGATAAAACCATTAACCTGGCCTTGGTTGGTGCCTTTCCTCTTTCGGGACAGTTCTTAAAGATACAGATCCTGAGATATTAAAAAAGAGAAAAAAAAAAAAAAAAAAAAGAAAGGCCCCATTGCCGCGGGGGGGCGATGGCGGTGGAGGGCGTTTTTAAGAAATAAAGTGAACATAAGACCATCTTACTGTGAGGATTTATGCGAAACAAAATGTAAGAAACGTCTATGGCCATTAGGAACTCTGCGACAGTTCTAGATAATTTGGTACAATAAGAGACCAAAAGATGCAGTGAATCTTGCAGGCGGCTAGAACAAATCACTGACTGACCACAAATAAACAGTCTGTGCTTTTTTATTTCAACCTGAAGTTGTCTATTTATAAAAATTATGTATAATACATGAAATTATAAATACCATGATTTATTATTAGTTGAACAAAAATTTAAAAAGATATATGTAAAAACGGATAATACAATTGTGCGTGCACAAACTAATCCTCAGGCAGCCAATTGGCTTTAGGTAACAAGAGCAAGATTCTTGAGAGCTATTAAAAGATTAAATCTCAACTCTCTAATTCTTATAAAATGTGAGTTTTAATTCACAATTTACCCACAAAAAAAAAAAAAAAAAGCTAAAGTTCTAGTATGTCATAATATTTCCATTTTGCTCACCTATACACTCATTGAGACACATATTTAGGTTTTTGTATCATTATTATTATTCTTTTGAATAATTAAATAATAAAAAAACATAATAAAATGTTGGTCATTGTTTTGATGAATGCAAATCAAGAATTACTGGTTATTGTCTTAATTCAACTTTTGTCATGAAAAGAACCCATCATCCCTGTAATAATAACTTTAAATAAGGTTTCTCTACTACATTCATTCAATCCTGGGTCAATGAAAAAAAGAGACATACTAAATTACTATCAAACTCTCACATCGGATAGTAATTTTTTTTTTTTTTTTTTTTTTCATTACATTCATTGCCTTCTAGTGCCATTTCACCATAACTAGGAGGCCAACGTATGGCATTGAGATCGAATATACCCTTTCCCTTCTGACGGTTTGCAGTAGGGTTAGAAATCCGTATGGGATGCATTGAAAATGAAATATAATCTATCCGCTATCCATATTCTAAGGCAGGAGGCATGGTGGAGACTCGATAATCCTGAACTTTTGGTTACTGTACGTAATTATATAGCTCAAGCGACAGCTATTCGGCTTTGCCACCTTAACCCCACTAGCTGGGCTTAGAAGCTAGGAGCTCATCTTATATTATTGTAGAGCAACATGTGGACCACAAGGATTTCTTTATTTGTCTGAACCTTAGCTGGGTATCATTATTGTTTGTTTACTGGAAAAAGCAAGGCTAGCTGTTGTACCACTGTTCAGGACGCTTTCATATGTTTATACCAAGAGAGTGCCATTTCTCGTTTGCTAGACTCTGCCATGGTGTTAATGATTACCTACAATAACAGAAATGTCGGTTGCAACAATGATCGTCTTTATTTTGTGGAGTTGTAGGATGTGAAACTCCTCCACGTATTTCCGATCAGAAAGGGATAGATGGAGGGAGTGGGGTGGACGCAGGAGAGAGTGATATTTTGCAACACATATGAGATAAAACCGTGGGTAATACCAAACAAATTACTTCTTCTAATCTTCTTTTTTGACGATTGAATGCACCCCCATGGCCCCATATTTAGTAATTCCTAAATTCTTTCTGCGGTATTGAAATTAACAAGACAGGCAAGGGCCTGCACGAACCCACATCTTTTGGTGTTTTTTTCTTTTTTCTTTCTTTTTTTTTGGTGGGGGGGTGGGGGTTGGCGGTGGGGGCGCGGGTGGAAAAACATAGCATGTGCAATAGGCCAACAATAATGTATAACAAGCTTCATATATAAGGTGCATTTATTTTATTTAGTTAGTTGGACTGTCCGATTTACCAAAAAAAAAAAATAAAAGAAAGAAAGAGGTTCTTTTTCGTGTTTGTATCAAACCAGGACCACTAGCATTCTGTTGGAAACATTCTTTGGGTAGATCATGGAAATGGCCATCCCTGCCTGGTCCAAGCATTAGTTCAATCATCCTGAAAGAACTTGTACGAAAGGACCATTCCAAACGAAATCTTAATAGAACATTTGTGAGGGCATTTAGTAACATTTGTCTACTAAAAACAACCCAGTTTTCTTGTAAAGAAAAGGGAACACAACGGAGGACCACTCCTAATTTCAATGATTCCTCTCTGAACCCATAAATTTGCATGTACTCCCAACTTAGACATGTTGCGTGTAGATTAGTGGAGCCCTTATTTTCAGGACACGACAGAACAAGATTAACCTGCCCTTTGATGTTCAAAACTTGGATTGGATAACCATACTGGTTAATCCAATTATTGGTAACTTATCCATTTAGTACAATTTTTTTTTTTTCATTATTGGGTATGCAGAAGCAGCAAGACAGTGACACCTATTTCAGCTAGAGATGTAAAATGAGACGGGGTAATGACCCGTCTTGCCTGTCTAATTTCTGGAGTAATGGAAAGGATGGATGATGCAAGTTTGTGAAAATGGATGTTCAATTCCTGCATATGTGGTTGCAGCATGGCCGCGACAATCATTAATGAGCATTCGAAATGTAAAATTGCCAATAAATTAGGATAGGTCAGGACAGTTATCCTAATTCCTAAGTGGGTGCCACATTATAAAACTTGATGATAAATCTGAGGTATTGCCTGGACACAAGATATGAATTGCTCACTCTCATTTTCAATGGGAATGAGGTCTTTTTTGGGAGGCCAAGGGGGTGAACTACTGTACATCCCAAAAGGAGAGGGGACCATGAGTTTGAGTCAACACAAATCATGAATTAAATTAACAGCAGCAGCCCCAAATGCCATGGGCACTAGATATTGAAAATAATAGTTGTCACTGACATATCTTATCAATAAGGTTATTTTTCCCATGCCATTGCAAAGTTTGTCTTGTTGGATATGCTTTTATGGATAGCTTTTACCTGCTAAACTGTTGCTCTCATTAATTTACTCCACTCCAACACCCCCCCCCCACGACCTTCCAACCAAAAAAATAGAAAAGCTAAAAAAAAAAAAAGGGTAATTGTGCCTCTTGTTGCTTTGCTAACCACGGAGGTTGTAATCAATTAAAATTATTACCTTTATTATTTCTCAACTCTTAACTTTTTATAATTTTAGCTCACCAGTTGCTGGTAATCAATTTCTAAAGCACCTGATGAATGCAACTCATTACCAAATGAACAAAAAATCAACCCAAAATTAACCTCTCTCCACATTGAAACTTAAAAGTACAAATTCTGTTTTAAATTTTTAATCATTATTATTATTTTGTTTTATTTTGTCCAGCCGAAATCATGCAACCATTACAATAATAAAACTTAGCACCAAACATTGTAAACTAATGGTTAAGAGATTGTTCGTACCCATATATAGATCATAAGTTAAAATTCTTATCAAATTATTTAATAAGACTAAATGTACTTCTAATTGTAAGAATGGTTGAATTCAATAATATGAGCAAATCCACAGTGTAATAAAGGGATTATGAGATATCACCTTCGCTTTCTCATACCATGAAAAAAAAAAAAACTCAAAATAAGATGATTATTTACCCTTATTGTTGGCTTGATGCGAAGTGTGGCTGGTATAGTTACAACTCCATGCCAAATGAATATGGTTGCTTAGGATGGAAGTCATCAAACGGAAAGGATGGCCAACAGTAATGTCTATTTCATTATGTGATGAAGGACAGATATTATTATTATTATTATTATAGGGGCTTTAAAAAACTGGACATTTAGATCAAAGTAAACTGGGTTATACGCTAAGCAATGCTTATCTGTAGCAGTTTTGGCTTGCTTGTGATGTGCACGATGGCTCCCCATTTGAGTTGATTCCTGACCTTCAGGCTTCAGTCTCCCCCCCCACTCCCCAACCCACCCCGCCAACCTCTCTCTCTCTCTCTCTGGTTTGCTTGTGATGTGCACGAAGGCTCGCCATTTGAATTGATTCCTGACCTTCAGGCTTCAGTCTCTCCCCCACTCCCCAACCCACCCCTCTCTCTCTCTCTTTCTGTGGGAACAGAAAGATATTTCTCATTCAAAAATTAACGCTTCTTAAATTTTCTTTCTTTTTTTCTTTTTTGGCTAATGGAATTGAAATGGCTAAATTGAGTTGCAAAGGTGCGGCACTGTAGTTAGGTTAACCACTGAAGCATAGATTGTGGTAAAATTTCAGGGCTCAATTTGTGTACTTCGAAATTGTACGTAGGGACATTCAAAGATAATGATATTTTTTTATTATTATTTTGAAAAATTAGGGTAAAATGCATTTAGTTGAATGGACAAAGATTAAGCAAAGCCAATAGTTTTTATCTTCAACCCCACACGGCTGACTCGCTTACAAAAAGGAATGAATTTAAAATATACGGTCAAAACCCATGTTAAATAAATAAGAAGTCTAAATTGCAAAGCTATATATGACTGCAAATAATTCCATACTTGGGTCACCTGTCCCACTGTTTGACTCTCTCTATCTATAACTTAGCAAGATTCCCGTAGGCTTTAAATTTATATATCGAACATCAAGATTCCGCTTCATAAAAAAAAAAAAAACACACACACACACACACACACACACACACACACACACACAAATAAATTAACCAAGGTAAATTGTCGAACTACGTAAAATTTTTGTATTTTTATATATTTTTTGTGTATTTTTTATTTATTCGATCCTAACAATTGGTATGAGAGCAGGTTGGAAAAAAGTTTTTTTGACGAAGAACACAGGACGACGAACCCGTCCCTGCAGCCGGAGCACACCACCACCGACGACCCATCAGCCTCTTTCCTCTTTCCAGCCACCCAACAGCACCTTCCTTTTCCTTGCGGCCGTAGCACACCAGTCACCACCGTCTTGTCCAGATGGAAGAAGCAACCATTCTGAAGCACGATGGCTGATCCAAAAGGAGCTGACATGCAACTTTCGACATCTACTACCAGTTCGTGACAATGAAGCTCAATGTCAAATGCAAAATTTGATATTGAGAAATTTGACGGTACAAACAACTTCGGCATGTGGCAATGTGAAGTTCTGGATCTGTTGTTCCGCGAAAGATCAGATATTGCACTGGGGACAAAACCAGTGAATATTTCTGATGAAGATTGGAGCTATGTAAACCGTCAAGCCTGTGGCACTATCCGGCTGTGCCTTGCTAAAAATCAGAAGTATTTTGTCATGAAGGAAACAATGGCCTCAAGCCTCTGGAAGAAGCTGGAAGATAAATACATGACGAAGAGTGTAGAGAATCGGCTCTACCTGAAGAAAAAACTCATTCGATTCCAGTATAAGAGAGATATGCCTATGATTGAGCATCTCAATAATTTCAACAAAATTTTAACTGATTTGCAAAATTTAGATGTTGATATTATTGATGAGGATAAGGCATTGTTATTGTTAAATTCTCTTCTTGAAAACTATGATCATTTAACCACTACCCTGCTGTATGGAAAAGATGAGGTTAAATTCATAGATATTTCTAATGCTTTGGTAAATAATGAGTACCGGAAGAAGGATCAGAATGACTCCAGAGAGTTGACACCAGAAGTATTGACTGTGACCCGAGGAAGAGAAGACAAAAGGAGATATAAAAAATCTAATTGGCGAAATAAATTTCGCTCAAAATCCAGAGGAGAATCAAGAAGAAGACTGGCGAAAGATGAATGTGCCTACTGTCACCAGAAAGGGCACTAGAAGAAAGACTGTCCAAATAAGGACAAAGCTATTGCAAATGTTGCAAAGGAAACTGACGATAAAGAAGATTCAGCTTTCTCAGTTTCGCCAACAGATATCCAGGTAGACAAATGGATTCTTGATTCTGGTTGTTCTTATCATATGTGTCCAAACAGGAACTGCTTCACAAGCTTTCAAGAGCTTAATAGTGGAGTTGTAATGATGGGTAACAACCACACATGCCAGACAAAAGGAATAGGCTCTATTCGCCTGAAGATGCATGACGGTACAACCAGACGACTGACAGATGTCAGATATGTTCCAGATCTGAAGAAGAACCTCATTTCACTGGGGGTCTTGGACAACAGTGGATACAAGGTGACCATAGAAGGTGGAACCTTGAAAGTTGTACGGGGTGCATTCTTGGTAATGAAAGGTACTCGACAAGGAAACCTATATTTCCTAGATGGACAGACAGTTACAGGAAGAGCAGCTGTTGCCAAAGCTTCTGACAACGAAGTACCTGATTCGTCCCAACTCTGACACATGCGTTTGGGACATATCGGAAAGAAGGCCTTACAGAATTTGGTGAAACAAAGTCTACTGAAGAGAGCCAAAAGTGGAAAACTTGACTTTTGTGAGCACTGTGTCTTGGGAAAACAGACACGAGTCAAGTTCGGCACCGCCATTCATTCTACCAAAGGAATATTGGATTATGTCCACACTGATGTATGGGGGCTATCAAAGAATTCATCTTTGGGAGGTAAAAATTATTTCGTTACCTTTATTAATGATTTCTCACGATATGTTTGGGTATATGTGATGAAACACAAGGATGAAGTTCTAAACATATTTCTTCGATGGAAGAAGATGATTGAAACCCAGACCAGCAGGAAGATCAAGAGACTTCGCTCAGATAATGGTGGAGAATACAAATCAGATCCCTTCAAGCAAATCTGTCATGAAGAAGGGATAATCAGACATTTTATAGTTCCTAGAACTCCACAACAAAACGGTGTAGCAGAAAGGATGAACCGTACTCTGGTAGAGAAAGTGCGATGTATGCTTTCTCAATCTGGCTTGAACAAAGCATTCTGGGCAGAGTCTTTGATGTATGCCTCTCATATTGTCAACCGGTTACCTACTTTTGCACTTGATGGGAAATGTCCCAAAGAGGTATGGTCTGGAAAACCTGTTTCAGATTATGAACGGATACATATATTTGGATGTTCTGCGTATTTCCATGTTACAGAATCCAAACTGGATCCTAGAGCCAAGAAAGCTATCTTCTTGGGCTTTAGTGAAGGAGTTAAGGGATTCAGACTTTGGAATCCTGTGTCAAAGAAGATCGTTCTAAGCCGAGATGTAACCTTTGATGAATCGGCAATGCTGCAAAGAACTACCACAAAGGAGAAAGAGAACCAAAACTCTTTCCAACAAGTGGAGTTTGAGACTCCAAAAGAGCTAGACGAGTATCTTGATGACCAGGAGGATAACTCAGTTGAGGTGGAGGTTCCATCACCAGCCCCAAACCAACAATCAGAATCCATTGCCACTCACAGACAAAGAAGGGAGATCCAGAAACTTGCTAAGTATACTGACATGGTGGCATATGCACTGCCAGTGACAGAGGATGATATTCCCAACACCTTCAAAGAAACTGTTCAGAGTATAGAGAGTGATAAATGGAAACTGGCTATGGATGAAGAGATGCAGTCACTTCACCAAAATCAGACGTGGAAATTAGTACCACTTCCACATGGGAAGAAAGCTATTGGATGCAAATGGGTCTATGCTAAAAAGGAGTGTGCCTCTGAAAAAGGAAGCACCAGATATAAAGCTAGACTAGTAGCAAAAGGCTATGCTCAGAAGGAAGGAATAGACTACAATGAAGTGTTCTCGCCAGTAGTCAAACATTCGTCTATTCGGATCCTATTGGCTCTAGTAGCTCAATTTGACTTGAAGTTAGCTCAACTTGATGTGAAGACAGCATTCTTGCATGGCAACTTGGAAGAAGAAATCTATATGTCCCAGCCTGAAGGCTTCAAAGTCACCGGAAAGGAGAATTGGGCTTGCAAGCTAAGCAAGTCACTGTATGGCTTGAAGCAGTCACCTAGACAGTGGTACAAAGGGTTTGATAGCTTTATCCAAAAGCATAAGTACACACGCAGTCAGTTCGATCATTGTGTCTATCTCAAGAAACTCCAAGATGGTACGTTTGTATATTTACTCCTATATGTTGATGATATGTTGATTGCATCTAGGAGCAAGGTGGAGATCGACAGGCTGAAGGCTCAATTGAGCTCAGAGTTCGAGATGAAGGATCTTGGAGAAGCCAAGAAGATTCTTGGTATGGAGATCAAGCGTGACAGAGAAAGGGGCACAGTCTGGTTAACTCAGACTCAGTATCTGAAGAAAGTACTCCAGCGGTTTGGTGTAAATGGCAAGACTAAACCTGTTAGTACTCCTTTGGCTCCACATTTTAAATTAAGTGCATTAATGTCTCCAAATACAGATGATGATCGAAGACAGATGGATAATATTCCATTTGCCAATGCTGTTGGAGCCCTGATGTATGCAATGGTGTGTACACGACCTGATATTTCACAAGCTGTTAGCATGGTAAGTCGGTATATGCACAATCCTGGTAAAGGACACTGGCAAGCAGTTAAGTGGATTCTACGGTATATTCAAGGTACTGTGGATATTGGCCTGAAGTTCCAGAAATGTAAGACTATGACAAATCGTCTAGTCGGGTACGTCGATTCTGATTATGCAGGTGATCTCGACAAGCGTCGATCAACTACAGGTTATATGTTTACTATGTCAGGAGGACCAGTAAGCTGGAGATCAATGCTTCAATCAACGGTTACTTTGTCTACTACAGAGGCAGAGTATATGGCAATCACAGAGGTTTTCAAAGAAGCAATTTAGCTTCATGGGTTGATTGAAGACTTGGGACTTATTCAGGAGCACGTTGAAGTTCATTGTGACAGTCAGAGTGCCATTTGCTTAGCAAAGAACCAAGTTTATCACTCCCGCACAAAGCATATCGACGTCCGGTTTCATTTTATTCGAGAAATTATAAATGAAAGAGATATTCTGCTACGGAAGATTAGTACAGAAGATAATCCTGTATGCTCACAAAGATTGTTTCAGGAATCAAGTTCCAACACTACTTGGACTTGGTCAACATTTCTCGAAGCTGTGCACCTTCGGGTGCTTGACGCCTTCGGGCATAATGGAGGAACTGTGATTATATTTGGATAATGAATCATCGTCAAGGTGGAGATTTGTGAAAAATTGACTCTGATTCCTACCGTTCACACTGCCGTCCAAAGACTTTTGCAGTGTGAACCTGATGCAGCCGTCGTAACTGACTGTTCACACTACCGTCCAAAGACTTTTGCAGTGTGAACCTAATGCAGTCGTCGTAACTGACTGTTCACACTACCGTCCAAAGACTTTTGCAGTGTGAACTTGATCTCGATTACTACTGTTCACACTGCCGTCCAAAGACTTTTGCAGTCTGAACCTGATCTAGTCGTCGCGACTTTTCAAGCCATTTGTCTCCTCCTCTGTATTATAAATACCTGCAAGTTATGTAACAAAAACTAAGTAGTAGCAAGAGAAGTGAGGAGAAAGTAGAGAGAAAAGAAAGTAGAGAAGCGTGATGTTGTATAATCTGGTGTAAGAAAATCTGTAGAGGCTAAAACTTCCAAATATAAAGATCCGTTCCTCCTGTGAATGTAGGTAAATTGCTGAATCACGTAAAATCTTTGTGTTTCTGTGTGTTTTTCGTGTGTTTTTGTTTATTCGATCCTAACAATACATGCATCTTTTCTTCATTGTTTGACGTTGTTCAAAGAATGGCAGGATCACCCACAGTTGTTCTCTTACCGTTGTTGGCATAGGTTTTCAACAAGATGGCCGTATATTGCAGGTGCAAAAACCTTGGCAAAATGTGACTGTGATTTAGACAAATAAGGATTCTATTTTCTGTCTTCTTGCTGCTCATCCCCTTCTGCGTAAAGTACACACACACACACAAATTGAGTTTGGAGTCCTCGTTAATTTTTACCCCCAATTTTGGCTACGGCTACAACAATGATCGCAAAGTAGCCATTAGGCCGGCCGGAAGCCTGAGTGTCACTCTGTTGCCTGGAATTTGTGCACCTAAACAAAGGCCATCGTCAAATGAAAAATGCATCGAGAGAATACCCATCACTCTATGAACATCCCTAATCCCCAGGGACGCTGAGATTAGGTTCCTTGGAATCAAGCAATTAAACGGGCCACTTGACCAAAGAATCCAAAACCAATACAAAGTGGTGAGGAGATTGTTGGAAAGCCCCCCCCCCCCCCCCCCCCCCCCCCCCCCCCCACAACCACCCCAAAAAAAACAAAACAATAAAAAAAAGCATGGAAAGGGGCAAAGAATCACAAGTTGCTGCCCAACCCTCCCAACTTCCCTTGTCACTTACCTGCCAAGCACGTATAGATTTAGCTTTTCTTTCGTTAACTCAAAAGGTCAATTAATGCAACTTAATTAAAGATAATATCAAAGTTGTTATGATATTATCAATTAAGTCAAATAAGTCTTAATCTAATCAATTAATGCAATTTAACTAAAGATAATTTCAAAACTGTTTTGTTTAATACAAAATTTATATTTTTGGTCTGTGTGTGTATATATATAGAGATAGATAGATAAATTCCTTCCCTAATTTATTTTTCAAACAAATGAATTTAGAATTAAAAAAATTGTAATACCAAATTGCCTTTTCTCTTAACTTTTGTCTCGATCTCACCATAACAACAACAACAACAACAAAGTAAATAAGTGATTTATTACAATTACATCATTTATCATTCACTTATCATCTACCAATATCAAAGCTAAAAAGGAAAGGAGGATGGAAAATAATAATCGGATTATTTTATTATTATTCATTAAAAATTCCACGTCATTACAAAGAAAAAAAAAAGAAAAAGAAAAATCCAATTGAACTCATTCCGCTCTCTCTCTCTCAGTTTCTCTCTCTATCGGTCATGAGATTGTGGGACATCCCTTTCTCTCTCTCTCTCTCTCTCCGTCACACGCACATACACATATTCCCTGTAAAGACAAAGCTGTGGGCATCTGTCCCCGCGCCTTTTATCTTCTTCTAGCGAAATAGATCCACCCACCCCCCCGTGTTCACGCTTCTTACAAAATTCATAATTGTCTGTCCACGGTTCTTGTTATGTGTTCAGAACAGGAAGCGATGAACTCGGCGCACCCAGATCCAGCGGCCACGATCCACCCGGAGCCCGACACGCATGCCGGTCTCTCCGTTTCAATAATTGACCCTGACGACGACCACTTCGACCGGCTTCCGGACTCCCTCCTCCTCCTCATCTTCAACAAAATCGGCGACGTCAAACCCTCGGCCGCTGCTGCGTCGTCTCCCGCCGCTTCCACTCCCTCGTCCCGCAGGTCGACAACGTCGTCGTCCGCGTCGACTGCGTCATTTCCGACGACGACGCCTCACCTTCCTCCTCCTCCTCGTCCTCCGCCGACAAGTCCCGCTCGTCCTCGGCGACTCCAGCTTCGGGACTCTCTTCTCTGTTCCGGCTGCTCTTTGTCAAGCCTTTGCAGGCTCTGGCTCAGTTGCTGGGACCCAAGAGAGATATGTTGAATGCTTACTCTTCGCCACATGGGTCGTTTTCTAATTCCCCTGGGTCGGCCCCGGATGATGGGGAGATGGATCGGAGCGGACTCGTCACTCATCATTCTCCTACTCAGGTTCTCAGGAATTTTAGTGAAATTCGTTTTATAAGAATCGAATTGCCAAATGGGGAATTGGGAATTGATGAAGGCGTGCTATTGAAATGGCGGGCCGATTTTGGATCCACCCTCGATAATTGTGTTATTCTTGGCGCTTCTTCAATTTCACAAGATAAAGGCACTGATGGGGCTTGTGGGAATAGTCTTTCTAGTAATAGTAATGGTAATGATAACAATGGTGGTGATGATAATGGGAGCATACCGGAGTCGTTTTACACAAACGGGGGACTGAAATTGAGAGTGGTGTGGACTATTAGCTCTTTGATTGCTGCATCTGCCAGGCATTACTTGCTTCAGCCGATAATTGCTGAGCATAAGACTCTTGATAATTTGGTATTGACTGATGCAGATGGGCAGGGAGTGCTGTGTATGAATAGGGAACAGTTGGAGGAGTTGAGGGTGAAGCCCTTATCTGCTTCTTCTGCATCAAAGAGGACGCTCGTGCCCGCACTGAATATGCGACTTTGGTATGCGCCTCGCTTAGAATTGCCCGATGGGATTGTGTTGAGAGGGGCGACTTTGGTTGCTATTACGCCTAGTGAACAGTCTGCTGCCAAGAAGGAGGTGTCTGATGCGTCATGGATGTCCACTGCTTTTGAAGAGCCTTATAGTATGGCTGCAAAGATGCTGGTAAAAAGGAAGACTTACTGCTTGGAGATGAACTCATTTTAATTGAGATAATGGATGCTGAGGTAAACTTCCAATACTGTTATCATGCTATTAGGCTTTCAACCTTGAATCACCAGGTTTTCACTCGTTTTCGAATCAAAAGGAGCACTAATGTTTGCTGTTGCATTACTACTCCTCTTCTCATTTTGTTGTAGAATATATAATTGGCAGTTTGCACGCCATTTCACTTGCACGGATATTTCTCCCTTATGTCGTGGCTTTCATGTCATCTCTTCGATGCATGCTAATTTCCACGTGTAATCACACCTTTATTGTAATTTGTCATGACCAGGCAGCAATAAATACACTTGTTTTTGGTGGTTGAATCAAGCAAAAAGTTACTGTTGGACATCTTATACGTTAGACGCCTTTACCTGAATGTTCTTGCATTTTATCACTTGGATGTGCAGTTGCCTAATTAGAAACACGGTAGTCTTGCATATCCCACTTTATTTATGCCTTTTGTTATCTGCAATTCAAATAGTTTGTCATTTAATTTTTAGGGAAAGCACAATATTTCACGGGGAAGGAGATATGCAAGCTATTTGAGGCTGGAGAGTCAGCAGACAATTTTGCTTCGCTCAGCGTGAGACAGGTGTTGTGTACCATAAAGCCGAATTGGCCGTCAGATTGTTACTGTTTCACCAATCCTTAGATTATTATAAACGCATCTGCTGGCATTTTTTATTTCAGGCATGTGCTTACAAGGGTGCACAGATTTAGCGAGATTAATGTTGTGAGAGCGTTGGGTTGCAATTGTTTACTGTAATCTATATTCTCTGCAGGCGACTATCGTAGATATTGATTGCATGAATATGTATGCTTCTTTGACAGTTCCAACATGCATTGAACAATGTAGTTTTCAGTTGCCTTAAAAAAGAATCTCTCTCGCTCTCATAAGGGTCCCCTCCGCCACCCATGTGTATTTGGAGAGTAGAAAAATCTTTAGTTGCTTTGCTTGTAAATTGTATGATTAGACGACTTGTACCAAAGAAACGGTTGTGTATGTTCTAACATTGCAACAGATTTCGCAGGACTTGTGATAACTAGAAATGCATTGCCGCTAGAGTTAAAAGTGGAGAGTGGAATGGTGGCCTTAGCTAGACATAGATGAGAGGATAAATATTTTATAGACCTTCGACGAGAGTGTGTGTTAACTAGGCATGTAGTGAATATTTAGGCAAATGAAAGGAGTGGGATGTTCCAAGCAACTTCCTCCTTGTTCTATGTTCCTGTTGATAATGGTGTTAGGTCTGGGCGGAGGTAAGGATATAGGCAAAAAGCCGCTTCATCAGCTATGTGTTGCATCGCTTTGCCTGGCCGCAGTCCTGATGGAGGAGGACATGGGAATCTACTCTGAAAAATTAAATGCGAGATTTCACTCAAAAATTAAATTCAATATTTTATATTAATTAGATATATTTATGACAAGTCTGATTAAGAGGATCTAATAAGAGTAAAAGTAAAAATATCTTGAATAAGAGAATTTTGATTAAACGTAAAAAAAAAAAAAATCTTCTAAAACATATTATTTTGAGAATATCTTTTCTCGTTCATTCTTTTGTGAAAATAAATGCCAAGTAAGCATCAAGCAAACAATATGTTTAGAAGATAATGTGATGTAAGATGTGTTATAAAAGATATTTTTTTATTATTTTATAAATTATATTATAATTATTATTTTATAATTTATTTATTTATTTATTTTAATATAATGAAAAATTTTAATTAAATTATTTAGGAATGATACATGAAATTTTTTTTGTATTTTAATTTATTTTAGAATATAATTTTATTTAACTTAAAATATTTGTTAATTAAGATATATGACAAATAATATAAATTTATGAATTAATTTATTCTCTTTTAAAAATTATCTTAGTGGATACTAATAATTTTTATTGAAAGTTTAATGAAATATTTGCTTTTGATTATCTATTCGTTTGCTTTGATGGCACGTTAAGTGATATCAGGATTTGATTTGCGTCGTGCTTCCGTCCTGCGTTACGATGGAAGAGGTTGGAAATTGTCTGGTCAAGTGATGATAAATAAGATTAATATATATTAAGTAAGTAGGTAAATATGTATTAGGTAACATTGTCAAGGAAGATCCATAAGTGGAGCGAAGCCGGGAGACCGAAGTCCTAATTACCTTATTTTTAAGAAGTGGGGATGTTCAAATCTTTTTGCAAGGAAAAGCAAACGCTTTATCTTCTTCGATAAGTGCAATAATTTTATTCCTTCCCAGCTATATATACCTACGGCGGAACCGAAAAGTGATAAAGCGATACAGTGCACAACTTGTTAATCCTAAACAAAATAACCATAATGGATCACCCTTACGACACTGGATTAAAACCATTGCCAATTAAGGGTTACTACAGTGTGAGGCCATTTGTATTTTTATTATTTTTTTATTTTTTCTGTTTTTGTGAAAGTGCCTCTCACTCGTGCGGAGAGATTCGCATCCGTATAAACTAAACTAAATTTAACATCAATTGGTTGGGATGGTTTACGTATTTAATTTTAAACTGTACTAACGCGTTCAAAGTGGACCCATCATTTCGTGTCGGCAGACAAAACACTTTTCTTTTTGGAAAAGGTTCCATTAAGAACCCTACGGGCAGGCTTTCTCTTTCTCGTAGACCGCACCAGCAAAGTTGGAAATTTAATGCTTTGAAGCTGTTGGGTTGTGATTTTCCATTGGCATTTCCTGCATTCATTGTTCATCGGTGTTATATTTATGAAATTGGACATGACTTGATGGAGTTGCCGAATGATTCATTGACAGGTCCCTGTGATTGTGCCTCTTTGACTTTTTCCTATTAATGATATTTTCATTTGTTCATTAATAATTCCTCCGTCTGTTTTTTGTTTTTTGTTTTTTAAAAATTTTTTCAACTAATTAAGTGGTTCTTCCTCCTCCTCTTCCTCTCCCTCTCCCTGTTTATCACACGAGAACTCTAGCTTTTAGGTCGAGCTCGATGCATAGAAAATCCAAGTGAATGAATGAATGAAGCTGCACACTTTATTGGAAAAGGCCTTTGGACTCTTGTGCTTTTTATCATTTTCTTGTTCCTTTTCTCTGCTTTGCCTTGTATGTTGTTATGTCCCAATGGTTTGTATTATCCCTTAGGAAACGCAATCAATTTCATGATGTAGAATATAAAATTAATAACGTAGTTACCAAAAAGAAGTTTGTATTATATATTAGAAATTACCCGTATATATATATATATATATATTTTTTTCTTCATCTATAATTTTATATATTCTACATATTTCTCATAATTATATAATTTGACGTAGGTTTTTTGGAAGATGACATCCATGGGGTGGTGGGGGGTGGGGTGGGGAAGGAATGCTTATTAGTAATTATCCATGGAAAATGAAGGGATTGTTGGTATGTATGTAACCCTACCTGAGATGTGGTCACACACAGATTTGAAATAATGCGGAAGATGACATCTAATCACAGATAATCAAATTATGACCTTGACCCTATGTAACTTCTGGATCGAGTCTCTCTCGACTTGGCCTAATTTTGGGTCCACCCAAAATATAAAAGATCATCCTAAGATATAATCTTTCATAAAATATAAAAATAAATAAAAGTTACATGGACACCAAAATTAAATTCAAAAAAATCTAAAGGAAATTTGTATTATTAAATTTGTTGGGGTTAATTCATTGTTTGACCAGCCAATTAGTATGTATATATACATATTAAATAATAAGTCAATTATAACTTATGGTTAAATTTTAATAAAACATATTTACTACTAATTCTTATATCTAAATTTCGTATCTACATAATAGAATCCTTATTTATTAATAAGAATTAATAATCTCGTCTTTCCTTTCTAATGTAGTTTTTTTTTTTTGTCCATTAAAAGTTTATTAAATCATAAGTTATATTAATAAAAACAGTTTTATTCACTTTTAGGAATTTCATACATATATTCTAAATCAGAACCCTTAATGTTAAAAATAAAAATCTAACTTCATAATTATTGGAGCATTCTTGAGGAAAGGATGGTCATTTATAATACGCTAACTCACTGCACTTTTGGCTAAGAACAGTTCTTAAATGTTTAGAATTGGGAAGGGGAGATTAACATGCAATAATTGGGTTGAATGTCCAGATCGCACATCCAAATGTACTTTTGCCTTCCAGATATGGTGCATCCATGGACATGTATGCATTCGATATCTCCTATTCCTATTATAATAATGATATCGTTTCAGATGCAGTAGTCTGACTAGATAATAAAGTCACATTTTTATTATTTTGTTAACCAAATCTGTTTACCTTAATTTTTTAAAATGTATTCGTAGAATTTAGTTGGATATCAAAGTCAGCAAAAACATCATTATTCTTATTATTATATACCGATGCTATCTCCTGGTGGATTATCAGTTGGCAGTTCCCAAGTCACTTTCATGCTTAACTGGTGTGAGTTGGCACATCTGCAATTCCATAAGAGCAAAACTACTTAGTGTAATTAAGAATATTCAGTATGTTCTTTCAAAAAAGAATATTAAATATGTTACCAACCCATCTCCTAAAAATCATCAAGGCTTTCTTTTACCTCTCTCTCTCTCTCTCTCTCTGTGTTTTTTTTTTCTGTTTTCCTTCCCTTCTTTTTTTTTTTTTTTTTGTGTGGGGGGGGATGTTTTAGTAAATGTACATTGATCGAAGATTGTTAGCTTAAAGAGTCATATTCAGAATCTCTTAATCTTTTTAATGTATTATTAATGGAAATGTTTACATGTAGATTTCTATTTCTTCCACAATGAATACACAAGAACACTGTTAATCCATATATCGCTGTCAAGTCACCTTCCACAGTAAACCTCAGTAACATGGCCTCAATTTATTTCAATGGAAATTTCATGATCATTCATTCTTCACAAGTTGCACCTCTACTTTAGGGTGCTGCCCAATCTGGTATTCACTTTTGTTCCTTGCTCTAGATATTCCACATCATGATGTCAATAAAACTGTGCTGCGCGTCTTTGATTCTAAAACTCATCTTGCTCTCCCAATGAGTAAACCTTAATGGTATTCGAGTGGCCTTAGGAATGATTCCAACCAATACGCAAACCTTAAAGGTTCAAAGTCAATTGACATAAAAGAAAAAAAATGAAAAAATAAAAGCACCTTTTTTTTAACTAAACAAGAGTATACAGTTTGCCAGCCACATAAGATTGCAGATCATACGATAAACACATTCAGGAAAACACAGGAGACAAGATGTTTATCCAAAATCGGAAATTTTGTATTGACAACTTTGAACTTCAAGGTAAAGCCGGGTCCTGTTGCTAACTTCTAAAGTAGAATTGGGATTGAACTTTAGCACTGATGGATTGCAGCAATGCAGCTGATCAACAGAGAGAAAGGCCGGAGCCAGATTCTTAGAAGGATGGCTTTCTTTACTCCTGAATCTTTAACAGTGATAATTGTTCTTCGATGGAGCAATCTACATGACAAGAGGTTCGACATGAGTAAGGGATGAGAATGAGACCAAGGCAACGCTGTTCCATTGGAGAAGGAGAAGAACGACGAGTGCTACGATATTCTACTGCATCTTGCAGAATGATGTTTCCTTGCTTGTCAATGCAATGGAAGGTACCTAAGAAAAAACGTCCATCTTTGATTCCTGCCAGCATTCTGCGAAAAAGCAGCTTCCTTGCTCGAGATATAAGTCTGGAGCTGCTTGGCTTGGAACTATCCGAGCTCCCTTCTTGCCTCAGGGATGACCCTTGTTCATGCTCCATCTCTGTCTCCATCACCTTAAATTGATCACCAAAACCTGTAAACAGAAATAGGAAGAAAATGACAAATAGAAGATTGCACATTATCACTTGTACACGCACATGTGCATGCCCTGCTGTAATAAAACTAAGCAAGTAAGATCAACAAGGCTAAAAGAACTTCCCCCCTCTGTAGGCACGAGCAACAAAGCACTCGTACAAAATGCTTTGTTGAGGAAAAGCATTTCAACACAATGCACATTCCATCCATAAGAAAGCCATTACAATTTGGTATATAATCTAACCTAGTGTAACATGCAGAACAATTCAACAACAATAACAACAAAGCCTTAATCCTAAATATAATTAGGTTAATCACAAGAACCTTTCTCATCATTCCATTTTATTATGCGCTGCATAGGCTTATGCATCCAAAATCCTTCCTAACCAAATATTTTCAAGTCAACTGAAGTTATGCTCTTCCTCTCTTGTCATTGATAGATTTCATCTCCCCACTTCATCAGAGCATTTGTATGTCTGAATTGGACAATGTTCAAACCAAAATATAAGCCACTTCATCAACTTATATCCAATCGGCACTGCATCTACTTTGTTATTGGTATCCTCATTTCTAATTCAGTCTTTGCTGTAGTGGCTACAAATTCATCTAAACATTCTCATATCCACTATAATCATTTATGGAAGATGCAAATAAATAAAGTCACTAACTAAAAAGAACATGCAATCAATCACAGGAAGTATATTGTTCATTCACTTCAAATTTGGACTCCTTCTCACCACCCTCATAAAGGAAAAGCATCAAGAATTTAGACTATATTATAACTAAAGTTATTCTGATTAAATTTGGTTTTGCAAATTTTTTTGGGTCACTGTGACTTTTTCTTGAACCTTAAAATTCTACCAACCAATGCAGCATCACAATTCAAACTCTTTCTTTTGTTCTCTCACCATTCACCTTAACTAGATTTCATGGTGATGTGGCAATTATAAGGAAAAATTTCCTTCAGGGAAGCCAAAGCTCAGTGAGACTTAGCTACAGGCTCTATGACAAACATGACAGAAACCTCTGCAGATGCAGCTTGCGGATTATACTTATTTCCAGGGGAGCCTTGCTAGCAGCCCCTTTTACTTTCCTTATTTCTGGCATTGAGCAGGCTACTGCTTGCTGGAAAGTTTCTTTTCTCTTTACTTTTCAGAAGGCAAGAAACACCTTTTGAAAACAAGAAAAGAGTTTAATTTAAAGAGCCTAAACAAACTAAAATACTTGGTTTTAACCAAAAAGAAAAAACCAGTGCCTTTTACTAAAAACTGAAACTCCTGGCATAGGTTCTGCCCTTTCAGCACTATCATCATCTCTCTGCCATTGCTGCAGCTGTTGCTGCCAGCATCAACAAAACATTGAAATTATTATTCTGTGTGTAAGGTACTAAGTAAATCTGACTAGTCACCAAACGTGCATTTAATTCTATAATGTCATGGGGTCATTACCTACTTCCCAAATGGTAGCCTATTAGGATGTACAATGCCCACATTTATAAGGCCCAAAATTCCCCCTTCCTATGCAATGTAGGATTCCATCAGTGGCCACATTTATAAGGCCCAAGATCCTCTCTTCCTATCCAATGTGGGATTCCGTCACACGATGCAGATAAAGTGTCAACAGCTTTGAATCAATTACAAGCCCCAACTTCCATTCTGTAGTCTTCCGGCTGACTGACATTTAACAAATGACCTCAAATAAGTAGCTTTCTGGTAAAAAAACCTGAAAACAAAAAATCAAATAGCTCAACTGCAAAATTGCTTTCCTATCCTGCCAGATTGTCAACTAAAAGAACATCTAAACGTGGCTCAGGTTCTAAATATGGGTGACCTAAGCCTAAAACCCTTTTGCAGAAAGGTTCACATAAACACAAGCATACTTAAACTCCAATTCCACTTCTGATCCCATCCTCCATTTCAACTCCTAACCCAACAACAACCACCACCACTGCTGTTAGGTTCACCTCTCATTTCAATCCAAGTTCAAAGATAATTTCCCATCAACACACAAACAAATATCCAAGGATCCACAATCAATTACAACAAAAAACAAGCATGCATGAATACCACCAAATATTCATGTGTGCATAGGAGTGACCAATGCAGACCTACAAATGTTCTAATTAAGCAGAGTGACCAAGATCCAGGTAGATGGGAAGAAGAGACTGAGAGGATAACCTAAGTTGGCTTGGAATTCTTAGTCGCAAAGGATTTAGAGCAATGAAATCTTGTACCAAGCATAGTTTACAATAGAAGGGAATGGCTTAAAAAAAAAAAAAAAGGTTCTTGAGGCTTTTGTTGTTGTATTCATGTATGCAGAGCCCTCCCTCCTCACAAAGGCCATGCCATTGAGAGATTCTATACAACCATCCCAATGCCTTTGACACAGCCACAGCCCACCAACAATCATATATTGCAGCATGGATCGTATCATAAGCAGTCCATCTGTGTATACATCCCAGCAATGCATTCAAAACAATCAATCGCAACAAGATAAAAAAAAAAAAAAAACTTGCAGACAAAGAGTCCATAAATCAAGCCACGGCACTACAGAAAGCAGGTGATATCTTATCCCATGTAAAATTGCAATAAAAAAAAATAATAAGATAAGTAACAGAACAAGGACTAAACAACAAATACATAAACCAGCAACCAACAACAACAACAACCCAATATAATTTAGAAAGTTATACTAAAAAGTTGGTTTGCTTGTGCTAAGTATCACTACCCAAATCCGCTAACAAACGTACACACGATTCAATTCCCTCTTAATTAAACGACCCAAATCCTGATTTCCCCTTGTTTTTTTTTTTTCGATACAATCCAAGTTAAAAGTAAAAGGGTTTAAAGACAGCGGGAGGGAGGGAGAGAGAGAGAGAGAGAGAGAGAGAGAGAGAGCGAGAGCAAAAGAGAGAGAGGTTTCTCGGGTTTTCAGAACTGGGTTAGCGGGTTTACGGGCACTAGACCCCGCAACAGTGAAATCCCCCACGAAGTTATATTTAATACGTGTCATAATTTTAATTGGTTTCAGTCACCGATTATAAGATTGGAATAATATTAAATCATTAATTAATTTAAAAATATTTAAATAAATTAAAATAATAATACTAAATTATGAATTAAACTAGTATATGGAGTGATAAAAGGAAAATAATAATAAATAATAAATAAAATCTCGTGGTTTCGGAAGAAGTGATGACGACGCATGTGAAGCAATTTTTTAGGAGGCTAAAATCATACGCTCCCCCAGAATAATTGAGCTCTCAATTCAATCAAACGCTGGCAAAAGGTCGCCCCCCCCCCCCACCCCACCGACCCTCTGCCCACGCCCAAAAAGTCAAAACCTGCCTAATAATTAATTATTTATTTATTTAATAAAATTAAATAAATATATATAATTTACGTAAGTTTTAAAATAATTAAGAATTTTCACTGAAATAGCATAAATTTTATTTTATTTTTCTTCTTTTCTGTCAACTCAATATTACCATACCGAAAGAATTGTGGGTCACCATGCCCTTTCCTTCCATGCTTATCCCCACCCCCCCCACCACCCAAAAAAAATAAATAAATAAAGGGAAAATAAAGAAAAAAAGAGGCTTTGGTTTTAACAGCGAAAATTTAGGCGTCCGTGGATTCATCCGACTTCGATGTCGCATCCAACCGTCTGTATTCGCTTCTACTTGGGCAATGTCCAAATATCTCCCAGCGCTTCATCTTTAAATTAATTTTTCTTTTGAATTTCCTCTCTTTTCTCTCTTTCTCTTTCTTCTTTTAATTTTGATTCTTGTGGATTTTACTGTTTAATTCAAGAAGAAGAAGAAGAAGAAGAAGGATAAGGAGGAGGAGGAGGAGGAGAAGATGAGTGTTACCAAGTCTCGGGTATGGCAGCCGTGCAAGAAGAAGAGGTCTTGATCGATTATATATTTTTCGAATCGTAATATAATTTTTTTTTGAGTGGGGAATTTTGGGGAGGGGCTTTAGTGAGAGAGGGGGAAGAAGGAAAAGGGCTTGATTTCGACGTAGAATGGCGGCGCGTGGGAGCGGCGGAGGCGGCGTTGGGGGAAGGGTGCGTGTGGGGAGGTATGAGCTTGGGAGGACGCTGGGAGAAGGCACCTTTGCGAAGGTGAAGTTCGCGAGGAACGTCGAGACTGGAGAGAATGTCGCCATTAAGATTCTCGACAAAGATAAGGTCCTCCGCCACAAAATGATCGTTCAGGTATTCGATCCTCTCTCTCTCTGTCTTTCCTTATATATATATATAATCTGATTTAATGAATTCTGCATTTTTTTTGTTTTTTTTTTTTCATGATTTTGTTGCTGTTTGGTTGCGGAGCAAGTAGAGAGGAAAAAGAAATAAAAACTGATTTTTTTTTGCTTTATTTTTTTGTTAGTTTTAAGACAGCGAAAAAGGAAGAAGAAAAAAACAGGTTACTTTTAAAGCAACAAACTGACATGTAGACTTGTCCAGCTTGGTTGGGTCGATGAGAGTATCTTCTAAAGCAACAAATGACAAAAACACACTTGATGATCTCAATAATCTTACCAACTAAATTCAGTTGAAGAAATGATCTTGAAGCAATATTAATGCACAGGATACTGCTAATGTATAGATGAGCTTAGCATACGACAAACTGCCGACTCCTGGGATGAATGACCAAACAAAGTGATACACAATCCAATGGTTAATCAATTGGGAATTTGGAATTTTCTACGGTAATGTTGATGGTGCTAAAGAGTAAAGATGTCATTAGTGTACTGAATGCAGTTTTGTGGGTGAATTACTGATCTTAGTTGTCTATTTTTGTTTCATGTTTTTAGCACTTTCACCCCCTGTATCAATTCCTTTTCTGCAATGTTCTTCTTTCAATTTTCCTTGTTTGGTTATTTAGTTTGAATGAATGAAAAGCAAGGGAAAGAAAATTACATAAGTTTTGCTGTGCCTACTTAATTTTTGGTAAACAATGTGTTGTTTCTTGATTAATTTTTCTCTGATAATGCAAAGAGTGATGCTTTAGTTGAGTAGATGCCAATGTGTCTTCTTGTTTTCCTTTTGCAGATTAAACGTGAAATTTCAACAATGAAACTCATTAGACACCCAAATGTCATTCGAATGTATGAGGTTAGAATGCAGTTGCTCCCTTTTTTTTTTTTTTTTAACTTGCACCATTCTTTTTAATTTTCAAATTTTTTGTTCCTAATCTAGTACCATGATTTGTTACTTTATTGATTATTCTGTTACATATTCAGTTACAGGTTCTCTCCTAGAACTTCATTTTACTTGTAACAGTTACCTTGTACTTTCTGTTTTCCCTAGTTATTTTCTTTTCATGGTTTAGTGACGTTGGAGTATTCTTGTTGTAGGTGATGGCAAGCAAGACAAAAATATACATTGTTCTTGAATTTGTGACCGGTGGTGAACTTTTTGACAAAATTGTAAGATTAATGTGTCAAAAATGAACTTTACCCTGTCATCATCATGATTTCATCAAAGAAGGAAAAAAAAAAACATTCATTAGTTAATAATTATAAATGTCCTTCCATCTTTATTTTGCAATTTTTTGTTTCTTTTTTGTTGATTCAGGCAAGTAAAGGGAGGCTAAAAGAAGATGAAGCAAGAAAGTATTTTCAGCAGCTTATCAATGCTGTGGATTATTGCCATAGCAGAGGCGTGTACCATAGGGACCTAAAGGTGCAAGTTCTGTTGCAAGTGTTATGATATCTACGGAAATTATGTTAACGCTCACGGTATCTTCAATAAAGCTTTAGGAAGAAGTATTAGTTTCAAAATGCAAGCAGTAATAGAGTGTTTTTTATGACAAGATGGCAGTTTATGTTGGTTTTAAATGACAGCCTGAGAATCTGCTACTGGATGCTAGTGGGGTTCTTAAAGTGTCAGACTTTGGGTTGAGTGCACTACCTCAGCAAGTTCGAGTGAGTACGATGATTTAATATGTTATTTAATTAACATAAAATGCCATTGTGATATCTGTCACGCAACAGTCATAACGCTTCCCACATTTTCCACTGGAAATTTTGATGCTTATTTTCTTTTTCTTCTATTAGGATGATGGCTTGCTTCACACAACATGTGGAACACCAAATTACGTTGCTCCAGAGGTTTCTTGGCTTTAATGCCAATACTTTTACTTTTCCTTTGGTCTCTGTTCTCTTTTTGTTGTTATTTCATGTCTCTTTTTTTTTTTTTTGTACAGGTAATCAACAATAAAGGCTATGATGGAGCAAAGGCAGATTTATGGTCATGTGGTGTGATTCTTTACGTCTTAATGGCTGGGTACTTGCCATTTGAGGACTCAAATCTTATGCAACTATATAAAAAGGTTACTGTTTACTTCTTTCAAATTGTCTCTCTCTCTCTCACACACACATGTACATATAAGTTTGTGTTCCTGTGCCACACGAAATGGACATGAATGGTATTTTGTTGTAAGATTCAGTCTTTTCCTCTTGGCATTAACTTGATTAGTTGGGTGTGACCAAAATCTGTTGCATTTTGGTACATCATCCCAGTCTCTTGCATCTCTTTTCTGTGTCATAAAATGTCCATTGGTGCATCAACTTGATTGGCTTAGAAGTGAAAATCCAAATTGATTGCACAATGCAAGTTGACTATGGCAGGAATCAGTACGGGAATCCTGTTTATTTGGAAAGAACTAAATTTTATGTACTAATGAGTGTAGAATACACAGTATAACAGTATGGATCTTTCCAATAAAATGTGAGTGGTAAAAAAGAAGCATCTTTGATAAGCTTTACAATCTGGTGTTCTTCACGAATAACATAGAGAAATTTGATATACAGCAAATTTTGATGTTCCCCATTCAATAGTTGTGTTTAGAGAGCGCAAAATTTTAAATAAAAATTTTATTGATATCATATTTAATAAGTTTAATGATCATGTGCATGTATTTAAGAGGGCTGCATGTTAATTATATGGAAGGGCTGCATATTTATTATTTTGAATGATTTTTATATACTATCAGAACATGGAACTGCATCTGCAAAAAATGCTTTCTAATTTGCAGATTATTGTTGTTGATGTTTTGGAGGAAATTTGGATTTGGACTATGATGATATAAACCCAAAGGCATATATTTCTTCATTTGAGGATGTCTGCCTTGTACACAAATTGCCAAAAATTTTGTACATTACTTAGTACACATATTTTTGGGCATTATATATAGATATTCAATGCAAATTCCTTGACAATACGTGGGTGAGTTTAGAGTTTCTTAAACTAATAGCCAATGGTGTATGAAGTCTAATTAAGAAAGACAATTTGTTATTCTGCATTACATTGTTGGTGCTAATGCCAAGCTCTAGAAATTACTCGGCAGAACAAAGCTCCCTTATATTTGCTTGGGCTGTATTAAGGATCCTTGAGAGTTTTTGTCATCAACCATTTAGGACATGATATAGATAGGTCTGAATCATTTATCATTTGAAATTTTGATTGACAACTTTCAAACCAAATGTTATCCTACCATGATAGTCACATAATAAATACCTAGCAGATGACACCATTTTGTCAAGCACATGACTTTGAAGCCTGACTCAGAAAAATATGAAGCCTTAGTGGACAAATAAGCATGAGAGAGTTTCCACAAAAGCTTATTAGAGCTGAATTAGACTGC
The DNA here is from genome assembly GCA_037897445.1 of Ceriops zippeliana. NCBI lineage: Eukaryota > Viridiplantae > Streptophyta > Magnoliopsida > Malpighiales > Rhizophoraceae > Ceriops > Ceriops zippeliana. The sequence continues at coordinate 2,609,455 of JBAPLH010000115.1, forward strand.
ATAGATCACTTTTATTATGTATTTTTTTATGAAAATTTTACAACTTATGCAATACAAATGAACAACCAACCATCTCAGAAAGTCAAATCAGTGAGTGAATAGCCAATGGATATTTGATTCCCTGATCGTGCTAAGTAGGACTTTGTCAATGTCAAAATATTCTATTTCAAACATTTGTGCACATTTCCCTTTTTATGGGGTGTTTGCATTCAAAGCTATTTAACTGTCTTTTGTGATTGCAGATATTTAAAGCTGACTTCACATGCCCTCCATGGTTTTCATCAAGTGCAAGGAAGCTAATAACAAGAATTTTGGATCCTAATCCAGTGACAGTATGTTTCCTTTATATTCAGATATGAAAGTGCTCATATTTTATTGTCTCTGGGAAAAATTGTTACCGTGTATGTTATTAACAGCGCATTACTATTGCGGAAGTTATTCAAAACGAGTGGTTCAAAAAAGGCTATAAACCGCCTACTTTTGAACAAGCTGATGTTAGTCTTGATGATGTTGATTCAATCTTCTGTGAATCAGGGGTAAGATTCTTGTGTTCAACTTGTGTATCTTGCTTTTTGATTTTAATGCTGCAGGGTGTGAGTCTGTATTAAAAACTCTTGTTTAATAGGATTCTCAAAACCTTGTTGTGGAGAGGCGAGAAGCACCAGGAAGACCTGTAGCTCCTGTGACCATGAATGCATTTGAACTCATATCGACTTCTCAGGGTCTTAACCTTGGTACTCTTTTTGAAAAACCAATGGTAAGTTTTGTGCAGATTCATTTTCTTGGGAAGTGATGAAGTAGTAGACTTAGGAAACTGGAAAATTAGAACCAGATACTTCTGTGCATATTTGTGGCTTTATATTGTCCTGATTTGTGTCACAGGATCAGTGTGATTTTGATACTTAACTACCTGTTTATCTGTGGACTAGTTAAAATCATTTGACAATGCATCAGTTGAATCTAATATTTACATGTGACCCTTTTTAGTTCTCAATGATTATCTTAATATGTTCCAGCAAATATTAGTGAATAATTGCAATGACATTGGTTCTGAGCAAATTGTGACGGAACCCGCATTGGATAGGAAGAGAGGGATCTTGAGTCTTATAAACGTGGGCATTGCTCACCCCAATAAGTTGTTTTTGGGGATAGGGTAATGGCCCCGTAACAAAATGCTGCATTTGAGTAACTTATGAGCTTGTACTTGAGTGCAGGGACTTGTGAAACGGGAGACGAGATTCACATCCAAACATTCTCCTAGTGAGATCATCTCCAAGATTGAATCTACCGCATCACCTATGGGTTTTGATGTAAAGAAAAATAACTATAAGGTTTGATAATACTACCCTTCCTATCCCTTTAACTGAGTATTTGTAATAGAACGTATTGCCTATATTATAAATGGTAGTGTCAAATTACAGTCCTACCCGCCAACCTAAAATTGGGGTTAGGGTCTGGCATTTTTGGCCCAAATCTGAAAGTGACCTGAAGCCAAACAACCCAGCTATTCTGGGGTCAGTGGATATGTGGGTCAGAATTTTTTTCTTCAAAGAAACAAAAGTAAAATGAGATGTTCTAGGATTCGAATGGTGGATCTTATGCACAAAAGAGAACTTCTACCATTTCAGCTATCAAGTTTGTTATTTGATGTTTTTTCTAAAAAAAAAAAGATGCTTATTACTTTATTTACACCTGAGCATTATGTATGCAAGTATACATTTGTACTAACTTGTGTTTATATATTACACCCTCATATGTTGTACGAGTGATAGCTGCATTTCTTCCACCCGATGTCTTTTAAATGACAGATGTCAAGGTTTTGATTGACCTTAATAAATTTGATATGTGTTTCTTGTTTACTTTGTTTACTGTCCCCTATAACGAATGGAGTATGAATGACTGAGCTTTTGCCAGCCTATGTAGATCATTAATCTTTAGTGCATCAAACTGTCAGTTTGATAACACTTACACAATAAAATGAAATGGAGAAAAAAGTGGTGTGCTTCCCAACCAAACTATTTAGTGTTTGGTTGACTTTACACAATTTTCTCTGATGAAACTATATTTGTGAGCTCAGATGAAACTTCAAGGCGAGAAGACTGGACGTAAGGGTCATTTATCTGTTGCTACAGAAGTATGTTATCAAGACATCTATTAGAAACAATTCTTGTGTGGATGAATCTTTAGCATGAACCTGGTATTAAGATATATTTTTTTATTTTTTTTAGATCTTTGAGGTGGCCCCTTCTCTTTATATGGTTGAGCTTCGCAAGTCCGGTGGAGATACCCTGGAATTTCACAAGGTATATTATATGCTGAGGTTTTTGTTTTGAGACTTGTTAAAAGAAATGAAAATTTGATGATGTGCACAAGAATGTCTATGTGCTTCATATTTTTAATCAGCAATATTTTGGGTCTGTGGCGCCAGCATCTACTTCCATGCATGTCTGCTGGTTGGCTGTGAATGTGTAAAGCTGTTTGCCAATTATGCATTCTTGGCTAATTGGTTCTATCATTTTCCATAAGATGAAAATACTCTCCCTCCCAGCCCTTCCATTCTTGGCATCACAGCAGTTATACCATTCCTTTAAAGTGAATTGGAAGATCACAATGGCTCAAAGCACACAATGCAAGAATATTACTGAAACGATTTAAAACTTTAATATGAATTTTTTGCCCAAGACTAAGAAAAAGTTGACCCTGTTATAGTTGTTCTAATACCAAGGCCAAGTCAAAACAATTTCCAGGCTTCCTAGGTTGTAAAGTCTGTAAAAGTTAGAATTTATGTGTTCATCTGATCTTGTTGGTTGGACTGTCGTGGGCAAACAAAGAAGTTTCCCTTAGCCCAATGCTCTTTTTTGACCATGTCGTTAACTTTTTTTTTATTTTTTTTTGTCCTTTTAGTTTGATTTCTTTTATATCTATTGTGAAATAAGCTCTAATTAAGAAACCATTTGGAACAACAGTTCTACAAAAACCTTTCAACTGGACTGAAAGATATTGTGTGGAAAACAATTGAGGAAAAGGAGGAAGAGAAGGCAGTATAAAATGGTCTGTATTTCTTATCATTTCATCTGGTCCAAATCCTTCAGATAATGCAATCTTGTACTTTTGAAAACATCAATGTTATCTCTGTACCAAATATCAATCATATGTAATGGCATGGCCAGAATTGGAGGCTCGTGTGCATCCTTATATGCGGCATTATTGGAATGTCATTGACTTCTTTTGGGTTTTTGTTTTGATTGCTTGAATCTGACATAAGAATTTTGGAAAGATCCTTACTGTGCTGGTCTACTAATGGATTCATAGCCAAACGGTACAATGCAGACACAGATTTGTCTTAGAAAACTTAATTAAGGAAAAAAAAAAAAAAACAAAGAAACTAGCTTGGCAATTATCACTTTTTTTCTTTTTAAATAACTGCATCAATCATCATTGTTATCTTTGTCATCGTCATCATTATTTTTGTTTTGATGTTAAGTAAGTTTATTTCACAGCTTTTATCAAGGAGTTGCCTTATGCTCTCTGCAAACAATTATATCGAATTAGATTTTCTTTTGATCTTTTTTTTTTTTAAATTTTGTTTTGTTACATTAGAAAACTACCATTATTTAAACTTCGAAACAGGTTTTGCGTTTTCCTCAACAGGTGCTGTTCTTCATACTCATCCCAGAAGACGATTCCTTCTATACTTTGATTTGTACAGATTGTAGCTTGCATTGAGAAAGGTATCGTGTGTGCATGTTTCTGCGTTCCTTGAACCGACCCCCTTGTTCCGGAACCATTTCTTACGATCCCGTGACTTGATTCTAAATTTTTGCATAATTTTCTTTTTCCCATCAAGTTATGATATGCAATGTCTCTTCCAATGTACAAAAAAAAAAAAAAAAAAAAGAACAAATGATGATTGTGCAAAGGCAACCCATAAGCGTGATATTGCAAAATAATCAACACCTTGATTGTGAAAAGCAAAAGCCACAACTTATAAGATACAAATGGGCAACGGAAAGAGGCACAATTTGACTCTTAAGCTTTGACATCTGCCTTTCCTCATGCCCTTTTCAACTGCATGGTATTGCCAATAGCAACTCTTATGTGCATGCAACACGTAACCTAGGTGCTGCCTCCCGACACAGACGGAGGTTATAACCATTAACTAGGCTAATGCATGCAAACCAACGACATACTTTAAGGTCATTGTTTGTGGGCGATAGTGCAGTAGCAGTCATGTCCTTAGATGGTTGGTTTTGATGCCACAATCGTTACGAGGGGTAAACTTGCCAGGGCGCCATCAATTGGTGTGTTCCAACCGTAAGACTTACAGGTTATATTGTCACGGCGAATAGGTTTTTATGCACTATTATAATCTCACGTGGGTCCACATTTGGAATGTCTCAAATTGTCTTAATACACCCATTAGGGTGTTGCCTAACTGCCAGATCGCAACTAAAAACCCTCTAAGCAAAACAATTTTCCGATTTTAACGGTTGACAAAAGAAGTAAGGCTATTTGGGGTTCCAGGTAAGGCTTGAAAGGGATACGGCAGTGGTAGAATTTGAAAGGAATGAATGCTTTTTGAGAGACTGCTGCTTTTGACAATGCCGGAAATATAGCTAGTGGCCTGGAAGAAAAAGAATAACGTCGATTGAATTCATCATCGTATCTCTTCGAAACGCTCAACTCTTTGCATGAATAGATAAAAATGTAACCTGACATCTGAACGCAAGTTGAACTCACTTCAAAACGGATAAAGCAGAAATGCCAACAATTTCAGAACAGAAGCATAATAGTAATAATTTATCACCCCAAATGCAATGGAAGGATGCATTAGCTCGCAGTCTCATGGGCAGCGTCGGTTTGCCGATGTTTCTCAATCTTCACATTCCTTTGCCATATTTTAGCACTTCAAATCAGCATGCATCTTCAGCTGTCAGATGAAAATATTCAGCCATCTGATGATAGACAAAGAAAACAAAAGGAAAAAACATGTGATTGAAGAACTCCGTGCACCACTTCAAACTCTTTACAAATTCAGAAAATTAAATAGCAAATTAGAATTTTTCATTTCTCCTTTTTTGCTTTTTTTTTTTTTTTTCTGTTGCTCCAATTGAGACTCCAACTCATTATCTTCAGCTTTGGAGATGACTTACAGCTACAGTTCATTGGTATTTCCTAAGCATTTATACTTTCTAAACACTTGTGCCAACTCTACCAATCAGTTTGAACATAGACTCCTTATGCCTTTTATCACCTGAGAAGGCTGAGTTTCAAGGTCAAGAATAGCATGCTTAATCTGAGCTATAGCTGTAACAGAGACTTCGTATGCCCCTTATCAGCTAAGGAGGCTGAGGTCAAGAATAGCGTATGCTTAATCTGCGCAATAGCAGTGTGAAGCATGCATGTGCAGCTTGAAAAATTGTCGTGCACTGGGTATGCTGTAGACTGATGAAGAATTTCTCATTGAAATCACATCATCAACATCAGAAATTTAAGCAAAATTTGCTTAACTAATCTGTGATTAGATGCACAATCTTAAAACCAGTATGGATGGAACATCTTAAATTGCAATACATCACCTTGTTCAAATTTTACGGTAATTAATTTGTTTAATTTCTCATTTTGCCTTCTTTATACATACCAATATTAAACTGCTACAATTTAAGCTCGGAAAATTTTATTTATTTAACCAGACTGAATTCAATGCTTCATTAAACTTACCAGTCCACATTACCACCGAATGAGTGTGCTTTAATTTTTTATTTTGTACATAGCATCTTTAACAGCATCACTTTCTTTCAAAACAATACTCGAAAATGTAAACCATTGCAAGAAAATAATAAGCATCCATCAGGCTAGAGGTTGAACTCATCGCTTCCACCTCAATGGTTGGGTAAACAAGACAAACTACAGTTAGCCCTTGCCAGAACAGAAAGAGGGACATGACCCTATCTCCCATTCTATCATGGAATGATGAACATAATTGTATCAGTTTTTAAATTGATTGGTCATTATCAGGGTAGGACAATAGACAGCTCTACTACCAAATCATTAAATTCAAATGTTAATGGCCAAAAAAATCCATGAAGTCACACCGTGCATGATACCCTCCATAGTGCCTCCTTTAAGCCATCTAGACAACTCATTTGTCCCAACTTATAAGCCATTTAAAAGTCTTGTTTCTTTTCCATCCAAGACTTTGTCCCTCTTTCTCCTTTGTCTCCTTTTGAAAATACACTACCACTATAAAAGTGGAATAGCCCAGATACAGGCTTCATCAAGACCTGTCTTCTTATTCGACATCACAAATTTAAATCTAAGAATACTATGTCTCATGTGCATAACCATAACTCAAAACCCAAGTAACCATATGCCCCATAAGAACCATGCATTGCTGTCAACAGCCACGTGGTGCAGCATGTAACAATAGATTGGAATTCTAAAGCTATTAGGGTTTCGCCCTGTAAAGATGAACCTTAATACAAACACTAATGCATCCCAAATGTTAAGAAGGGAAACGGCAAGAGAACAAACAAAGAGAACCAGCCAATTACCATTCCCAGCAATCCATGCAGGAATCAAATAAAGACAAGTTTGCATGTAACATACAAAAAGGTGCACCCAATGAGCAACTTCGTATTAATACCAAGAAAGAGGGAAAAAAATTGACATTGGTTATTAGACTGAGCAGCTAACATACATCCAAACTCTGGTACGACACAGGTAAAGCAAAAGACCCATTGAAAAAGACAAGCCGAAGAACCAAACAAACAGTAGAATATTATGACCTATGAGAATAGGAAAATGCTGGAGATTGGACTGTTTTTGGCTTACCAGAACGATGGCCAAATGAAGATGAGCATTCCAGCCATTTATATCAGTTCTTCCTTTTGCCCTTGAGGTCAGAATGCCTGCTTTCATCACCATAGCAGAGCTGCAACCCAGCTGGAAACTGATGGTGGTGATGATTTTCTATAGATGTAGGTGATGCAGCAGCACCAATGAAGAAAGGAACATTTGTGGATCCGTCCATGAGAGAAGTTGAAGAAAACCTCTGGAGTTGAGGCAAAAGAGAGGGTGATGATGATGAATTGGACTGAAGGGTCCCCCTATTGAAACCAGAAAGGCCTGAAGAGATAGTAAAATTCAGATTGTAGTCGACATTTGTACCCGGGTGTTGACTGGTGGCCGCCGGCATTAAATGATCAGAAACAAAAGGGAAATGCTGCGGCTGCTCCTGGTGATTCTCCGAGGATACACTGAATAGTGGAGTTGCAATTGTCATTGCCTGTGGGATAGAATTTCCCAGTTGCGTTTGCCCAAAAAATTCAGATGTATTGTGGGCTTTCCGCGCCGATGACGACGATCCTAAAAGCCCCATGCCGAAGTACTCCATCGGAGCAAAAGGCCATTGCCTGGCTACAGCTGCTTTGTGGAACAAGTTAACCTCAGAAGCAGGACAATTAGTAGCAACAGTAGTACTGTTGTTACCGTTGTTGTTAACACTGCTGATCCCGCCGGTTAAAAGCTCGGTAAATGTGGAGTTTTGAGACATGGGGTGTAAGCTAATGTGCTGTGCAATGCGTGAATCTCTCTCTTTCTCCTTCTCCTTCGCAGCTCTCTCCTTTGCTCTCTCCCTTGCCTTTGCACGATTAACGAGGATGTCAGGCCTCGAGAGTGACAAGCCTGACCCTTTGCTTGTCTCTGAAGTGCTACTACAAACAGATTTAGACAGAGACAGATGCTGATTCTGGTTGTGGTTCAAACTTGGCTCGTCAAGCTCCACATCAGCTGAGTCAAATCCGTGATCAGTTCCATCACTGCCTCTTCTCTCATCACTTAATTGCTCTGGAGTGTCCATAAAAGAGCTATTCAGAGAAGGGAGTTCAGCAATTGCATCTGCAGCGGCTTTAATAAGCCATTCCACAGCTTTACTTGGCTGATCATAGCCCAACCGATCTTGGAGATCATAGAATTGTATTGCTGTAGTCACTGATAACCGAACCCGACGATCTCTTAGTCCCTTTGAGGTCCACACCTTGCTGTGCCGATCTTTCCCACTAGATGCCCTGGAAACCCTGATTATCCTTGAAGAATGGTTCCAACCGCGAAGCTGATTGGTGCTAATTCCATCTTCTCCAACGCCACCACCACTACTAATAGGATTAGGCCTTTTGAGCTCTCCATCTTCTTCATCATCACCACCACATTTCTGGTCTATTCTGCTGGTTTCATTTCCGCCATTACCAACTCTAGAAAACTTACAAGCTTGTGTCTGAATCTCCTCCACCTCCATAGCACTTTCATGCCTTTATAAGAACAAATACTCAAAACCAAGACCCGATAACCTTTCTTTTTCTCTTCCCACCCTTGGCTCCTTCATACAATTTCTACGCACGGAGATAGAGAGAGAGATGAATATTGAAAGTGGATTTGAGTAATTAGAGAGAGAAATGAAGATTGAGTAGTCTAGCTAGGAGAAGTGCAGGCGAGGTTGCTGTATCCAATGCACTGATGACGATATCACAGCACAGCGAGTACTTCTTCGTCTGTGTGGTGATAAAAAAGGCTTATTTTCACACTTTGATATATCACAATCCAAAGTCAGGACAGTATTTCCCACCGTTCTCTCTCGTTTAAGCTTTTCTCTCTCTCTCTCTCCCTCTTTTCCAGCAATTTTGCAGAAACTCCTACCTGAAAAGAGATGCAAAAGCCTGAAATGGTAGCCTCTTGGCCCTGCAAAACCGAAAACCCACCAAGTGAAAACCAGCAACTAAACCAGAGAGATGAAAAAGCACACACGCACACAGGCTTTAAACCACACAGACATGGATTCATTCATTAAATAGCTAAGATCTGACTTATTGTACAATTGCATAAACAAGCTTTTTCATCAGCTTAAATCTAGCTAAAGATGATTAGCTTTAACAAAAGTAGAAGCCTTTAAAGCTTTTTTATTCAGTAATTCCGCACAGCTCGCCGATCCCAGCCGACCCTTTTCATCTCTCTTTCATCTTTGGTCTGTATTTAAAGCTTTTGCCGACCCTAACAATGGCAGAAACTAAGCCAAACCTAAACTAGAACTGGACACTAACAAGAACAATAAATAGCCGAAAAACCCATTAATTAAAACAGTGTTTCTGGATTGCCAACAAAGGTATAAGCTTCCATAGCAAATAACCAAAAAAAAAAAAAAAGGGAAGTTAGAAAGATTAACTTACACTGAAACAGTGTTGGATATGGATATAGTTACAGGTGTCAAGCTGTTAAGAGACAATTATGGCAAAGATGTCTTTTTATGATTTTCATGCTTTTTTTTTTCCCCCACAGACCTTTGCCTTGCAAGCTTCGATAACTCATAGATCTGTGACCCTAGCTGCTTGAAGAAGATTGGCTTCAAAGATCCGTACTTGCACTGCCAAACAACAAATAAAACAGAAAAGGATATGAGATTTGTATCCCATACAATAAATTCCAATTTTTTTTAATTATATTTCGTTGTAAGAAAGAACCAAAGTTTCTTTCCTTTCTCTTCCTCTTATTCTTTTTTTTTTTAATGGATTTTCAAGTGGCAGCCAAAATAGCAGTTGATGCATGTTCTTATAAATGAATTTACTTATTTAGGAGCTGCAATTAATAGCTCATTGAAGAAAATGAAGAGCTTCTAATTGGATCAGCTCCTTCGTATGTAGTAACAAGAAAGTAGGAAAAATGATTAACAAAGAATTTTACTTCTTAGTCATCCCCATACGCTCAGCTTCACTTAGAAATTGCAAAATTTTGCCCAAAGTGAGCTGGAGAGGGTTTTCATGGAGCTTGTTTTACAAAAAAAAATTGCCTACAGGTGGTAACAATTTTCACATATGTGGATATAAACTCCAAAATGGCACTCATGATTCCTAAAATGGCAAGAAAGCCACTAACGAAATAGACTTATAAAAAGAGCTCAAGGCTCAGCAAAATTCTCTACCTTTCAAGATTGAAGGCTTGGAGATAGACCGAATGAGATAAAAAAAAAAATCCCATGAAAAGGCCTAGAACATATGCATAAATTACAAATGAGAATTGCTACAGAACATGAAAGAATGAGCAACTGAATTCAAAAATCTTGAGTTATGGGATTTTTGTTTTTTTTGAGCCACAAGCTATGGGATGTTAAAAGAAAAGGGGTTTGAAAAATGAGCAGTACAAGCAGAAGTAAAGCTGATGCCGAAGAGAAAGTGAGGTAAAGACAAGAGCTTTGAAATGAACTGAAGTGGTTAGTGAAAGTACCCTAAATGGTTCTTAGCTTTGATGTTTACTTCCAATGCGTACCCATTGTGGCTTATCGAGCAAGTGAAGACACGCCTCCTTTCTCCCCCAACAGGACACACAAACCCACTTTCACTGGAGTTTTAATAAGAAATCACGTCAAACAGACATAAAAGTAAACACCAGTTTATCATAATGATTTTTCTTTTTTTTTTTTTTGTTCTATCTCGCACTGCTCATTCTCACTCCCTACACTTGCCTTTTTTTTTTTTTTTCTTTTTTTACGTTTTGGTAGTACTATTATACACCCAATTCTTGGTTTTATTCAGTTGTGCGTCCCCCCGTTGACGTGAAAATCAATAAAACAAGAAAAAACTAGCCTTTTTCTTTTCCTTGCCCGTCTTTTTCTTTTTCTTTTTCTTTTTTTTGGTTGGAGGTGGCCAAGGAGCAGGAGCATTTGATGCTCTCATTTTGGTCTTTATGGTTGAAGCGACGTGGAGGGAAAGAAGCTAATCTTGGAATTTTCTTTTGTTGTACTTTTCACAGGCGAATTTTACTTTTCTTCTTCCCAAATTTGTGGAGAAAACAAAATTTAACGAACAGCTGACATCTTTTATTTTGTTTGATTAATCGCTTCCTCGAATTTGACGGACTCATTGCAGTGTATGACAATTCCATTCCTACGCTACAATGTCATGCCTCGTGTATATAAAGAGTCTTTGTTTGAGAAAGCATCCCTGCTTAAATTTGGAATAACTATATCTTTGGTTCTAATTTCTTTCAATATAGTTCTAAAAGTTTTTAGCATTTTAATTTAATTTTAGATATTTTTGTTACATTTTAATTGAATCCAATCAATGACAAAAATATTGTTTGATCGACAAACAAATAAATTGATTTAATAAAAAATAATAAAATTATGTAAATATGAAATAAAACTGTATTTGCCCTTATAAACAACTTCAAATACTCTAAGAGTACACATCCTTCATCTTGAATTGGGTATGAAATAAAGGTTTTATTGTGCTTACGTGATTTTTATCATTTTTTTTTTAAAAATTCAATTAACTCATTTATTTGATGATCAAATCATATTTTGTAATTAATTGGCTTTTATTGAGATAAAATAAAAATATTTTAAGACAAAATCGAAATGTCCAAAATATTTAAAATTACATTTTTTAAAAAAAAATTTAAGACTGACAAATATAGTCAAAGTCCAATAGATTCTCTTGTCTTTGCTTTCCAATGTCGGCCGTCATGTTCTGTCTGTCCCAGCCAGCACAAACTACCAAAGATGGTTCGTTATTTGATGGGGTAGTGATAATGGTGGAGTTGTTGTTGCAATTAACCAAAGAGGGGGGAAACTTGCAGGGGGGTGATGTCAAAAGGCCGATGTCCTTTTAACTTGGAAAGCGCTGTAAAAGTGAAAATTGATTTGTTGTGTTAATTTTGACATATTTTTAAAGGTAAGTTTATATTATGTTGTTTGTCAATATTTAATTGTATATTTATAATTTTTATTCTTCAATGAGATTATATATTAAAAATTAATATATATATATATAGATATATGGACCACCCACATGTTAGGCTTTTAATTAAAGAAAATAAATGAAAAAACCATTATGCAATAAACAATATTATAAACATAAAAAGACAATAAAATAAATTTTTTATAAAACTTTATTTATTTATGAGAATAAATAAAATATAATTAATTTATGTATTTGTTTCTTTCGTGTTATTTCTTAAATTATATATATATAAAACGAAGATTCTAAAAAGAGGAAGAGGCTCAGATTTAATTCCTTCATTTCTTGAAGCAAGGCAATTGATGGGGGGCATTTTGGATTTAATTGAGGGAAAATTACATCGCATATACTATATTTAGGGTATAGTAACAAGTGCATTTTTTATTTTTATAACACCTCTTGACTTACTGAGATCAGTTAACAATAACAAAAATTATATTTAAAAAAAAAAAGTATTTGCCCCTAATTATATATCAAAAACAAAATAAATATTTTTTTTATTTCTTTTTTCATGATTTTAATTCCCTTATGTGAAAATCTATTCTTATAATTATAGCAACAACAATTTTATTTTGAAATTTTAACGATTGAATATGAGATTTTATATTTAAACTTTTTAATGATATTTTCAATTCATGTTAATTAGAATAATATTCTCATAATTAATTTAAATATTTTTTTAACAAAGATTTGAAAGAAGATCAAATATCAACCTAAGATTTGTTACATTTAATAATAAGAGAGACTCGGTTTGTTATCCCGTAATTTTCAAAGCGGACATGACGTGTCCCTTCGCTTACATTTTATAATTTAGTCATGGAAGGTTAATTTGCTCGCCATTGCTGGGTTAGGAAGACTTGGTGTGGGTCATTGACTCCTCCTCTGCTGTCAAAGCAAAGCAAAGCAAAGAGACCTTTTCATCTTCTGTATTTCCTCCAAATTTTTAATGTTAATTTTTAACATTTATATATATTATATATTGACTAAACATCATTTTAATGGTTAAATTTAATTTTTATATATAATTGATTATATGTTATACTTTAGTTTTAGTGATTAAATTATAAGTTAAAAGAAAAATTATGAACTACTTTTAAGTTTGAATTTTAGTTATATATTTATTAAACAAAATTTAAGGGTCAAATTGTAACTTTTAGTATTCAAAAGTTGAAAACATTCTGAGCTGGACCAACTATTCTGATTTTTTTTTTTATTAACTAGCTTTTTCCAGTCCAATTCCAAATTAGATTGGTTCTTGACCCATTTTGGCTTCTTTTTTTTATTTTTTTTATTTTTATTTAGATTTTTCAACGTGACTAGAATTGGTGTTTCGATTGATTTTCAGTTGAATCAATCCAACTGATTGGTTTTTAAAACATTGCTTTAAAGTTACAAGGTAATTTTGTATTTGTTGATAAACAATAATTTGAATTTTGAGTTAGAACAATGTATAGCACCTAGATGTTAAAACTCACGAGTTAGTACGGCAAATTAATTCATAAATGCTTTAGATCAATTGGTTTAAAAAAAGAAAAAGAAGAGAAATTCTTGGCAAGATTTCTTGTATTGTTATCATCATTCGAATAAAAAATATCATTAAAAAGATTTCAAAAGCAACCAAACATAACTCTAAAAACAACTAATGGCCTACTTACTCTTCATGGATTCGTTGTGCAACTTAATTACTAATGGCTACGAGAAAAGAGGAGTAATTTTCCTTCTTCTTTTTTTTTTTTTTGGGGGGGGGGGTGGTACTTGATAGCATTAAATTTAGAAATATTCGAATTATTGAATCTAATGATTAATGCCTTTGCTTAGAATTTTGGTTCGAATATATTGTGTGAAAAATGAGAAAGTGAAAGTAACGTTTGATTTTGCCCCCCCCCCCCCCCAAAAAAAAAAAAAAGAAAAGAAAGGAAAAGAAAAAATAGGTGCATTGCCTAAAAACCTTGTATTAGTTCGAGTAAGATTAGAAAATTATAAAGAAGAAAAATGAAGATAGCTGGTATTGTATTTTCCAATTTATTACAAGTACACAAAATTTAGTTTCTAAACGATGCAATTTTCTTTTTTTTTTCTTTTTTGCGTGATAAATAAAATCAATAACATGCACTATGATATGACTATAATAACTACTTTAAGGAATTATATTGTAAATTTGAAGAAGTTATCATACTTTAACATAATTACAGAACATTAGACACTTTATTTACATTATGTCCACTCATTAACCATACCACGTCAAGAAATCTAAATGACTTAGTTTTTTTTTTTTTTTTTGTAAAATTGTAATTTGTTCATTGACAATTTAATTGAATTTTTCTAAGAAGAAAAATTCATCACCCCCGAGCAATTATAATTTTCAATGGACTTCCGTATATTTAATATCAATAATTATCCAATTTGAAATCCAGCAATTCAATTTTATCACACACCTTGATCGAGGTGCATCGCTCGCTGGGTTCAGGCAATATTATTCTACTTGGATACCACGTTAAGAAAGATAAATATACTGGCTAGGCCAAATACCCTGAAACCCTAATCGCGAAAGCCTTTTGTAAAAGGCTCGTCGAGTTGTGGGAAAATCGAAACTAAAGTCCGCATTTTATAAGAGTTTTGAAGAGGTGAGATTTGAACCATCTACTGCCTCTCAAGAGCTTTATTCCGAGAACCCAACTAAACTAAGCCTGGTTGGCAATGGTTGCATCGGCTGCCCATAAATCAGAGTGCAATTGTACGCATCTTCCGACGAGGATTAGAATTATTTACAGTTTGCTAGTTATCTAAAGCAACTACTTTCACCTTTTTTTCTTCTTTTTTCTTTTTTTCATCGTAAGGGCTTTAACCCTTTTTACGACACACATATAGAGAGAGTTCTTAAGGTTCAAATAAAAAGAAAATAGCATAAAATTACATCACAAGGAGATTCTGAGTCTTACAGAAGTTTAAAAGTATCATTACAGTGATTAAGAGACATTGAGATTCAATCTCAAATCATATCTTTGCACATTTTGATAGAGCAACTGATTGTGCTACTGATGCGCTAACAAAGCATGCAGTTGTTAGGAGTTGTAATTTCATAGCATGGTTGTGAGCATTATTTGTAATTTTCTTGTAATGAAGTTTCTTCTTCAGCCACCTTTGCTGTAACTTTGCTTCACTGTTAATTTAACTGTATCGCTTGATTCATCAAAAGAAAAGTCGCACCACGGGCCAGTTAGTAGTTACTGCAGTGAAAATAAAAACAAAGTAAACAAGTTATATTGAATAATCCATCCTTAATACTTAGGATTAAAGGTTGCTAAGTTCTGAGGTCAAACTTGCAAAGAGCAGCGAGTTACATATCGGCAGATAGAGACTATTACATCCCTTGATTGATCCATGAAATGCAACTTTCAAACCTGACAGATTGTTTTCTATTTTATGGTTATGTTGTATCACATGTTTGTTTGTGTACATTATCCCTTTACCTCAATACAATGCAAATCGTCGATGTGGGAAGTAGAAAGAAAATTCTCAAAAATTCTTTCTTCTAAGCTGATCCAGATCATTAAATTTTAAGTCCATTCAGCATTATCATACGAAGCTGTTTTGTGGAATGGAAGTCAGTCAAGCAAAGGACATACAGGTGACTTTTCACAATTTTGCAAAACGGTTGTGATGAGAAGTCGGATAAAAATTAGAGAAATGTTACAGGGATGCGAGTTTAATGAGTCAAGACAGATATTGATATACATGAAGTGTTATATCACAATATTATAATTATCAGTTACATATTTATAAAAATTCAATACAAGATCACAACTAATTAAACCTTCAAAAATTGTGGCTGTGGGTTGTGGGTATGTACTATATATCTATATCATTCCCACGATAAATCATGCAAAGTGTGTCTCCCCGTGGGGCATGAATAAAGTTAGACCCCCAATTGCCGAAAGCAAATCTAAGATTATGAATAAAGAGACCTACTGTTGACTATTGTCCCACTAACCGCAAAAAAAAAAAAACTGATTAAAGGCATGTGCTCGCAAATCCATGCCTAATCACTTGCCGGTTAAAAAGAGACCAACATTTATTTAATCCTAGCCAACCTTAAAGACCGCCCCCCCCCCCCCCCCCCTTCTCAACGCACACACGCAGACATACTTTAACAGATAATAGCCCACTAATTAAAATGTGAACAATAAAGAAGATCCCACTTTGCACCGTATGCTTGTACCACTTAACTAGTGGCTTATAACCATGAGGAAAGTGTACATATAACAGATCAAGGTAAGCACCAACTGTGCATAGAGTTGGCATACGAGGGCAAGGGGGCTATAAAAGGAAATGGGGATATGGGAAAGGCTATTTTGTTTTTGAGTTTCTCCATGTAAACGATGGGGTGAGGGACAGAGCTTTGTGACATGCTCGAGAGTGAGGCAGGCAGAGGCACGTGTCATGGTCTCAGGGTAAGAGGTAGTCTAATGTAATCTAATTGAAAAGGAGTCGAAGTGTAGCGTGTGCGAGATTAGTCGTAAACAATAGCTGTTTTTACGCATTGGGTTACGTTTCAGAGTCCTCCATGGCCATTAACCCTTTGCTCTACAGGGAGACAAGTAGCTTGGTAGCTGGTGTAGCTCATGTTCAATATAACAGGGAAGAGATTATGGAGCTACTGACGCTCGAATGGTAAGTGAATTCTCTAAAAAAATTAAATTAAAATTTCCACAAATAAATTTTAATTTGAGTTTACATTGTTGATAATTTAAATCCAATTAGGAGTCGTTAGAACAAAGTTATCATCCGATTTTTCTAACTTCACATTATATATTAGCTCAAACTGATACGACTTGTATTATATTTGGGGTATAAAAAATGTGGCCACGTACTTATCCTTAATGTTCACACCTAACATGACGTGGGTTGGGGGTACGGCAGCTTGGTGAGCTTCCACTAGTCGCAAAATTCCATGTAACATTAACAAAGATGATAGACCATCTTAATTAATCTTTCAACACTTTCATCCTACCACCTGAAGTAGAATTTAATGATAAATATGGGTATATTTAGTTGGGGTTTGAAATTTTACACAATATTAAGTCTTTTTTTAATAAAAAAGTTAAATATTGTAAATTTTAACATAAAATAGATTGTAGAAAGTATTACTGTTTGAATAATTGTACTTTAGATAATCCTCAACCTTCACTCATAAAAGCGGGGATTTACATTTTCTGATATTATAAGAAAGAAAGAAAGAAACAAGAAAAACAAACAAAAAAAAAAAAAAAACTTCCACGCGTGCTAGGGTCAGAGAAGATGATGAACCCCCAAGTCCCAATCTCCACACCCAATTTAAAAAATTGAGTTGGGGTTAGGGCAGAGTTTTCGATGACCAGACCACAGCACGTGTCATGGTCTTGGTGACTGGTGAATGGATGAATGGGTGGGGAGAGAGAGTGAGTGTGCACATCATGATTTGCCCTTCTGTGCTGGGGTTTGGTGCCCTTCCCATTGCCCACTGTCCTGGCTTTTTACCTTGCTCCCCACTCTTTTTTTTTTTTTCTCTTTTTTTTTCCACGTTAAAAAATAGAATAACAAGATATTAATCAGAGTTATAAAGAATTCAAGTGGAAGCAACTAATTACTTGAATAACAATAATTTTGAGTACAATTAATCACATCAGTTATTGAATCCATAACACAATGCTGCACTTCAATTCATAATCTGATATTCAAAGAGAGTGAGTGTAATATAGAAATTTTTTAACCCAAGCTAAAGCTAAATATGTTAAGACAAACCAAATTACTATCAAGAGAGTGATACTTTGCTTCTTTTCTAATCCTATCCATTTACTTTTTGAATATAGATTATATTTTCCTTGATATTAGTTTGTAATTTATTTTTTCTTCCTTTGTTTCATCTATTGCATTTTGTTAATTTCTTTTTCTGTTATTAACATTTTTCATTTGTTTTATGTTGAAGCTTTGGATGGAGCAATCATTGAGCAATTTACACGATCAGTTGAATGCAATTAAATTCTCACTATTTTATTTATTTAACTTGTACATCTGCAATGCACCCACTGCAACATACTTCATTTTGCTTTTACTAGTGAATTTGTGTTTCTTCTTCTTTTTTTTTTTTCCCAGCTGATCAAATTTAAAATAGGGAGAAGGCACATGCAATTGATCATTGCACTTACTTTTCTTTTAGACCACGTAATCTCTTTTATGAGATGTTATGATGTTACTTGCATACAAGTACACTTGTACTTGGAAGCAAGTAACAAAAAATATACAAAAATACAATATTTATTTAATTTAAAAATGTCCATAATTAACTGTTAGTTGGTAGGAAAATTATTTTAGGGTTTTTGTCAAAGAAAGAGGTACTTTGCACTCTATCTCATTTTATGTGAGGGTTTAGAGAAAAAAAAAAAAAACACTAATGAGATTTGACCCTGCGATCTCCCAATAAACTCAAAATTTAGTAACACATTAAACTAATTGAAGTGGTTAAAAGATACAATATCTACCCTAACCATTTGCACATCTGATCCAACAGAAATTAATAATGGAACAAGTCAAATTTCAACGTCAAGGGGACTTTCTATCTTGAAAAACATTAGGCAACTGGCTAGACAACCACAAGCCAACACCTTCATGCTTTTCTCTACCGCCAAAAAAGGCTCATTCCTTCACTCAGCTTTTAAATTGGCTTCAACAAAACCCCACAAACTTGACTCTCTCTTCATTAGGTTTCGCTTTTGCTACAACAGAAGGGACCTGGCATGCTGCCAAGTTCATACTCATGGACGTGAATAAACAATGCCTTATTTAACATACTCTTTTTTAAGATTATAATTTAGAATTTCAAAAATAAAAGTCTAACCACTTAACCACAAAGGTGTCTTCTAAATAACATAATATTTTTATTTCTTAGTATAATTTGGTGATAGCATCTTGGCGTTGGACCCAAAAAAAAGAAAAAAAAAAAAAAAAGCAAAGATGGGCAATGTTCCTATTATAGTTATGATTTTGTACTGCATGACAAATTTGGCTTTGCAGTTTCCATCTTTTGAGGATAAAAAGGTATTCCTGTAACATCCTCCTTTCACCCTTTTTTTTTTTTTTTTAACCATTCTAGACAGGTGATTTTTAAATTAAATTGCACAATGCTAATAAAAAATAATAGATTCTTTACATCAAAACTCAATAATTCTAAATTTCAGAGTCCTTTATTCCTCATCCTCCAATTGCTTAACTAGACGGTTGGCTTTTTATTTGTTACATCATGATGTAAACAATGCTTTCTTTCTTTGATAAAAAAAAGAAAAAAAGAAAAAAATTGCTAAGAGGTTAACATGAAAGTTTGGTGAGACTCCAATTTACACATTATAACTAGAACGACTGTATCTTCCATGAACTCTTGGAGTTCAGTTCGATTATAATTAGAGGGCGGCGGGTACATGAACTGGGAGTCAAAGAAGCCGCTGATGTTTCTATTCAAATGTACATTATAAAAAAAAAAAAAACAAAATTTCCATAAAAAATGACTAGATGTGTAAATGATTGCTTTTGAATATACGTTACAACTGTTTCAAATGTTTTCAAAACCAAAATTTGGACTGAAGAACCAAATTTCCTTCAAAACCCAAGCATCCATGTTTTCAAAGCTTTATGGCGCACTAAGAAAAGACAGGAAGAAGCTGGGAGACATGAGTGGACCAGATTGGCTCGCCAATTTCCCCACCGGTCGGGCACTCGGCTTTCACTGTACATGTTTGGGCCTAAAAAAAGGCGTCTGGCCCGACCACACTCTGCTAATACCCGGACATGCTTCAGTCCAATTTGCTTTAATTTTGACTCAGACCAACTCGGCCTACTGGCCCTACTCTACATACAAGGTAAAATGCACCGCTGTCCCTCTAACTTATAATTCAAATGAAAATTAATCATCCAAATTTGATTTGTTGCAACCTGTTCACTGCACTGTGGAACTCAGTTGTTACAGTGGACCCTTTTCTCTTCTTTTAACTCTAAATAAAAAAGCTCATTGAGTCATAAGCTACACCATAGGGTAGTTCTCTTTATTTTTATAAATTTTGTAGTCTCTCATCATAATTAGAATTGGATACTTTAAAAATAAAAAATTAAAATTTTTAACTATTGATCTACGAGTAACACTAACAAAAAGGCTTTAGTAATCAATTGCAAATTGTACCTCCCATTTATGGTAAGGTAAGAGCCCAAAATAATGCCATTCTCGGTCCAAAGCATCGTTCATGCGAACCAGACGATTAGATGCCAGGAAACCAAACTTTCACATTTTGATATACACCATAACGAATGGCAGGTTTCATGAACATGGTCTATTATGAGCATCTGGGAGCTCCTTTTTGAGTTTAATTTCATACCCTGTCAAAAGTTCATCTCCTTCCCATTAAGTTTGTGATTGGGTTGTTGGATATAAGCCGTTGGGAGCTCCTTTTTTAATTATGTTTACCTTCATTCTTTTCTCCCACAGCTCAAGCTAATTTCAAGGGTTGGAAATCATCTGCAAAATTAACAAGCATCCCGTGGTTGTCCGAGTCAGTGTCCTAAACCAAAGGTTATCTCAATAATATTTGGATATGTTTAAGATAATGTACCATTAGTTAAATGTTTCTCTCTCCTAAACATAACCATCAAAAGAGATTGATCCAAAAACATCGATGGGGACTTGTCCATCATTCCATTTTCACTTTCCTAACCAGAAGAGAACACCCTTTCCTTAACAACAAAATTATACTCCTCCAAATTTTAAATAATGAACACAGAACTTCGAATCCTGAGAGAGCTACCATCAATCCATCTCAAGATGAGTTCTCCGATCGCCGATCGGGAATCGGATTCCCACGATGATCTGCATTACACAAGTTTGAAGGACATTATCGATAACTCGCCGCCCCCATCACACACAATAAATAATCATGAAGGGGGTGAACATTTTGGCCCTTCAAATATTATGATCAGAAATCAATTGGTCAAGCATGCAGCCTCAGCATACGTTCAATCGGCCGCGGTTGTCACTGGCCGAAGCCACAACTGTTTGGAGAGATTCTGGGATAGGCTAAGGAACATGCTTGCCTCGATCTCATGCAGGCACGTTTATATTTGGTACCCTTTACAAGATTGCTTTTGGCAAGTTCGTTGTTGTCTTGAATACATTGTGAGGGGTGCTTTCAATAGGATGCTCCGGATCTAATATTTAATGAAATAGGGATTTCCTACAGGCATGCTATTTACCATTATTTTTGCCCTACGCTGCACCTATATACTCTTATTTATTTATTTATTTATTTCCTTGTGATGCACTTCATTTGTGCATCATGTTGTATTATGATTAATGTGTTAAAATATACGCATGCATTTTTTTAAAAAATTATTTCTGAGATTGATGGCATCGAATTTAAATTTCGAGAGCACTAGTGTGAATTTATAACATATTTTGATGTTTTGCAATCCACATGCACCGGGTTTTTTGAAAAACGTGTAACCCTAGATTGTGGAACAAATAAAAGGCACATTTTATGTCATGGGATCAAAGGCAAATTTGTCAATGTTATTTGCTACATGCATAGCACGTAGTACATAGAGTTTATTTAATATCATGACCTACTACTCATCGAGAAAATCCCATCATTTGCAGACTTTTATTATTATTATTATTATTTAATTCTTTCGATGGTGGAATTCACTGCAAGATGAAATTGAGCACCGATGGGGTGACTCATTGCTGCTACAGGCGATTGCTGTAAAAAATTCTTTTGAATTTTATATCTCGTATGAACAATTGAATGATAGTTGCTAGTTATGAATACCATGTTAAGAATCATCTGGACTTGAGTCTTGTTATTTTTGCATATATTGAAGTCTTCATTTTACTTTAAAATCCAATTGAAAAATGAGATGAATAAGCATTCTTTGGTTTTCTGAGTTCTAGAAACTATTAGTGAGTTTTGACTCAACAGTAGCTCTATAATATTAGAGGACGAGTTTTTTTTTTTTTTTTGTATAATTATGCTGAATGTCACAATATGTAAAACATTCGTACACTGCAACACCTTTTTAGTATAAATTGCTTCTAAGATTTGAGGACTTCAAAATTAAATCTCGAGTAGAATCGATGAGAAAAATGTAGAGCCCAATTCATGTCCTCCTTTCAATCAAAAGCTTCCAATCAATTACTTTCAAAGTATTCTTGCAATCACCAACTTCATTAAACGACTTCACTTGCAGATTTCTTTTTTTTTTTGGGGGGGCGGGGGTGGAAATCACTGCAAAGATCATGTAGCTTATGTTTATGGGGTGTCATTTGATTCAAAGACCCCTAATTAAGAAAGAAATGTACTATTAAGACCTCCTAAACACAAACTATACAGATGTAGAACAACATATACAGATAAATTTACATGATCCTAATAATTGATTCATTAGTTATAATTATTTATAAAAACAAATTGCAAATATACAACCAATAATTATAATAATACAATTGTTGACAATTTTTTTGTGAAATCAACTCTGACGTGTATTAAGAAACCCGCCTCCATTTTAACATCCACTTAGTTGAAACGTTTGAACCATCGGCTCTCACTTATGCCATGCAAATCAAGGCCAAAATATGGCCCTTTTATTTATTTATTTTTTATTTATTTTTTGTTGGTTGTCATTTTCCTTACAACAAGTGCAATCACTGGGAAAGTCATAGTCGTCCTTTATCAAGAAATTTAATCGACAGCCTTGCCCATTGCAAACCACCAGTTTCTGGGAAGTCATGAGTCAAGGGCAAAATAGTAATTTACAAATAACTTTAAAATAAAAAAAGAAGAAGAAGAAGGAAGAAAATGTTAAAAACAGAGTACTTTTTTAGCTGGAGGAAAAGCAGAACCTAAAAAAGGCCAGCAAACCGCTGAGGTCCAAAAGACAATATTTGACCTGCGTCACTGTCCCCGTCTTACTGACAATGTTCTAAACGACGGCGTTTCAGACGTTCCCTGTCGGCTTGTCGGTTGCCCACCTCTCTCTCTCTCTCTCTCTCTCTCTCTCTCACACACACACACACACTTTCTCTGTCATTTTCCGGGAATCGCGTTGATGCTGTGCTAATTACGGGTCGTCCCATCTTCGATGCTTTCCGGGGGGCTCTCACCGTTGAAACTTCCTCTACGTAAGCTGGTCACGCATGCGTCAAAAGAACATCCCCAGAATAGAGAAACAAATGCAAATAATTGTTATTATTTTTAACCAACGTGATTTATAATATTAATGCAACGAACTCCTTTAATGAATAATTTAATTGATAATTTAGCATTTTTACATTAATTTAAAATTGTTTTTTCATTTATATAAAAATATTATTAGTATTAAAATTAAGTCTAAACGAAGTACATTCGAGAATTTTTTTGTCATAACAGAAATTAAAAGAAAAAATCAACGAGTGATATTTAATTTTGAACCCAACTTTCACCCTTTTCTCTTGTTAAGAAGAAAAAGAAAAAATAAAAAAATTCCAAGTTCATGTATTTTGGGTTAAGTCTATTTGGAAGGCTCAGAACCAACTAAAAATTTTAAATAACGCACCGTTTAAATAGAAAAAGTTATAAAATAAATTTGTATTGTGTAAAATTATGTGCCTTTATGCTAAAAATAATTCTTTTGTTTACTGTGCTTAAGAAAATAAATAAATAAGTAAAACAATCACGGATTAATTTTACATTATTTAGTTCTGGGTTTTTTTTTATTTCTTTTTTGTATAGCTAATTACGTTGGGGTGACCATGTGATTCTTTCTATTTGTGCGGCACTGAATTACCTTTTCTGGGTCGTCCCTCGCCTCCCTGCATGTAAAAGTGGCAGCAAGCAGAAGCAGCCCCCCCCCCCCCCACCACTTGACCATCATCAGTGCGTGGTGAATTGATCAGTCCCGATCACTCAAATTGTTTTATGCTCTTTCTTTTCTTCCTTTTTGTTTGACCACATGCTGTGCCATCTTAACCGAGTCCGATTACGGACGGGGACACAGTATTAATAATAGACAGGATACTCTCTCTCCCTCTTTCTCTCCCTCTCTCTCTCTCTCTCTCTCTCTATATATATATATGTGTGTGTGTGTGTGTGTGTGTATAGACACACACAGACACCTACACACGATGTCTTTGGGTCCTGGCATCTGCGTGGTCTCTGTACGGCAAGGAAAGAGAAGAGTCTGAGCAGGCATGCCAAGACAAAGCTAGAAAAGTTGATGACTAAGGAGAGGCTCGCTGTAAGTACAATTCCAACAGAAAATCGACGGTAGAGAGAGATCAAACCGGTCAGAATTTGCCGGGTACAGCGCAACAAAGACCAGACCAGGCCGGAGACGTCCCACACTCTCTTTCCTAATTTCCTCCTTCGTCAGGTTTCATATGCGTTTTAAGTCTCTTTTTGAAGTTTTTATATCCTACATACTCTCTCTAATTGTATCTGTTTATCTCTATGTATGCACTATTCATATCCCTCTTTTTTTTTTATTTTAGTACAAAACATATCATAAAAACCAGTGTCCTGTTTCCCTTCTTACTTATCTGACCATTTGACTCCCTTTCTTTCTTTTGCACCTCAAGCTTTTGCTGTTAGACGCTTCTATTATTCCATATTCTTCTTCTTCTTCTTCTTCTTCTTCTTCTGTTCTAGTTAATTTGGGTGGCAAAAACAAATCTTTGTCGGCAATTTCTTGTAAAGACACATAAAGTTGTAAACTTTTTTTTGCCAGAGAACCCCAGCTTTGGAGATGGAGGTGGCAAAGAAATCAGCCGGAATCCAAGTCGGGGTCAGTATGGCAATCGACGGCGAGGCTCCAGCAATGGCGACGGAAATGAACAGAAAGCTGGACAGCCGCCCTTACGAGATTGTGAGGCAGCTGGCGGCCAAGAACGCCGTGGTGGTGTTCAGCGCCAGCGGGTGTTGCATGTGCACCGTGGCCAAGCGCCTCCTCTTTGGCCTCGGAGTGGGCCCCACCGTCGTCGAGCTCGACCACCACGCAGCCGGCCCAGACATTCAAGCCGTCCTCTTCCAGATTGCATCAGGAGGCCAGCAGCCGGTTCCTGCAGTGTTTGTGGGTGGCAAGTTCCTGGGTGGCATTGAGACCCTCATGGCATGCCACATCAATGGCACTTTGGTCCCTCTTCTTAAGGATGCTGGTGCCCTTTGGCTCTGAACCGTCTGATCTCTCTTATCACTGATCAATCATCTAACTTCCTACATTCGCTCATTGCAAGCTTTCAGTTTCTACATACAGCCAATATATAGGATGATATGTCTGTTACTTCACTTAATTACTCAGTGGTTGTATAGGGTAGAAAAGACTTGGAGTCACTGGAGTTAAATTACTTTCAATCTCATGTTTGCTGCTTCATTGACTCATAATTTTAGAGTTTGGACACATATATGTGCTAAACTGAATGTTATGTCGTTCAATCTAGCTGGTTGCATCTTACAGTTCATCCTACATAGTAAACGACGATGGTTCAATTTTTATTTTTTGCCCTGTCAAATTGGTCTAAAACTCATGATAATTATATGATTGTGTGGGGGGGGGGGAGGGGGGAGGGAGGGTGTTAATGCATTTTCCTTGCTGGGTTTTGTTGCCGGAGTTGATCACAATTGGCGGTGACCGCAGAATTCCAACTGGGCGACGAGGGTTGGAAAAAAGAAATGATCACAAAGCCATGCAAGAGGAGTGCCAATGGAAAAGTTACAGGCCATGTTCCGTACGAAATAAATAAACTTGATATAAAATAAAATGAAGCAATAATAAAACTGGAAATCAAATGATCGAAAATAAGATTATTGTAATTTGGGATTAATAATTTATTTTTTTTCTAAACAAAAAAAATCAAAAATTCCCGTTGTATCAAACAAATGAACGAAATACAAATGATTGTGAATCAGTCATTTCTGAATCCCATATATTTCCGTGCTGCAACCAGGGTTTACATATTATCGTCCACTAACTATGCATCCATCAGTGGTGCAGAGATAATGTTATGTGTTGCAAATACAGAGGCGTACAAAAGGAGGAGTGTGAACAGAGACAAGAGGAATCATATGGCTTGCTTGATACAATTAAATAGGCTTAATCTGGGTTACCTCAACTACTTTTTCTAAGCTTCAGACTAACGCAGAACCCATTTCGAAAATCAACGGTTTTGAATATGAAATGATCTGATTCTGCTCCATGACTCTCGCAACTAGCTCAGACTAATATATTACAATTGTGGGGGGGTTTTTTTTCTTTTTTGTTTTTACCTTATCTTTACCTGATATAATTGATTTTCACCTTGTAACATGACCAACTCATCTTTTTAACATTGATTTTCACAATCACTTAGAGAAGTGAATCAGCTCAAATTAAGAACCTTTCCACTGACAAGTAACATCTAAGAACTATTTCAGAGTTAAATATACATATATGTATATTGGTTTCCACGCAGAGACAGTGA
Organism: Ceriops zippeliana; assembly: GCA_037897445.1. NCBI lineage: Eukaryota > Viridiplantae > Streptophyta > Magnoliopsida > Malpighiales > Rhizophoraceae > Ceriops > Ceriops zippeliana. The sequence goes on from JBAPLH010000115.1 coordinate 2,635,747, forward strand.
AAGGTCAAGGTTGGTAATTAGAATTCTGGTACAATAACGCATGACCAAAAGGCACACACAGATTTTGCAGGGAAATGATGAGAGAAAGAGAGAGAGGAGGCAATGACTATATTATTCTATCCTCTTTTTGGGGTTTGTTAAAATCCGTTAAATCTGAACTAAACTCCAAGAGAAAATTATTTTGACCAAAACGATTTTATCATTTCCAATGCCGAACAATATGCATGTGATCTTCTGCTCCAAATTTCATGACGTGTATATGTGTATGTTAATTTGCAGACGTTTGACTGCTGCTCGCAGCCGTTGATATACCATATGAATCAGATACCATCAAATGGCCCTTTTCATCTCCCTCGTTTTTTTTTTTTTTTTGTTTTTTTGGTGCCCCCTCCTTCTATTCTCCCAAAAAATAAATAAATTAAAAAAAAAAAAGAGAGATTATTTGTTATATTGGTTTTTGGTGTAATGCGTGTTAGTGGCTACTACTAGAGCAACCTTCAACCTTATTTAATTTTTGGGTTACAATTTTACCTCTAGATTAAATGAATTCATTAAGGGGCAAACAGAAATTATTATAAAAAAAAAAAAGATTTTAGTGTTAATCCAGTTTGAAAGTAGTGGAACAGGAGATGAATAGTTGTCTTATTTTTATTTCTTAAATTTATAAAACATTGTTAAACATTAACTTTATAATTTTATTTATTCCTTCAACACTTATCCCCATATCACCCCCTCTAACACTCACTGCCTTAACTGTGATATTAGGCTCAGTTTGGGCTTCGGCCCAATTTTATTTTTCCAACTCCAGCCCACCCCAAAGAGTTCAGGTGTTATTTATTTATTTAGTTGTTACAAACGATAAAAGGTACATTAAAATTCTTATTATTTATTTATTTTATTTTTGGAATAGAAACTAGAAATAGAATTCTATGCTTGAAATTAAAAATTTAAATAATTCTATCATTATTAGATCATAGAGTTGGTGGCAAAACTCTTTTTTTTTTTTTTTTTTTTTTTTTTAAGAAGATGATGTATATAAAATTTCAAATTGGGCTACATCAGTTTCCGCTCAACTGGTGGGGCCTTAACAAAAATTGAATTTCAAGTCCAAGTCTAATGAGTCAGGTGACAAAAGGAAAGTTGTACACGTCTGCTCTGTTCACAGGTGGGCCGAGCTTGTCGACACTTGAACAATGCAAATGCATGTTCGTCTCATTAAGCAAAAGGTTACCAAAATTGAAAATGAGTTCACTATCCGAAATCTGATTTTAGTTGGTGATTCGATATATATTGTATTAATTTAAACTTAAATTTCTTTTTTTTTTTACTATTACTCTATTTTTAATAAACAAAAATTTGTCAAATGTGCGATATTAAGTTATAAACTCATTGATACTAAAATTAAATATTTAAATGGTGAATTTTATTTTTACTAAGAATACTGAATTAAGATATTAATAGATAATTTTTAATTTCGATTAACAAATATAATGATCAAATATATATATATATATATATATTTTAAAAAATTTAAAGTAAAAGGGTTGTGAATGACTTGATGCATTTATACGTTCTTGAGGGACCATCATCAAAGTCAATATCAATTAGACTCACAAGGAATCTAGATTCATGAGTACACACAACTTCGTTTTGCAATCGTTTTCTATAGTCTATATTTAGTGGAAATTCTTGTGTTTATTGATATCACTTATACCCCAAACAAAATGTCTCACAAAAATCAACGAGGGAACCGTAGAAAATTGCTGTTAATCCATAACAACATTACTATAATCCCAGCATGAGATCACATTAACACTTCGGAAACAGATATCTCGTGCACGTGTCCAAGTTCAAGACTTGTGATTCTCTTTAAAAGTTGTTCTGGAGGGGTCGTGCGACATTCATGAGAAGGACAAATTTTTACTTCAGAAATGGTTTGAGAATTGCTTGAACATGAAAATGCAGCTTCGTATCATATCTTTTCTAATTTCGCGAAGAAAGAGTGAAATGTGAAAGATGGTAGGAGAAAAAAGAAGAGCGAAAAACCTTTTTTTTTTTTTTTTAAAAGAAGGTTTTTGTTGTTTTTTTTAAATTCTTTTTTCTGTTAATTAGCTCTGGTCAGAACTTAAATTCGATCCGGTCATCGGAAACTTCTAAATTCATTATTGCGTTCAAAGGATTGAAAGTCATTTTCAACAAAAGAAAGGGTCGTAACTTGTGAGCTTCGTTTCGTTGAATGGACGCATGGTTTGGAATTTGTATCTCCAGACAATGTAAACGGACCCATGTTGTATTCTAGACGCACGCCATGAGATTTGGAAAAAAAAAAAAAAAAAAAAAAAAAAAAAAAAACTCGAAGAAAAAATGGTAAGTACATAGCTTTTACTCTATTTTCACGTAAAGATTACTTTGGGAACTCGAATCCGTGACTCTAAGTAACAACGAAAAATGAGATAGTAAATAGTTGCGTTTACACTGAAAATTTGGGCGTGTCACATAAGGATCTGCCGATATTTCAATAGAAAAATTTCGGGAATGCCGTCATTATGTTTGCAGAGATTATTCGATCTGTGCTGTCAGATCAGCGTCTAAAATCACTTTATTTGGGTTCTTATTCTTCTTGAATTTTCCCATACCCACCAGAGACTTTTACGCGTTTGGTCTGGTTTTCTAAGATGCTTTTCTTTCATTGACTTTCTAGAATCTTTGCAACAGTCACCCTCCTGGCTTTTGGATTGAGAGAACGGAGGTGGGGAAAGGAAAATGAGGGGAAGAGATCAGTTGTTCTTTTGTTTTGGCTGGGAAGATAACGGTGAAGAAATTTTCTGTGGGCCCCCCCGGTGGAATCGAGGTGGTAAGAAATGTAAACCTTTCTCACCCCAAAAATTTTATTACAAGGCACCGGAAGTAAATTTTTTACCTGATGTCGTCAGGCTAATGATGTCACATGCTTCAATGTGAAATCACACAATTACCCTTCTGTCGTGACTGTCGCTTCTGCGGCACACGTCACGTCTGCAGCATACGACTGCATGGCGAGACTATTATTATTTAAGGCTCAGCACATCGAATCGAACAAAGAATAACATTTAATTAAAATAAAAAAATTCCTCACAAAATAAAAATTCGCAGACGTCACTTAATAAAATAAATTTAAATATGTTAAAACCCAAGAACAAGTTGAGTTAAGTTGCTTACCACCTACGGTAAGTTCTGAACAATTTTGTAATTTTAATAATAATAATAATAATAATAATAATAAATAATGGAAGGCCACCGCTTGAAAAATTCTTGTAGACCTAGTTATAGTTGTCACAAAACCAAGCAAATGACAAAACAAAATAATAAACAAAAATAGTATATATATATAAAAGAAAACAACAATAAAAAATAATAAGAATATATTCTCATGTCACTTTGGTAAGGACAAAGAAAGAGAATATATATATATATAGATAGGAAAGAGATAAAAGAATATTTTATCAAGTGGGCATGCTTTTAAAATTATTTAAAAATTAATGTAAAAATTACTTCGAAAATATTTTTAAAAAAAAAAATCACGTAAGAATCTTTGAGGAAAACTTTAGCAGTACATCTATCGGTTGTGGTGGGAGTAGTCAACAGAATTATTTATTACTAAAATGAAAAATAAATGTGGTAGAAGAAACCAAATCCAAATGTTCTAACGACGGCCACCCCAAAAAAAGTTAAAAGAAAAAGAAAAATTTTAAAGAAAGGGAGTGGGGGTGATAAAGTACGTCCAAATGAGCTAAACGTCACTTTGATTTGGTTTGTTAATTAAATGCAAATGTATCTAAAGGAGAGGGACTAATCTTCCGGCCACTTTAATTAGAATGATTATGTTTTTAATGTCATACAAAATGTTTAGCATTAGAAAATTGCATTTTTAGATGGTTCAAAATTACATCCGAGTAATTAAGTCTAATTACTTGTGCTCGATATTAGAAGAGAGCATGTAATATAATATTAAATTAGGGAGTTATCTTTATTACACAATCTATGATTTAATAAATTTTTTATTTAGAAAAAATAATATTTGAGTTACAATATTCATGTTAGGCTAAAAATTTACAAAAGGAAATATTTCTTTTATATTTTAAATTTTAAATTAATTACAAAATAACGGTATAATAATAAAAATATTATTTATTATGAGGTTAAAAATTTTAATTTTTAATTTAATTTTTATTAATATATTTAATAAAACCAAATACATATTTACATAGTTAATTTTTCAGATGATGCGTAATTTTTTCAGACAAAATTGTGAGTTAGTATCCTTATTTTTATAAAAAAAAAAAAAAGAAAAGAAAAGAAAAGAAAAGAAAAGAAAAACCTTTGAATTAAAACTTTAATATATGAAACGAGAAGCAAGCGTGCCCATTTTCTCAATTGAATAAACATTAAAGTTCCTATTATAATAAACGATAGTACCGCTGCTGTCACCACTTTTACTTTTTCGTGTTTGCCATGGTTGGACTACTATTTTAATTTTAATTTTTTTTTTACTGATAAAAGAGCATAATAAAATAATTAAACATCTCTTACGTCAGAATCACTCATCAATTTTTTATATAAAAAAATTAATCGTTGAACTAAGTGAATTTTTCTTAGATAAAGTTGCAGAATATTAAATCTAAAATTTGTTAATATTATTACTTATAATTTTTTATTTATTTTAAAAATATATTACCTTAAAATTTTAAATATCAGTCAATAAAAACAGCAACACACTGAATTATCGTAAACCTCTCACACGGAGCAATGTCGGAATCCCATGTCGGAGAAAGGGGAGGTTGGGTGGCGCACATATATTTTTTTAGGATAAGATAATGAACTTATAACAGATTAGATTTAATTCGACCTCATGTCTTTCGTATTGTCAAAGAAGTTTTTACCAAAGTCGAATCCATTCAATGGCATCTAACTGCCACCGCAATATTTATTTTTAGGCACTAACATAATTAAGAGAAATTTTTTAATTTGGTCAGGAGAATAAATCTTTTTTTTTATTATTAAAAATTAACCCAATAATTACAAAATCACTTTGTACTAAATGTCTTGAGTTTAAATTTTGGTAAAAATCAATTAATATAAAAAGAAAATTCTTACAACCGCAACCTGCGTTATATAAAATGTAATTTTAATGTCTTTCATGATTACGAGAGACCATTTTCAGTTCTAAATATGTTATTATTTATGCAAAAAGAAAGAAAAGCATTGCAAATGAACGAATCATAATTGTACCCATTTATTTATTTTTTAATTTTAATTTGCTTGAGAAGGTAATTTGGTCGTTTAGTCGCCTTGGAACCTGCACAGCAGCATTTGTAGTACATTGAACTCTTTTGGTACATTGTTTTTGTACTACCTCTAACGTTTTAGAGAAGAATAAGTATTAAGGTCAAGGGTCAAACATGGTAGGCCGCAAAGAAATCAATATAAAGAGCAGGTCTTGACACATCGTTCTTCTGCAGTTTTAAAGCTCAGCGTTTAACTCTTGTTTCTTCAATTGCCACCAAAATTTAATTACAGGAGGTGAGGGAGGGTTCATCTTTTTATTTCTACTTTAATTAGTCTTTCTTTTATATTTTCCTTTTCTTTTTGGTAATGGCCCTTGTTTTGATGGTTTCTGGTAATGGAAAATGAGGCAATTTTGTCTTAGACTGGTGATCTCCAGGGTTTTTTTTTTTGTGTGTGTGTGCTGTGACCGTTTTTCTTTTCTGGGTCAACTTGTGTTGAGTTGCTTTGACAATGTTTTGACTGGGAAAATGAAATCTTTTTCTTTCATCTTCTTGGCAGCCAAACATGTTGTGGCTGTCTGAGGGATGGGGAGGGATTAGAAATTGAGTTTCTGTTTTTTCTGTCTTTTGTTTTGGGTTAGAAAGATTCATGCTTTTTTTTTTTTTTCCAGAATTGCTTGGAATCTTTAATGGCGGAATCAGATATCAAGAGTACGAGAATGAGATGGAAATTGGTGGGCATGGGGGCTGCTGTTGCTCTGCTTCTCGCTTTAACCGTAGCTTGGGTGGCTGCACCGATGATTTCTCAGCTTTTCTCACAAAACAAGTCCTGCGGCTGTGCCAAGGTAAGCTAGATTCTCGACTTGCATCTCTTTCTTTACACGCGCGCGCGCGCACAAAATGGTGCACTTGTGGATAAAATGAAGGAAATTAAAAAAGAAAGTGACACCAACAAGGAATTCAAATCTCGCTGATGACAAATTTGCTAATTGGATGTTCATGGTTTTGCTGGGGTGCCCCAAGTATAATTAAGAAGTTCTGTATTGTGTATTGCTGCTGGATTTGTAGTTTTCACATGAATGGTTCAAGGAGTGGAGCAAGTTCTTGTTGCGGTCTGTTTCCTATTGAGGTTGAGTTTTTTGGTATTGGATTGAGAGATTGATAAGTTTCAAATTCGATTTCAGCTTCCTGGTTGCAGTTCACTGATTTCATCAGTATGGGTTTTTTTTTTTTTTTTTTTTTGGCTCTCTGGGATTAATATGACTGCAATTTGTTTGTTATATGCTGCCATGGCAGTTATTGTGACTGGTAGTCTATGCCTTTTAGTTTGCTTTTTGTGGATTAACAGTTTGATTTGGAAGTTCCAAGTTTTGTACAAGCTTGTTTTCTGCACATCCTTTGTCTAATTATGTCTTTCTTCTCCATTTTTTTTTTATATCTTTTAATTATTCTTGGTGGATGCAGAAATATACTGGTATGGTGGAGGACTGTTGTTGCGACTATGAGACAGTGAACAATCTGAATCAGGAGGTTTTGCATCCATCTCTCCAAGAGCTTGTGAAAACTCCATTTTTCCGATATTTCAAGGTTTGCTACCTAGTTACCTATAAGTTACAAGCCAATTGCCAGTTGGCAGTTCATCACTGTGCAAGATGGTTAACTGCCAATAAAATTATAAATTCTGAAAATTCCTCAAAATATATTGACTTAATTTTTTAGTTTCTCATGTTATTCCACTGTTCAATATCTCATCCATCTATTGTAAACATTATATTGTTAGTGTTCAACTTGGATATCAGCTTATAGCTTTTAGGTGTAGTTTTGGAGTTTAACTTAGATACAAATCAACTAATATGTATTTCGGTTGTTGCAGATTTTTCTAAACAAACAAATTTTCTACCAATTCTATGATAGGTTAAGCTGTGGTGTCACTGCCCATTCTGGCCTGATGATGGCATGTGCCGCTTGAGGGATTGCAGCGTGTGTGAATGTCCTGATGGTGAATTTCCTGAATCATTTAAGAATCCCTTGAACATTGCCCTTCCATCAGATGATGCAGCATGTCAAGAAGGAAAGTCAGATGCTTCTGTGGATCGTACCCTGGATAGTAAGGCGTTTAGGGAATGGACAGAAACTGATAACCCTTGGACATATGATGACGAGACTGATAATGGTGAGTGCTATTTCTGTTCTTGCATGGTTGGATACAAGGTCATGAATTTGCAAAATCATTTTTGTAAAGTTTAATTCTTCTCCCTCCAGTTATTGATTTTATTTTCACAACAGTTTTGATTCGGCACTCCTTTTAGAATATAAATGGAGCTGTTTGTTCTGATTTACAAATATAATTGCTTCCTCCACAGTTTTGATTCGGCACTCCTTTTAGAATATAAATGGAGCTGTTTGTTCTGATTTACAAATATAATTGCTTCCTCCATATGTTCCTCTCGAAATGAGATAGCATTATTACTTTGGAACATTGGCAGAGAATAACGAAATGTCTTCATTTGCAGCTGAAATGAGTTACGTCAATCTTCAACTGAACCCCGAACGTTATACTGGATACTCTGGTCCATCAGCTTCAAGGATATGGGATACTGTTTACTCTGACAACTGTCCCAAATGTGAGCTCCCTCTGGATTTCTCTTCTCTTGTGCCTGCGTGTGCTTGATGCTTATTTTAATTATGAATATCATGCATTACTACGCAATATGCAGATCCATCTGGAGGATTATGCCAAGAGGAAAGAATTTTGTACAAAATGATATCTGGTCTTCACTCCTCTATTTCGATCCATATAGCCACAGATTATTTAGTTGATGAACCTCAAAACTTGGTATGTATTTCAAATTCTGCTCTTACTAGTCTTCTATATGTATAAATACCATGGCAAGTCCAAGATTGCATTGGTTATCTATCTTGTCCATCTAACTTGTATTGTAACATGGAAAAGTCCTGGCAACTTTATGTTTAAGTTCCTTACTAGTCATAGCCTAAAATTCCTTTGCTACTTCATGTTTTGAGGTTTATGAATTGTCTGTCTAATCAACCTAGGAATCAATGATCATTTTCTCAGGCATGACTTGGGATGTTACTGATATTCGGTTTAGTTGAAAAATTTTGTAATAAAGGACTGGAAAACTCTTACCAACCAAGAAGAATGCCTGTTACCTGTTAAAAGATTTACATAATGTATACAGTATAAATTGATGGAAGTGTCTGACCTTTTTTAACTTTGTTTTGCTTTCCTACTGCAGTGGGGTGAAAATCTGACAGTTTTGTATGATCGGGTCTTGCAATATCCAGATCGTGGCAGAAACCTCTACTTCACATACCTCTTTGTCCTCAGAGCTGTGATGAAGGTGATTGTTGACAGTGAACAAGCTAAATGAAAGAAATGCTCTTGATTAAAATGGGATATATGATTTATTGAATTGATTGTGCTTGCTTCTCCTGAGACTCTGGTGTTTGCTTCCTAATGCATGTCAGGCAGCAGATTACTTGGACCAGGCTGACTATGAAACCAAGAACCCCACTGAGGACCTGAGGACACAGTCCTTGTTAAGACAGCTGGTTAGGAATCCAAAACTTCAAACTGCATGCCCACTTCCATTTGACGAAGCTAAGTTATGGAAAGGTGAACATGGACCTGAATTGAAACAGAAAATTCAATCGCAATTCAGAAATATCAGGTCATTCTTGAATACCTTTTTGGCTTTCTTTTTACTTGAAATGCAACCCATTTTGGATTGATAGCATGTCAAAAGTTTCAAGCTGCAATTGGCATCAATCTTACTCTCATAGTCAGAGAAATTGGTGAAATGTAACTTAGTGTTTCTGGTCTCTCTTCTAATTTCAGTATTCAAACTGCCTTCTTCATGTGGCCAACTATAACCTTTTCCAATGGATTTGCAGTGCACTGATGGACTGTGTGGGCTGTGAGAAATGTCGCCTGTGGGGAAAGCTTCAGATTCTTGGTCTTGGTACTGCACTTAAAATCCTCTTCTCTGATGACAACTTGCGTGATGGAGCAGGACAGAATGTAAGTAGCTCTTTTTAAAGCTGGCTACAGTTTCATGCTCAAGTTTCTCCTTATATATACGGATGTTCAAAATTTGGTATCCTTTTTGGTGCAACATTAGTCTAATAAAACAATATGTAAAATGTTTGACTGTGTTCCATGAAATGGTATGCTTAACTAGACGAGTAGCTGGCATGTTAAAGGAAGGATATTGCTTTCTAGTTGTGAAAGAGATATTTTGTGCTTTCTGTATCATATCTGCATTGAAGACCCTTTAGCCGGTTCATTTAATTGGCAGCCATATTAAGCCCTAAAGCAAGATGTTTTGACTGGACTTGTTTCAACTCTTTGGATGAGCCATATTAGGGGCAGTTAAAAGATCAACTCTTTGTTCTACATTTTATCTTCCAAGCTTGGCACTTGAGATTGCTAAATGAAATTTTTTAACCAGCATGACATTGCTTGGATGTTTGAGGCAACTTAAGGATCAAATTTGTGTTCTACACTTCTCTTTCCAAGTGTGGCACCTGAGATTGCTAATCTAAACTTCTCAACTAGCATGGCATTGCTTGGATGCTCATTCTGATGATTGAATTTCTCTAAGTTTTCTCTTCTTGTATATTGTGTTGTGCATTGAACAACATGACATTGCCTTTCAGCTGCAATTGCAACGAAATGAAGTGATTGCCCTTGTGAATCTACTCAATCGGCTATCTGAGTCAGTCAAAGTCCTCCATGAGAAGGGGCCTGCTGTTGAAATGATTATGGGACTGTCAAAGTTCTCCATGAAAAGGGACCTGGTGTTGAAATGATCACGGGAGTGCAGACTTCTTCACCAACTTACTGTCTCAGTACCCTATGGCCACTCATGGTACTTAAAGCATAGTTAAGGTGTCTGTTTCCTATGCTCACCGTGTCACTTGTGCGTTTTGCTGCTTGTTGGCCTTGGAATCAGTATACAGGAGTTTACGTCTTGCCGATACTTGCTAACCAAATTTCTGCTTGCATGCCAATGTGTGTTGCTGTAGAGGGATGCGTTGCTTGTATGCAGAAGTGCTGTATTGTACATTTGCCAGTAGCTTCAACTGCCGATGGCCCAGCATGGTTTCCTTAGTGTATGTAAGAAAATAGAGTTACAAGATCTCCAGAGATGTAAATGCGGTGAATTGTACGATCCGTACCACGAGTGTATGGTAGGAACAATAAATTTTGTAGCATAAAAGAGTAACGATTGAGGCTACTTGGCAGCATTTTGTACTTCATTTGGGAATAATTTACTTTCCGAATTATATCTTGAGTTCCAGTGGGTGTCTTTGTTTTCCACTTATTTTGGGTACACAGATGGTACAACGACCATTCTCATACTATATTAACTAAAAGAATGAAGGGTATTCAGTATTTTTCAATTTAAGAATAAACAAAAAGGGTATTATACTTGGATGAAATGCCCTAATTATGAACAACGAAAAAAGACGGAAATACTTTGGCCGCGTTTGAGCGTTAATCAGCGACCCTTTCTCGCCCAGAGGTGGAGTTGTATAATGATCATGTTATATTTGGCATACAACAAAGAGTTCATGCCCAAACTGAATTTCAACGTCAAGAGGTGTCAATGAACTAGCAAGGAGCCAAGACAATTGATTTGACCCCCGGATGACACACAAACACAAAATATTTCTAGACCCAGCATTCTCCTTTTTGGTGATATTCGGGAAAACAACTAAGAGAAAATAACAGCCAAACCAGAAGCAATAAAAAACACGTCAGAGTTCAATTTCCTGGGGCACGAAACCCCAGAGTCGTCCACTTCTAGCAAATGCAGAATGTCCTTCGGAAAACATCCAGATTGGCACGGTTGTCAGCCAACAGATTTCCTTCGCCCAGTGTATGTTGAAGTTTGCAGCTCCAATGCTTGAGAAGCTCAACCCACATGGTGCACAACAGCATAATGAACCAAAAAGGTGACCGCAAATGGTACCAAGAATGATAGATGCATAATGCTCATGATAAAATGAAATAAATATAATGAAAACATATCTGATTGTCATTGACTAAATCTGTGGCCAGCTGAATCCTTTGCGGTGATAGACCTACTATACCAACAGAGATTTATAAGGCTTATGCCATCCACAGCATTAATAGCAATACTCCATCTTTACGTGTCTCAGCCATCAAGTCTCTGCTTTTGTCTTCAAGTATCAATTTGCTGGGAGCTTCTTACATATGCAGGCGACAGCAGCAGCATTTGTAAACAGAAACATTTCCCACCAAGCAAGCAGGAATGCCTAGATGGTGATGCAAAATCTTACAATATACTCAGCGGTGCTTCTTTGCACGCTTAGAGGACCTCATTGCCTCTTTCCTTGAATCATCAGGAGCTTTTAAGTCCATAAATGGCTGCAAGTATTTTCAACATAAACTACAATTAAAGACACTGAATATAATAAAAACACCATGTTCTGCTAGTCCATTGACGACAGCATCCAGTAATGGCAGTTATGCTGCAGAGAGACAAGCTCTTAAATACATATCATGAATAGTTCAACCATTTAAGGGAGTGCAACGAGTTAAGTACTCAGAAGCAGTCGGGAGGGGCCAATCATAGCACATTCAATTTCTACAACGTAACATGTGAATCATTTGACCAGCTTGTATACTGTTCTTAAATGGATAACCAATAATCCAAATTAAAATATGGAACAAGCATTCCCATCTTGATTATTTCTTTTTTTCTTCCTTTCAATTCCGAAAGCAATGAAGCAGGTGGCTATCCTACTTAGACTGATTCAATGCATGGGAAGTTGACTCACCATAGAATGAAAGAGTTGAGGAAAATGGAAAACTAACCTACCAGAGTTTTACATCTCAATGATTGCCCTTTTGATTCTAGACAATTAAACCTCCATTCCATTTATATTTGTCCATGCAGTAGTGCTTTGTATCTCAGGAAGATTTAGCTATATTGCATAATTTTCCAATTATTCTGTCATAACACAAATGTGCAACACACTCCAGACATAATAGCACTATGAGCATGAATTTAGCATGCATCAGTTGTTAAGTTACAATTCTGTTTGCTATAGCATCTTGATGCTAAAAGGAACAGTTCCACCACTTCTCTAAATCAAATTCACATTCCTAAAGTAATACAAGAGACAGTTCCCAACCATGAACCATTGAATTCAATCACCAGACATGATAACTCAAGTGTTTGGTCTACAATTCTCCTTTCCTAACACAATTCTTGTTCAGATGCACAGTGGAACAGAATACCAATGGGATCTTTCAAAGGATGTTTAGAAGTTCAACTATGATTCTCTCTTAAACACTCTTTAAGTCCAAATTCCTTCACACTGAGATTTCCACAAAACTACTAAATAGAACATACCAATAGTGCAAAGAACACACTTCTACATATCCAATGAAAAAATTATTGAGTTCTGACCTCCTCATCTTTATTCTGTAGTTCCAAAAGTTCTCGACAGTAATGGAGGCATTCATTGTGGTATACTGCAGCCAACTCTTTTATCAAGGCCTTCCTTTTGATGATTCCAATCACTTTACATGAAAAACGAAGTTAAAAGTTAAAGGTCAGATACAGAATAGAAACAATAAGCAAGATGACCTCCATAACAACGAAACAATCCCCAACCATCCAAAACAAAGCCGCTACTAAATGACCCATTACTGCAAAATCTCTCAGCTGACAGAAATAACAAAAATTTCAAACACCCCAGTTGATATTTCTTGTTAACGCACAAATTCGCACATGAACACTCACATAATTTTCAACGCTATTCTTAAGAAACCAATATATACGCAAACCTTTTATATCACAAATACATAAACCCCACAAATTATTCAATACAAACTTGGATAATTAGTGAACTAACTATTAGTATGAAGCATAATGGGGAGATATAATTCATAAATAGCAACAAGTATTAAAATAAAAACACATGAATTGAAGAAGTGCCCAATTGAAACACAAAAAGGGTTGGGATATGTGAGAGAGAGAGAGAGAGAGAGAGAGAGAGAGAGAGAGAGAGAGAGAGAGAGAGATTTACTTCGACTGGGATCGAATGGAGGGGGCGGCGAAGTTGGAGGGCCAGCCGGAGGAGGAGCAGGATCCGTTAGGGACGCCGGGGGCTGGCATGCTGCGGCGGAGGAGGGAGGAGGCGCTGTGTGTTCTTGTTGTTGACCCATAACGAGTGCCGCCGGGCGCTCTCTAGAGAAGTTTTCACGACAGGGTCATAATAATTAATTAAAACCAAAATTCCCGTAACTTGCCCAACATTTCATACATACTATATATATTTTGTAGTTTTCCTTTAATTAAAAGAAGGGAATAAATGAATACACATATATTTATTATTTATACATAAAATAATTTTAAATAATACATAACATTTTAATTTTAATAATATAAATTGTAATTAAATATAACTTATTTTATCTAATAATTTTTTTGTAATTTAATTACATTATTATAAGAATAAATTTTGGTTAAAAATGGCATTAAATATATAATTTAAAATAATGTCTTTTTAATTGTTAGTATGACCATATTTTGGATCAAAGAAGAGAGATATGAACATGAAAACACATCTCAAAAATTAAAGCATTCCCTTTTTTAAAATTGCTAATAGGTTGTTTTTTAATAAAAATATTGACCAAACTTTTCAGCATATCCCAAGTGGCAGTGTCCACCAATACATACATACATATATGACAGACATGGAGAATTATTTTTAATTAGATGCATACGCCAGGCAGATTTCTCTTGCATAGCACATAGGCATGAAAGAATTATGTGCACCAAAAAAAAAAAAAAATTAGTTGTTTCATTGGGTATTGAACTCGCTTTCAAGGTTGTGGAAAATTATGAATAAATATTACATGGAATGTTAAAATTAAAGGGTAGTTGATGAAATATTTGTGAAACTTTCACATCAGAATCTAATAATATTGTGCCTTTTTCCTTTTTGGTTGCATCGTCAAGGAACATGCCTGCCAAATAACTCGCTGACAGTTTTGATGCCAATGTCCACATTTTGCAATTCATTTGGGTTTTTTGGGTTCTTCCACGGCTGCACCATGCTTTAATTTCGTAACACTATTTCCCCATCTGGGGTTGCTTCAAAGCTGCAGGGAAAGGAGAAGACCAAAAACCTGACTCAGTAGAGAGACAATTGTAATGACAAAATAAGTGAAACAGATTTAAGATATAACCTCTATGTATGTGCTTTTTTGATCATCTACAGAGACAGACACGTCACATAAATTCCTTTTTGTTAAGAATGATAATTACAAACATGATCCCACGTAGCAATGGAAAAAGAATGTTTCACTTCATAACAGCAAAAAATAAACATGTTTTACAATTTATCACCAGATGGGTAATAAAGGACAAACAAACAATGCAAAAACACAAACGAAGAAGATAAAGCAATCATTAAAAAAGACAGAATATTTGACGGTGGAAGAAAACAAGGACTACCAGAATTACATTCTTAGAAAACAAGAGAGCAAAGACATTTTAGTTCATATGGTGGCAAAAATATGACACATGAACACGGTACTCACATTTAAGAGACGATCCAGCAAGACAAGTGAGCCTTGATTTTGTGTTCACCTCAGCCAATGGGTTTGGTTTCTCCTTCACGGCCATGCGAACGTCCCAAACACGTATAATCCCATCTGATGATGCGCTTGCCAGCAAATATGGATCATCGGCAGCAACATCATCATTCCTTGTAAGCGCAACTATACCTTTGATGCGGGTAGAATGAGCACCCTCAATACAATATGCACTACTCCCACTGTTTTTATCCCATGCTGTGACATTTCGATCCTCACCACCGGTAAACAGAAGTCCATTCTGTTAAAAACCAAGGAAAACAGTCAATACAGAAATCAAAGCAAATATGTAAACTAAATGAGAGGGTTCTATTAAAATGAAACTTGGCTCACAACAGCAAACAGCCATGGTGCTACAAAGATTCATCCGGCTCCTCTGCACAATTAATACTTTGTTCATGTATTCCAAGTGGACCCAGCTTTGGATGGTTAGATATATAGACAATTATTGAACAGCTGGCTTTAAGCAAAATTTGAACTTCATATGAGGGGAAGTGAAGGGGACCCAGCTATTAAGATAAACAGCTTACAAAATTGCTATCTGTGCATTACCCCTAAAGTAATTCACTAATAGAACAGTGCATAGAGAAGTGGTTCCAAGAGCATAGTTTTCCAAAAAAAATTATTTAATATTTTCTGGAACTCTGTTGAAATAGACACCATGAACTTCTATCACACATGGGTTTCCACAGATTCTTGTTTTACTCACCAAGAAATGCAAACCAAGTGGTAAATCAGACAGCCATCTTTTCAGCATGAGTAGAACATTGATGCTTCTGCTTAAAAAAAGGATCAATGTATTCCAAGACCCATTATCTTGCTTAGATCAGTAAGCAACACTAACTCATCGTACCCTTAATTCTGCACAGGTTATAAAGATGTCTCGTGGAATAAACTCATGATCAGTATGTTCCCATGTAGTAAATCTGACAGCCATCTTTATAGCATAAATAGACCATGCGTGTTAATGATTAGACAAATAAAGGGGATCAGTACCTTTGAAGACCTGTTATTTTCCATAGATAAGTAAGCACCACTAAAAACTCATACCCATAATTCTGTACAAGTTATACAGATCTTTCATGGAATAAAATCAAATCATGATCAGCATGTTCTTGTTTCTTATTGAAATGTGAATATGGATAATTGAATGGAAGCACAGAATGTTTTCAACATACTGCAAAAGGATTTATCACCAGTGTCAATTGTCGAGTGCCAAGCTCTGAAATTTCGCGAGAATATCGTCTGTTGAAAGTTTGGTTCAATGGGAAGTAGGATCATGAACAGCTATGTATATAACTCTTTTTCTCTCAGGCAAAATGCCATTCTTGTTCAGTTAATTGACTTGAATTCAAAAGAAACAATCAATTGATCATTAACTAAGATGAATTCATTCGAGCTTTTCACAGATAATCCAAAACTAAACTTCAGGCATGAAAACAACCCCTTACACGCATCCAATCCTAGAAATTTCAAAACCCCTCTTCCCACCACGAATCAATCAAATCCAAAATTGACCAAAAGCAAAAAAACTAACCTCTCCAGTGGTAGCACAAAGAACCCGTTTGCGGCACTCGAACTCAGCCACCAATCTCGCATCTTCAGCCTCATGAAGCCCAACTTTCTCCTCTGTAACCATAAAAAACCTCTCCCCACTGAAATCAAATCTCACCAAGCTCGCCTCCTTGCCCAGCCGACAGCAAAAGCTCCGCCTCCCTCTCACTAAATTAAGCATCGCAAAGCACTCATCTTTCCCCACCGTAAGCGCCAGTTTCCCAGATGGGTGTACGGACAAATCGTTCACGCCCCTCTTGTGGGCCCGAATTGCCTTGAGATGAACAAAAGGGTCGGCGTCGAACACGCAGACGGAGCCATCCGCGGAGGCTGAAAGGAGGTTCCGGGGGAATGAGAGGGAAGGAGGCGTGAAGAAGGAAAGGGAGGTGATGGAGGCGGTGTGGTGGTGGAGGGTGCCGAGGGAGGCAGCGGAGGAGAGGTCGTAGAGGTGGATTGTGTCGTCGGACGACCCGGAGGCTGCCACGGAACCGGTGGCAGCGGCGGCGGTGATGGGGCCGAGGTGGGATGGGTAGCAGAAGAGCTGGGTGAGAGTCAGGGCGTCGTCTGAAGGGTTGTGCTTTGAGGGTTTCAGCTTGAAGCCCCATATAAATTTCTCGTAGGAGCCTGCTATTAGACTCATGATGGTGGCGGCAGCAGCGGCGGCGGTGTCGATGTGGAGGGTCCGTTACTTTCAGTATGGTGACTTCAAACTAAATACGAACCTTTCCGAGGAGGCAGGAACAGAAGTGGGTTTTGCCTGGGTTTAAGACAGTATATATAAATTGACAATTTCTTAGGTTCAATATCAAGACCCTAGGTGTATAAATTGGTTAGGAAAAAAAAAAAAAGCTTTTTAAACACATTTAATTCCGTACAAGTTCAAGAGTTTTACATGTTGGTGGTGTCTAACTCAATTCATGTGCTTATAACTCAAAATATATATAGATTAATGGATATTAGAATAAAAGTAAAAATATATTTTATTATCAGAATTATTTGTTGTATAATTATAATTCTATTAATAATTATAATTATTGAAAGACTGAAAATGTGTTATGATTGTTTAATAGATAAGGGTCCATCTATCCTTTTTCTCAAACTAATATAAATATTGTAATAGTATTTTACTCTAAGTTTAAGCTCTTTAATCTCAACTCTCCAAGTTTAAGCTTTAAGTTAGAATTCATAGTGGTGACGGCGATAAGCTAACATTATGGCGATGGGGTTTGCCTTAAATTTCAGCTCTTTATGTTGAGGATTTGGAAATAAGACTGATAGATGTGCCATCTCTGATCAGTTTGTAACTTAGATTTTCAGGTGCGTGCTGATGACAGATGATGATATGGCTACTGGGAATATTTTCAGGAGAATTGTAGAAATGCTTCATCATGCTACTACGGAGCTGAAAGTTGGGAGATGGCTTCTTAAGGTATTCTTTCTCACGCAACTTCCTGAAATTTAAATTTCATGTGCTTCTACGCCGACATATCTATTGCTGAGTCCCCCAAGATGCTCTCCATGCGCCGTCATTTCAAAAGACTGACTGACACTATCATATATTTCCAATCTGCAAAAGTAGAAAAAGCATGTTTGAAAGGACAGATGGGCGTTGAGATACGAGAATAAAAACTTGAGTAGCGATTGCCCACAGGGGACGTGATCAGCAAGTGTGTTGCCTAGGAATCAAAAAACTTATAGGAGACGTGAAAGCTTTATGAATTATGAATGATGGAGTGCTCTTGTATGAATCAGATGCCTTGGTTTCCCAGATTCTGCCAATCACATATAGTTATTCAAAGCTTGTCCAATGAAAATAGTAACGTCCCGAGGGATAATCATACAATAATAAACCGTCATCTCTGGCTAACCAAGTGCAATTGTTAGGGTCGAGAACCGGTACACCACATGAAGCCTCAAGTTTTTAGGATCCGACCAAAGGACCTTATAGTTACCTCCATGGTTGGCACCGAAGTCAATTTGGCATTGAAATGTTGCCGTTTGCTGTAAATTCATGTTACTTTGGAAATGATAGTCGTCATCAATTGACAAAACATGATTGCCAAGGTCAACTCGACTGGAGTAACAATGGAGGTTGAGATCACCATATAAGTGGTTCAGAATGTGAACAACGTAACTGTTGCTTGGATGGGAGGAGGACATGACACGATCTGTGCATGGTGTTGCCAATACAAGCAGGAAAAAGATTGCGAAACTTTTGTTATGTGCGTTCATAATATGAGTTTGTGTAATCCCTCAAACTACAAAGTAATAAAATGAGCATTTTACAGTCAGTTTTATTTATAGTGAAAAATCCTTGTAAAGACGCTTACCATAATTCACCCTGAAACTACAAAGTAATGAAATGAGCATTTTATAGGTAGTTGCATTTAAGGAAAAATCCTTATAAAGATTCTTATCATAATTTACATTTATAGTCTACTCTTATAAGGATTTCTCCCTTTAATTCATATTTACAATATTACCTTATAAAGATTTTTACCATAAATAAAAATTAGTTAAATTTAAATGTACATATCTGATAATTATAACTTTTTTATTAGTTATAATTATCACAATAATAGATTGACTATATTTAATGCTATTAATTTATCTTTATTCAATTAAATTTGATTTCACTAATTTTAAAAATAATTGTCTTTTTTTATTATTATTTGTTATAGTTATCAAATCATAAAATTTTATTTTTAACCAATTAAATTTTATTTTAATTTTTTTTAAAAAAATATAAATCAATGAATCTATCCATAGAGAAATAGAATCAAAAAATCTAATATCATAGTGTTCGAAAAAATCAATAAATCTTTTGAATTTTTAAGTACATACTAAAATAATTTTTAATTTTCAAGATATGATGTATATCTAAATGAAACAGTGTTTTTATTGGTCTTTGAGCCACTGGACTCCCGCTATCTAGATCGCATCACTCCACCGCTTTGCATAACAGTAGGACACATTGCTCTCCCACAATCCCGTTTCCACGGTTTAGGCTGCCTTCATTTTTGTTCATACGAGAATCACTTTTTCTCTCATTTCCTATTATTATTTCTGTTGCTTCGAATCAACCCCATTAAACTCTATTTAAGTAAACTCTACTTTAGTAGCCAAAAGTTTGATGCTGCACATGTATAACGTGGAGTCAACTCGACGGTAGCCAATAGACTTTTCCAGGTTGGATTGCTCCCTTTTCTATTCATCTCTGCAGTTGTATCAGCATGGACATTCATATCTGCATACAACATTACACCACAAAATGGTATGGCGGTAAAACAATGTAATAGCTCCAGTATACTTGATTTACAACTTAATATCACAACATATAGAAAGAATGAAATGGAGCACACAGGTTGTTTGCTTAGGAGGCTGATATCTTGAATTGTTACTTGCTTGTTTTGAATTCAGATGGCCTACTTGTATCTCCCAATCGTTGACAGAGAAAAATGCAATAATAAGATTGAAGTTCAACATGGATGAATGTATATGTACTTGCTTGCAATATGATCGCAAGCTTAGCCAAGTTCCAATCTTTCATGCAACTAAAGTGGATGAAACAAGGCAAAGTCTTTTGATTCTAGCAGTTGTCCTTTGGTTATGTCTTTTGATTTTCCAGTAGGCACATGCAAAGGTCGAGTTGCCTGGCATATTATACCAGCATGCAACAAGGCATCTATGAATTTCCGACCACCTTACTTCACACCATCGATAAACTAATTCTTAATTTCTAGATTGTTTTATAACATCAATGCTAAGTACTTGGGAATATGCAACAAAATTTTCTTCGAAAAAGAAGTGTATTTTCATCCGGTATGCATAAAAATTGTGAAGAAATTGAACTAGAACATTGCAACTTTGGAGTGGAGTTAACTTTACTGTTCATAGTCACAATTATGACAGTTGGAAGTTCCTCAAAAAAAAAAAAAAAAATTCTTTTTGCAGTCTTCTAATATGTTTCTTTATATTTATTTTCTTAAGAAATATATAAAGGTAGTACTTATTTGGACACACGAGACCACTTGGTTGTACTTTTTTGTGTTTTTTTTTTTTTTTTTCATGTACATCAATTAAATCTATCATATAAGGTAATAACTTATAAAATTGGGTTATGTAATCGTTACGAGTATAATTACAAGGCCTAAGGCACAATCAACTTATTCACTTATACTGAATTATGTAATTGTGTGCTATTCCACCATAGCATAGAACACATGCACACTAGACTCTATTTTGCATAAACACGAGTATTTTAAATTAACATCCGTTAGATATAATAATAATTATTCTCTTTTTGTTTACTCATTGACATTTTATTAACTTAATCGCCGAGGTATTAATGTCAACTTCCTGCGTAGTAGCTATGAGCAGGATTTAGTCGGGACTCATTGGATCCTGATATCCGCTTTTAACCGAAAAACACCCTCTTGACACATAACTTCGTTTGGGTAAAACCCCTTCTCGTTGATAAAAACCTCCCGTCAGGGTTTAAGATTAGCGATGCGCCGCCAACTTCACAAGATTAAAAACTTGTATTTATTTGTTCAGCTAAAATTAAGAAACTCTGTAAATTTCTGCAAAGAAATTTGATTTGATTTTATTTTTGTTTGTTCGGTCGAGATTACAGAGTTTAAAATTTTGTCAAAGTGAGTTTGCTCCATAACACAAGGAAAGTTGTGAATCTATCCGCGACGTCTTCAATAATCGAGAGGCTCACAGTCTCCAAGTTTATCATTTTCCTTCCTAATTCTCAAAAAAAAAATAGTTTCACAATATCTTTCCATTAATCTCTTGATATTACTGCATAATTATCAACTATTTTACTGACTAATTTTTTTTATAAGAAAAAATGGTGCTTTGCAAATATATTAACAATTGTAGATATGAATCAAGATCAAGGGTCAACTTTCTCATGAAAAAAAAAAAGAAGACCCACAATTTAAATATTTTTTAATTTAAATGATTGTTCTTTACTCTTTATTTTAATATTAATAAATATAAAATTTAACATAAATAAATTTAAATATAAATTAATATTAAAAATACACTAAATTATTATTGAATTAATGTCTGAAGTGGTTAACTGTTACATTAAAAAAAAAAAAAACAAATTGTTGACATAAGAATAAATCTCATGTTTTTTAAACAAAAAGAGTTTGAATACTAATAATAATAATAAGTTAAAATCGTGAATAATGTAGTTTTGTTTTGTTTTCTTTTAATGAAAAAATGGGAACTTGTAATAAACAAATTAATAGAAAAAGATGCCAAATTTAAGGACAGAAGCAATTCTTTGCTTGATCCTCCCGATCCCCTTCGCTTTCACACCTCCAAATCGAACTTCTTCTCAATTGCATATATAAAGGTTGCAACTTTAAAGATTTTGGGCTTCTATAGCCTTTGATTGAATCAATCCACAACATTTTCTTTTCTGGGCACGCTTTTTCTTTTTCAATTTTCATTTCCCATTCTCTCTGTTTGGTTGCCAAGAAAATGCGGGAATTCTGGCGGAAAGTATCTGACATTACTTTATTTTCTCGCCTTTGTATTTCCAAAGGCCTTTCCTTTGCCTTCTCTGCATTTATTAGCTGCATTGCAAACCTTTTGCTTAGGAATTTGATTGCTGATATAAGAATTCTGGAACAATAGTTCTTTGAAACCTGAATGATTTGGAGGGTAGACCTGTAGGAAAAATTGAGATTGTATTCATTTAGAGTTCTCGTTGACTACTGAAATGGGAATGTAGAGGTGGGTTTGGTTTTGGGTTGTAGTTTTCAGACTTGTATCTGTTTATTTGGTGCAGGCTTTTTGTGATGGAATTGAATTTGGTTTGATTGAATATTGATATTTGATTTGATGGATGTGGACGGAGGCAGTGCATCCCCAGATTCTGCAGTCATTCGCTCTATCCCAATACATTCCCGTCGCGATAAAGGTTGCTAACTTGTGTTATTGCTGTCATTTTTATTTATGCTATTCAATTCTGTTGAAATCAATATCTACTCTATCAGGGTGGTAAATGTTTTATACGGTAGAGGTGTTTAACAATTGAAAATGAAAAGAAAAATAAATATTGTGACTTTGTACTACTTACATTACATGCAAAAATAAGGGCATGCCCCAGTTTTGCATCTATTTTTCAGTTTTTTTTTTTTCTTTTCAAAGGAATAACAGAAATGTCCTAGTTATGTCTGGAACAATAAAATTCCTTCAAGGCACCAAGTTGGAAGCATTGAAGACTTGTTTTGTCCTTATAACAAATATAAGGGTTGTAATTTGATATTTATGTATACGAAGGACAAGATGGGCTTGGAGCGTAGCATGCTCTAAGCATGCAAAGGAAGAGAATGTTTAGGGCTTCTCAGGTCGATGATTGCCTCTATAACTTCAATATAATGAGGAACAGCCTATAGTGGATTTAATGGCATTCTAGCGCTTTCTTGGTTGCCTTCTTGTCGATGAAATGTTGGTTATCTTTAACTTCAGTGTTGTTTCTATAGTTTACAGCTTGAAGAATTTAATATATGACAGGGACAACTTAGCCTTACATATGCTCTTCTGGGGACACATCCTTAGAAGTTGCACATAACACACCATTTTTCTTTAAAGTATTGGGATTTTTTTTTTTCATGAAAATATAAAGTATGTCGCATTATGTGATTTGGCAGCTTTCTATCAATTTACACAGCAGAGTCTCCCAGCCTGTAAACCTGTTCTGATGCCGACATGGGTGAGCAGCAAGAGCTATGATTGGTATCTGAATCTTTTTTATTTTTGCATTATCATTAGTTCATATCCTCTATATTTGGCTTTATCTATTGCAGGTCATCACTACATTTTGCTTAATGGGTATCATTTTGATTCCTGTTGGGCTTGTTGCTCTTCATACTTGTCAAAGCGTAAGTGCATTCTATATTGTTGTATACTTACTTAATAGCTTGTTGGTTCTCTTGACATAAAGCATCTGTTTTCAAGTGGAGCATTTCATTTCTGGATTCTTAATTTACAGGTCATTGAAATTGTGGACCAATATGATGTAGAATGTGTACCTGCTGCTTATAAAGGCAACAAAGTGTCATATATCAAAGATGCTTCAATATCAAAAAATTGTTCCAGGACCTTGAAGGTGACTCTCTCTCTCGTTTTCCTTTTTTACCTTTTTGCATAAATTTTATGTTTTGCATGGAATTTGTCTATCTTTTCATAAAGCTATAGTGGTCATTGATGTTGCCTTTGTTGAATTGTGATCATTGACATTGCCCTTGTTGTATTGTGAACTTTGTTATGTTGTCAACTATGGCTTCATACAAAAAGAATTCACCCAAAAGTTATTTCTATACCTTCTAATCTTCATAACTTGCTAAGCAGGTGCCCAAGTATATGAAAGCTCCAATATACATCTATTATCATCTTGACAATTACTATCAAAACCACCGAAGGTGAGAGAACTTCATTTCATTTCCACTTCTTACAAAGCTGAACTTACCTTTCTTTAGTTTTCTTTTCTTTTCTTTTTGCTTTTATATTTGGTGTGTGTGTCAATTAGGGAAATCTGGATCTGTTCAGATTCTAAACTTATTTTCTTCAAAGCAACAAGACTTCCTTTTCTCATGAGTGGTTCTTTATGAGAGCATTTTTTGTTTTCTGTCTCGTTATTATATATAGTGATGTTTCTAGATGGGTCCAGAATCTATGAAATTGTTTGGATGGGCAAACGAGTGTGAAAATCATCTGATCACAGGATTCTATGATACAGTCCAGAAATGCAATCTGTACAGTCTGCAATTGGATGGTTCTTGAACTTGTCCACACAACAAGTGCATAGAATCATTTTCATTAGTAGTTAGTGTTTATTTTCATCCCATGATCATGCACTTATTTATCACCAACACCGTAGAATTTTTCAGGTATGTTAAAAGCAGAAGTGATCAACAGCTCTTGCATGGACTGATGTATAACCACACAAGCTCTTGTAAACCTCAACAGTCCAACAATGGCCTCCCTGTTGTGCCTTGTGGATTGGTAGCTTGGAGTCTGTTCAATGATACATACACATTTATTCATGGAACGGATGAATTGACAGTCAACCGGAAGAACATTGCATGGAATAGTGATTGCAATCATAAGTTTGGGAAGCAAGTATATCCCTTCAACTTCCAAAATGGGACACTGATTGGTGGTGGACAACTAGATCCAAATGTCCCTGTAAGTATTAACAGAGCACCATACGATTATTGTTTCTTGTGTGAATTTTGAACTTGATCCTGCCTATAGGCCAGTAACACTTGATGGGGCTGCTTTTCATTTGCATTACTTTGACTAAAAATTGACCTGTCTTGTTATTCAATCAATAATTTGATATTTTGTCTCAACATTAAGGACATTTCATTACCACCATGACTGACACCATCACCCTTAGTTTATTGTTTGCTGTATGCATTTTATATGGAATTTAGCTATTGCGTCCCTCATTTTTGTAGGGTTGCATGTAGTTCCCTTGCCTGGCTCTTCCACATCATGCATTGATTCAGATCATGCTGAAACATCTGTCCTGTTACTGCAATTCATTTTAGACTCACTTTTCAGCTAATAATTGAGCTGTCTTCTTTTTCCCTCTTCCCCCATCCTTGGTTGTTGGTTGATGGGGATTTATAGCTAAGCAATCAGGAAGATCTTGTTGTTTGGATGCGCACTGCTGCTCTTCCTAGTTTCCGAAAGTTGTATGGCAGAATTGAAGAGGATTTGAATGTGGATGACATCATAGAAGTTAAGCTGGTGAATAACTACAACACATACAGCTTTAGAGGAAAGAAGAAGCTTGTTCTTTCAACATCTAGCTGGTTGGGAGGAAGGAATGATTTCCTTGGGCTTGCCTATGTTTTTTTGGGTTCTTCTTCACTAATCATTTCCACTGTTTTCATGTTGCTTCATGTGAAAAATCCAAGGTATGAAATATTCTAGTTTCTGCAAAGCCCTGCATGTTATTATCCTGTGACAGTGTGAAAGCAGAAACAATGCATTCGGCAATCTGCATAAATTGTGCAAATTATCAAAACTGTTCTTGGAAAAATGTGTTGGCAACTAGAATTTGTTTAGAGTCATCCCTTTATTGGAAAAGTCACAATGTGTTTTTCCATTTTGGTGATCTCTGATTTGGTCAACACTTTATGTGCCCCTTATTTTTCCTCTAATATCTCCTTCCACTGAAGTTTATTCTCTGCATCTGCTATATTGTTAAACTGCAGGCCTTATGGGGAGACAGCTTACTTACCATGGAACAGAAAAGGCATTTCCAGTTGAAGTTGACATTGATTTCCAGTCCACACATTTTACTGCTTTTTTAGTCTGTTCAAATTATAATCTGCTATCTGCTGGTGATCATGTTGTACATGTCTCAATCCAGTTCGATTGTAGATTACATTGGAGGTGTGTGGATGGGGATTGCACAAATTGTGCTACCAATGACCAAAACTATCATTCCACTACTCGGTTATACCTATTAAATAGAACTTGAAAAAGTCTGGGCAAGTGAATACCCAATCACTCTTGTTTTCTTGGATACCAACAGCTGGACTTCCTGACCTGCACTTCTGAATCCTGGGTGGACAATCCTGAAATGAAATGGATATGGTGAAGCCACCCCATATTGGCTTACATTCTTGAAGTTTTTTTGCCCTTTCGGCATAATAGGCATAGTACTTCCATCCTAGAGTTCATTGATTACCTCTACTGCATTTTTGTTTGTAGCCAAACATCCATGTGATGGGAACTACTAGCTTTGTGCAAGGCACCATAGGCTTTTTGTTGTCAAAGTAAGACAATTTTGAAGTCAAGGGTCCAACTTTTCTTTGAACTGTGATGTCTTTAATCTATTAGAGCAAAGCAGCCTTTTGCTTCCAAGAAAACTGAAAAGAATTATCATAGCAAAAAAGATTGTTATGCAGTGATGTGTTGTCTTGACTTCTGTTGTCACAAATAGGTTCTCAAATCCCAAAATGCAGGTGTGAGTCTAGCTTTGTAGCTTTCTGCATTTGGACACTCCTTTTGTTTTGGTTGATGGGGGGGACATGAAATTTGCTGATGGAACCTGAAGCCGCCCTCCACTTACATGATTCGTGTGCCCTCGCAGGATTGTCTGGGGTACTTTTCTTTCCTCAGCCTTTGGAGCCACGTGGAGAAAAACAAAAATGATCTTTTGTAGTGGTGTTATGATTTTTGTTCTCCTCAATTGCCTCCTCTTGAGGGGAAGTCCTGGCCAATGTCCAGTGAGTTGCCAGATGGAGTGCTCTGCAATTTTGACTTGACTGAGTGAGCAAGTTGGTTGTTAATAATGGGCAAATTCCATTTGACTTGTAAAAGGGCATTCTCAATGTGTGAGGTTGATATATATAATAATAATAATAAACAAAGAAAAAGATTATTTCTGAGAGATGAACCGATGCAATGATCTAAGCTTACTGTCAGGTGGCTCTGGAATCACAAGACTCTTATAAGATTTACTACTTGGAAGCCCCTGGCTAAATGTTACTCGCAATTGTAAGCGTCCATTTGTCTTGTTCTTGTTGTTCTTCCTATTAGGTTGATACAATAAAATCATACATATATTCAAATTATTAATAATTTAAGGACTATCAAAACTTAAAACCATTTAATCACCTTCTTCTTTTAAGTCTCTCCAGTATGTCCCTTTGATTTGGTCCATGCTACAAAAAGGCTCAGAGAGTTGATCTACTCCGATGTTAAAGACGGAAAAGTCATGCGAAACTGTTAATTGTATATTTTTAATCTTTTAATTTATAATAATTACATTGAGTAATGGAAAATATAAAAAATTATATAATATTTGTGATGGTACAATCTAAGTTTGTATTTATTTAAAATAGATCAAGTTGACAATGTTCATACGATGAAATTCTTTCGGGAAAATATAAAAAAAAAAGAAAAAAGAAAAAAGAAAAATGGTCTCTATTCATGATTTGTTAGACCTAGTGTCACCAGTAGCTGAGTGGTAAAAGACCAAGAACAAGACTTCTAACAAAGAAGAAATGGAGGGATCAATTCATTAGCAACCACGACAGACGCACGTTTGACTTGGGGCGCTGAAGAAGAAGCAGAATCCTCGAGCCTTTTTCCCCAAGTTTGGCAATGCAGTCTTTGCTACATTTAGCATCTTCGCAGCCACCTCCATACAAGGCACGCATGCATTCAGCACCCACCAATACCTTCTCATTGTTGCCAGAAGGAAAAGAAAAATTTAGAGTAATTAATTAATTAATCATATAGGTCTTTTTCATTTCTATAATAATCATTGCATTTGAAAGAATGATATTCCAAATGGACGAAAAAAGTGAATGAAATTACATAGGTAACAAAAGATATTTACCTCCAGACACGAAGAGCACAAGGGAGAGGATGGCGAAAATTGAAAAATTCCTCGTAATTAATGAACTGAATAATAAAAAAGGTTCAAAACTTGTATATGCGGACTTGGATCTGGGAAGCTCAATATATAATGGTTGGCTGGTATCTATTATCTATGATTAAATGTCGTTATAGAAGTTAATTTAATTTCCATTATGATAACATAAGAGTATTCATGAAATATATATATATATATATCTTCTCTTGATCTTTGATCCATTTTGGATATATTTTATCTTTTCGATGATTGTACTTATTTAGCTATATTTCAGACGCTGAATGGCTGCTTAGCTTTGCATGGTTGGTGGACTTTTGATGAAGCATGCCTATTATGTATATGATGTGTTTGTTCTTAGCTCTTGCATGCTGCTTTGATCACTAAGTTTTTGAATGCATGACTCATGCAACGTGATACGCACCTAGCATGACAGTAAATTGGCATGGCCATGCTGAGATTGTTTGAAAATGACTCTAATGCCTTTATTATTTCAGCAAGGGCATCATCCACGAGGAGTACTTGCTTTGATTCCTTCGATCAATCACGTTTGTCATTATCAGAAAGAAAGGAGAGAGATTGTCAAAGTCATAGGCTCAATATGAAAAATTTTGACCATGATTTGATTGATTGCATGATCAATGCTTTTATTAGTTATCAAGTTATGAATTCTGGTTATGCGCAATATCTCACAAGATCTAAGTTTGCACCTTCTAATGGGTTTTGAATTTGATCCTTGTTGACATAAGCGCTCTAGATCTTGTAGCATCAATTGATAATATTTCATTAAGTTTCTGAAAAGAGATCAAGCATAAACAGAAGGGATCTTAGGGCTTGAAGAGAAAGTGGAACATTCGATATTTAAATGGCTAAAAATTAAATTCTAGAGTTGAAAATAAGAACTTAAGTGACTCCTTATAAATACAAATAAAATATTTAATTACAGATCGTATGATTTTTTCTCTATAACTAACAAGCAAGCAAGTCATCTATTTCATATTTGAAATGGATATAGCCTCAATTTAGAACCGGGTAGGCAGCAGAGCTAGAAATTATGAATACAGCTCGGAATAACCTAATAGTTTCAAAATTTTCATCCCAAGATAATTGTTTGTTATGTAGGGTGAGGTTCTTGTCCTTCCTTTCTCCTGCAAGTTCTTTTCTTTTCTTTTAAGTTCTCTTCTGTCACATCGGAATAGAGTTTTAAAATAGGGTTCCATCCTTCCAATCCACAATTGGTACCAGCCATATAATAAACCATGAAGGCAAACCAAAAATGTGGGGACAAGCACAAAATGTTGGAGAAAAGAAGATTAGTAGGAGCAAACATGGAGAATGACAATACAGTGAATCAAAATTCCAAATTCGACTTCATTGTTGAAGGCTAGTGGGATGTACGTAAATATAATGGCATAAACATGGCAATTTTTCTTGATGATTAATGAGTTTCACCTCATCAAATAACTCCTATCAATCAAGAAATAAAATCCTAGAGATACAAGCACAGGAACAACAAACAACACCATCCATGGCACCCCCACTACATTAACCTGAAGCCTTTCGGTTCCTTCCTCAACAATGGTATCCAATTTAGGACAAGAAGAACGTTTATGGCGAGATTGGAGAAGAGGGGTTGCAATATCACCCCATTTTTGCATGTTTCTTATTTCCTTCACTGCTATTTGTTCATGCATAGTAAATGAATGAAAAATGACAAAAGGAAACCCCAAAAGCATGAAAGCCAAAGGGTCTTGATACTTGGTTTGCAATGCGTTCTACACTATAAATATTGCACGGAAGTTAGAGAGAAGAGGGTAAAAATAGAAGCTGATAGTTGGCATGCGTATTTGGCTTTTTCAACGGGGGAAGTTGGAAATAAAGCCGTCTGTAATTGTTGTTTGAAAATGTCAAAATTGGACAGCACATAACAGCCTGGTGAAACACATGAGCCACTATTAGTAAATCAGCATGCTTTGTCAGTTGTTTATGTTTGAAATCGCCGTCAATCTAGATACAATCAGGATTATTTCCATTGGACGGCTCATAACTATTTTCTAAAATTGAAATACAATCTAGATACTCTAATTTCTAATTATTGCAATTACTGTGCTAATAATATGTAGGTAGGTTACTCGACATTGTGGCAGGGAATCCTGCATAGAGGTGATAAAAGATGTTCCGATTAAAATAATCTGAACTAAATTATTTGAAACTTAATGCATATGAAATATGAAATTTTGAAATGTGAAATACTTGAAGTTCTAACATCCAAAACAATTAAACTTGAATCCAATCCGACATGTCTGTTTGAACCCAAATGCACACCAATATACCTATATTAGTAGGCCATGATTCGGATAATGAGTAAATCAAATATCGAAAACCCCTTCAAATTACAAGATATTCATTATTCATGATCTTCAATTAATACTTGTTCATCTTCTCCTTTTCACTAGAACAGTAAATTAGAATATATTATGATCACAAAGGCCCGACATAACTCATGTTTTGCTAAAACATTTTGTATACTACATTAGGCCCTCACTCTATAAATACACAATAGCTTCATAATTATATCTATTTAACCACAACCCTACTTTTGTCATTGTAAGATAAGAGAGTCTTGTGAACATCTTAGCAACACATTGGACCAGTCGATACGATTGATGGCCACAAATTGTTCTTCAGTTTCTTCTACATAAAT
Source organism: Ceriops zippeliana (assembly GCA_037897445.1). Taxonomy (NCBI): domain Eukaryota; kingdom Viridiplantae; phylum Streptophyta; class Magnoliopsida; order Malpighiales; family Rhizophoraceae; genus Ceriops; species Ceriops zippeliana. The sequence continues at coordinate 2,666,355 of JBAPLH010000115.1, forward strand.
TGCTTCCAAGGTAATCTGAATCTGGATCCTAGAGATCATCATGACGAAGCGCGCTGACGCGATAGCGGGGAAGGGAGTTTGGGGTGGGATCTCAGTGTTTGGAATAACATTGTTGGGGAGGGGGAAGGGTTGGCTGGATAGAGGCTGAGAAGGTTGCTGGTGCCGATTGCATTGTTGCCATGTTTCCTTTATGTGTCCACAGGGTTTGCTCTCGGAGGGGACCCTGTGACTAACCTTGGCCAAGTTTCATATTTTATGGTTGATTTGTATAGGAGTTGAGATCATAAAAATGTCCTTAGCTTTTTAATACAATCTCTAGCCATCTTGTAGTAGGGTTTTGGCTTCTATAGTAGTAGGGTATCCTATAACTTTACGGTATCATCGAAGTTCCAACCTCTTTCAAATTAATGGAAAAAGGTCGTTGATTGTCTCAAATAAATTGTCGGCTACGGAATTAACTATTCCTAGTCAATGTGTTGAGGCTATAACTATAATTTTAACCCTCGATTGGTACGAGAAAAATACCAAACTTCATTCCCTTTTTTTTTTTTTTTTTTTCCTTTTTGAGTATGAAGTTCATACTAATTGGTTGAACTCATTGTTGCAGAAGTAAATAATGTCTTAATCCTAATAGATGCCAATGAACATGAAAGGGCATGCTCGGAAGATGGGAGTGTGGCAACATATGTATATGGATGCATGTTTGTTAGCCTTTTTAGTGTTGTGCATATGCATATGGAAGCTTATGATGTTGCTTTATGAATTGAGTGCAAAATTTGGATCCACAAACGTGTTTGAGTCATTTTCCTCTGCATCAATCTCAAAAATGTCGGCCAAAAATTAATATGATCTGTTTACTACTTTTTTCTTTCTTGGGTGGGCGGGGGGGGGTGTGTGGGCATGACCCTCCCTTCAATTAATTGTTCAACACCAGCCTATGTCTGGCATTTCAAAAGCAAAAATTTGAATCTATAAGAAATCTGTTTGATGTTCTTGTGATTTTCTAAGCTTTTTACTTATTTCCAGACAAACAACAGTGATTATATTTGATAACTAATTTTTTTTTATTTTTTTAATTTTGAAATTATATCTTAAAAGAAAAATTACCTACAAAAAACAGAATTTTAAATTTTAAATTTATGATTCTTGTTGTTATCTACTTTTTAAAATTTCATTCTATACCACTCATTTCTATCTCTCTCATGCTTTGTTCTTTCTTTCTCTACTTTATCTTTCTCTCTACTTTGTATTTCTCTCACTACCTTATCTTTTAGCTCCACTTCATCTTTCTCCCTCTATGGTTTTTTTTTTCCCCTTTCTTTAGATGGATAGTGCTAGTCAAAGCCAACTACTTCAAATGATCCATATTCAAAATAATGTTGAACGAAATTTATGATAATGATATTATATATTAAATTTATTATTAAGGGTTTTCCTTATACATGTTATAAGTTTTTTATGTCAATGTAATTTTTTAATTTCCATTCAAAGGTCAAAATATATCATAGTTCAATACTTTATTATTAACAAATAATATATTGATGTTAATTTTTCAAAAAAAAACTTATTATGAAAAAAAATAAAAGTAAACAGAAAATATCATAAAATAGATAACAAATAATAGAAATCCACAATAAAATTAAAAATTTGGCAGTGTAATGAAAATGTCCTTAGCAAATTGTATGGTAGAGGATATGGCAACATGTGATCACTGTGTAAGTGGTCTTTGGCTTAGTTGATGGTATGCTAGCTCTTTTTGAAAAGTAATATGTTGGAAAATAAAACATTTAATATATATATATACATCCACATTTATAATAGACTTTAACTATTTTGAAATTTATAATTATATAACAAATATATTTTTATACAAAAAGATAAATGACTCTTATATAAAAATAAATTACAAATTTATCTTTATATAATATTAATTAAACTATGCTCTTATAATAATCTCTTACTAGAAAAATAATTATTGAATTAATAGATATCACAAATCAATCCCAATTCAATAAGTCTTATTAAATTCTCTATGTTCAGTATATAGTATTTTAATTTTATTTTTCTTATTATTTGTAATTTTAGTAATTTTTTATAACTTACCAATAAAAATTGCAGAATGTTCATTTTTAATCGTCATATAATTTTTTTTTACTATCTCGTTAATTTTTAGAATAAAAAATTTAACACCAATTATTAAGAAAAATGAAATATTTTTAAAAATAAATATAAATATAATAAATTTATATAATATAAAAAATATACATTTATATATTCACAATTACACTAGAATTTTCCCATGTAAAATTAACCAACGCCATTCTTACGGCACAACCGAGTGGTCGCACTGGTGTCGGTGGCGGTGGCGGTGGCAGCAGCCTAAAGCGGTCGATTGTGACGTTTGTGAACAAAAAGGGATGATGCCCTTGGCAGCAAAATATTTTGTGGGGACAATGATTTAGTCATATCAGCAGAGGCCTGCGATGACTTCGAGGGTCTCATTAGGCTTTTTTATTTTATGCTTTGATAAATGTTTGCTTGTAGGGTCTCAGGTCTTAATCTGATAATCGCTACCAACACCACCACCATAGCATCTTTAACCTTAACCATCATCACCATGTGAACTAGAACCAGGTGGCCATCAATCTCGACTTAACACAACCAGTTGTAGGTGAGTAAACCTCAATACCTGCACCTTGGTCCATAGCAACTTGTAAATGCTTGAGAAAAAAGAAGAAACCCCCAAGTATGACAACAGATATTATTAATGCCATCCAAAATGATATTAAAATACAGACATGTTTCCGCTTTAAGCATTGCATTCTTATCCTGATGTCATGCTCACGTTGCTTTCTGCTATTTGCCGCCCTATCATCTTCCTTGATTCCCCCGTGTGAGGAAATAAAGTGGAAATAACGAAGAAAGGACCATGCTGATCAAAGCATTGAATTAGAACAGGAAAACCACTTGTAACGACATTGAACTTTATGGGTGGTCCTTAAATATTTACTGTTTCAGTTGCCTTGGATAAGAGGTAACCGTGTGGCGAGTAAAAGAGCAGCAGCCAGAATCTCAACAAAGACAAATCAAATAGCTGAAAGGGAGTGGGGACAATAGACCGTCTTTTATCAAGTGAGGCATCAACGTCACTCTGCTAACTTCGCTAACTTCAGATGGAGGCTAATTTTCTTACGGGGGCATGACCATCTGTGGTATGCATCAAATATGAGAATATATATATATATATATTATATATTATGATGCGTAATTCTCAACTCCCCACTTCAAAGATTGCTAACGTGGGACTCTACTACTGTAGCTATCACTTAAAACCTGGAATGTACTGGGGGATTAAAACCTGATGCTGTACCTTTAACCTACATAATCTCAAGTTTGCTCGCTCTTATTAGTGGACAAATTATGTGTGGTTAAGATATTGTGTTTTTGAATATTATCTTGGACTGTATTTTGAATCAAATAATTTGACAGAAAATCAGGTTGATCTAGCCTCAGAATTACATCTAGGGCATAATGCTGATCTGATCAGACATGCTTGATCTCCATTGTGATTTGAGGGTTTCAGGTTTGAGTTGTGTAAATAGTTTCTTTACAAATAATAAAGGTAAAGAAACTATTTATGCAAAGAGTAAATAATAGTTCCTTTACAAATAATAGTTGTGTAAATCTGACCATTTCTTTTATCTCATTTCACAAAGAGTAAAGCTGCATACATTTCACTCATTCTTATTCTCACAGGGATGATTATAAATAAGATCTTGTTTTCTCATCTTTCCAATAAGCAGGTATCAAAGGCTTTCCTAGTTGATTATAGGATCAATAATAGGGAGACAAATGCAAAATCCTAAGGACAACCCTTTCTTGCATGAAGAGGTATCAAGATTTAACAAGAAATTTCCCTTAAACTCAAGCAACCATTTGCCTCTCTATCTGTTCCACTAAGCAGCCAATCAGAAAGCTGCAAAAGACTCAGATAACTAGCAGATGGTGGACAACTGACTCGTCCCAATTAAAACCAGAAAATTATAAAATTGGAAGCCATCGTTCAAAACAAAAACCTTATCTTTGTGGATCATCTCAATTTCCACACAATATATGACACTTGCCAGCTTTTGGACTCAGGGTGAGGTTACCTTGAAAGTGTCTCGGTCCTATCAAAACTGTGCACTTAATACAAGCTGATAGCTATGTTTCTCCTTGTAGAGTGGGACTACCGACTCAATCTAAGACTGGACATCCCCTTATAAATCTCCTCCACATCTCAAGTTTATGCTCATCCACAGCAAAGCCTACAGACTACAAACACTTACCCTCCTTCTTTCAACTTCTCTTGACAGCAGATTTCCTCAAACAATGGCAAACTCGCAGATAGCAAGGTTTATTTCCGAGGTTGCCCCACCTCAGTACATTACTGTCGTGAGGAGTAGAGCATCAAAGATGTTGGATCCGATTAGTGAAGAGGACAGAGATGCCAACGCAAATGACTCTGTTGTTGCTTCTCCTAAGTCACCAACTTATATTGCTTTCACCATCGGTTCCAGTACCACTTCTGTTGCTGCAACTAATTCCAAATACTTTCTCAAAGAGGTTCAGAAATCCTTTTCAATCTTTGATAACTGAGAGTGCTCGTGATGAAATCTTCGTGAACTTGTTCAAAGAATCACTTTATATTGTTGAGCCTTTCCTTTGCTTTAGTATTTTTTTCAGTTGGTGAATTGTTCTCCGGCTGTTGCTGCAACTAGTTCAAAGTGCTTTCTCAAAGGGCTTCAAATATCCTTTTCAATATTTGAGAACTGAGGGCTCGTACAGGCTCTACGTAGCTTTGTTGAAGCACTTATATGTTGTTAAACCCACCCTTTCGTGTTTTTCCTTTTTCTCAGCGGACTTGCAAAAGTTTGTTTTTGTAACCCTCTATGGGTTGTAATAAAAGCTACTACTTGCTCCGTGTTTCAACCGCCATGAAAGAAAAATATAGGGCAGAGTTCTACATCTATTGGTAACACTATAATTCAAACTCATTAAACTTAAAATGACCCAATGGACAGAGAGGAGCAGAGTGGGTTGGGATTGTGATAAACTCACATGCAAATCACATTAGCAGTTCAAAAATATTGTTCATATGACGGTTTGATCCGGAACTCCGTAGGGCTTGCAGGCACAACCAAGCAAAATATGGAGGCAGCAATGCCCCCTGAAGAAGTTATTTCTTTCTGTTGGCTTTGGCCGGAATATTGTCAAGAACAATTTTGCTGAGGTGATTTTCGCAGAAAGGTTTGAAAGCCTTATGAGATTGAATCACACACTTAATTGATTGACAGCGCTTCCCCGTATAAGAGACTAGAGGCTCAAATGATTACACAAAAGGCATGCTTAATTTGCATGTTGATTGCTTTTAAGAATTTGCTTAAATACACCAACAGCTTAACACACTTCCCTAAGCTTACTTTTCAGCCTTTTAAACACATGCTTAAACTGACAAAACGGATTATTATCGAGTCCTAAACATTGCTGCATTATAAGTTAGCTAATAAAACGGAAGGAGCAGCTGCTTTGCTTCTGATTTGGACTGCAACTCACTCTTGAGTCTTACAAAATATAGCAACTAACACATTGCCTCCAAAAACCATTCCAGCAGCTGCAAAACAGGTCCATGTTGTGAAGGATGATGTTAGAGGTATGATATCACCATATATGTACCCCACAACTTTGTTGATCATGAACTTCTTATCAAATAGTAAGCCTGCAGATGCTTATTTAGCAAGACGCCCAAACTAACTCGTTCACAAATCAAACTTTATTTTCCATCATTTGCCTGCTCTCGACGATTTGAAATGAATTTTGCGACTCCCAGATGTTTCTGATTCGACTGTCTCCTTCAATTTTTCCAGTGCTGATCAAAAGAAACAAAATGGCTCAGTGTAATTGGTACATCCAATTCCATTCTAATAAAAGCTAAAAACAACTTTTGCACGTTATCCTAATCCACGTACGACTAAAAAACATTTTGAACAGGTTCTCTAGGCTATCATCTTTTAACTGCAAATTCACTTTATAATCACTTTGGAAGATTTTCATCTGAATTCATTTTCAGCATATCCAACATCTAAACTTGAAGATCTAGTTGATAAGGATCCGTGCAAGGGAAGCAAAGTGCACACCTATCAATGCAACTGAACTCATAAGCAACTAGAAACCAGATATTCTTCCATGCAATGTTCACATGACAGAAGCCCAAAAACTTACCAGACACATAAATGGCACGAAGTGGCCCTATGGAGGTGGAAGGGACAGAGTAGAGAGAACAAAAATGATTGTTAGCTTTCTGCAGCAATTTCTTGAAACGATTTACCTGAAAACCAGAAGTAAAATAGATAATTCGAAATTATAAATGAATATTATCAAGACATCAAAACAAAACATAAAGATAGATTCTCAAGTCAAAGCCCAGAGGCCCTAAGTCTCAAGCCTACTGCTATGTGACAATTAAAATCCAAAACAGAACCGTTCAATAGACTCAATCACCATCTAAATCTTCGAGATAATAAATTAAAACTGGTTCACAAAGTCAATTATGTGATGATTAGTCTAGGCAATTGAACATCCAGTGCTTTGTTTAAAAAAAATTGATAAAACCTGGAATAAATGTGATAGATTATGCCCAAGTTACACCAGGTTGTCTTCTGATTGGCTCAGGTGGCCACCACAAAATAAATTACAGCTCAGTTCACATGAGCTCAAGCAAGCCATGATACATCCTACACCTGACTAACCCTCAAACATATGTTTCGCTTATATGCCATGGTACACTGTCAGACAGCTTGCTTGAAATCTTTATATATGATGTTAGTCTCATGCCAGCAGGTATACGAATAAGCCTTTTTGAGAAATAAATTGGATTCAAGTGGACCAAAAGAGACCATCACAATTGATAGAACAAAAAGGGTCTATAGCTGTAATTGAGATTAAGGTAAGCTGTGCTCAATATCCAAGGTTATCATTGTGTCTGAAGATGATGCTAAAAATAAGTAATTTGCATCTCAGCAGCCTGACTGATATAGAAAACACAATCAAAAGTGAGTACCAACTTAGATTCACATCATACCTCAAATTTACACAATAATGTGAAGCAACGCCCAGTCTGGCCTGCTCTTGCTGTTCGACCAGCTCGATGAATATATGTCTTCACATAAGCAGGCATATCATAATTAACAACATTTCTCACCCCTTCAACATCCATTCCACGAGTCATTGCATCAGAGGAAACAAGTACTTGTATATCCCCTTCCCGAAAAGCCTTCAATGTCTTGCTGCAGTGTGTAATTTTATATCCATTACCAGTCCAACATTTCAAAACCTTAAAATATTATGTATTGAATTCACAACCCAACTAGAAATGTATGCAGGCTTTTCCATCAATGCCATTCACCTAAGTTTTCTATGAAAATAATAAAAAAAAAAGAAATCCCTACAATTAAAAAAACACAAGAAAAATTCCAATTGGTGTTCTTTTAAGTGAATAGTTAAAATGGAACTAGAACCACAACCAAATCCAAAGGTCACAGATAACCATAATGAGCATTTACATCCTGGTGATGCTGCAAATTTCAAAGAGCTCTAGCACCTAGCAAAATCTACACCCTGAGTATGTGAAAAAGAAAGACACTGCTGCCATCCAACACATAAAATGGGAAAAGGTTACAGGAAAGAATCTGTGCTAAATATTTTCCCAATCAAGTAGAATTGATCCAAAAATTACCTTCTTACAGATTGACGCTGAAGGCCCGAATACTCCTTGATCTTGATATTCAAATCATCAAAAAAGTTGAGCAAGGTGCAAAGCCTATGAGTTGACTCCACAGATGAAGTGAACACGATGCACTTCTCACCCCCTAAATTCTGTAGAACTGAAATCAAGTACAGTGGCTTCAGCTTGGAATTGCAAATCTGCACGAAACATGTGAACATTTGTTTTTAGCTTTGATAAATGCGTTTTCATCTTAATAGGAATAATTTCAATACAATAATACTTCTATGGGCAACATCACTCAAGGCAGCAAGGCTTCCCTGCCACAATTGTATTTGAGCAAAGGCAAATAATGAAGGCAAAGGATGAATCTCGTCTATCTGAAAATTTTGTTAATGAACCAAAAATTAGACATATGCCCTCACTTACAGAGAAGTTTCAAGGAAATTATAACTATTAATAATACCACTTTTTTATAGAACTCAATATTGACAAGGAAACTAATTGAAACTTATTTTACTTCAGGAAATTGTCAACTGCTTCTTAAAACTCTGCTTCCTGGGCTCCATCTCCCTATTTTGAATTGAAATGTTATTTCAGATTTTAAATTATAAATGATATTTTTTGTAGCACATGATTTTCCAGCATTCATACTTTGACTGCCACAAGATCCAAATGTTCCAACAAATCAGCAAATTTGAAATCAATTTCATTTTGCACAGAAAATCTTCAGAATCTCCCAAAAGATCACCAATCCAATTAAGCCAAATAAGTTGTGTGTTTGAAATGTTGGAATGTCAGTCATTTCAGCACTGTTTTAGTAATTTAAAAAAAAAATGCTGCATGAATAAATCAACAAAGACAGCTTCTGAAGATTGGATTTTCTTTTCAATTAAAGAGCAGAAGTGGGACTTGATTCTTTCCTGGTGTTTTTTGTTCTCAGATTGAAGCTTACAAAAAAAAGCCCTGTAATCAATGAACATGAATAAAAAGGACTAGAACCAAGGCCTTAGTAGAACAGTGACAACTTCTTACCACTTGGTAGGATTCTAGCTTTTGAGGGAGCTGATAACGTCTTCGCCCACTTGTCAAGAGTAAAGGGTGATGCAGATCAAGTTGAGCAAGCTTGCTTGGGTCCTGGGTCAATGTGGCTGACAAAACCATCTTCACAAGCCTAGGGTATGATTTACCCTTAAATCCCCTTTCAACACCACTGCAACAAAATAAGTCTCACAATCACATCTGAGACTTAGTTAATCATAATAATCATAATTACTCGGACTGTCACTCTCATAGAAAAATTTTGAAGAGACCATAGAACCCATCAATAGATTCAGTCAAGTTTCCTTCAACCACAAGGATCATATACTGGGCCTCATTTGAAATGTCAATAAAATTGTAATATGTGTCAAAGTCCAAAAGTATGAGCATACAACTATGCCGCCAAACAGAATTATGTATACTGGCTTCCAGTTATGTTCATTGCAAAGCCAGGACAAAGTTCTACGCAGATATATGGTGGGAGACCCAACAGATAATAAAACTTACCATCTCCTAATAGTTTTTAAAGAACCAAATGCAGAAAAACTATTGACATGATGCATGAGGCTGTTGTCATAAGAATGAGTCAACTTGAGCACAGCAGGAAGCCAAGACTGGTATGCCTCCCTGAGCAAACGATCTGTCTCATCAACAACCTGAAATTGCTTATATTATCAGCACCTTGTTTTTACTGATCAGAATGACCAAAAACAGAAAGTATGCTACAATAGTGCCTGCAGCCCTTGCATTCACAACTCCCTACTTCATTATTGAAGCTTTACAACCTTTCAGCATTTTAGTTTCTTCATGTTTCTGTATTACCGAGAAATTTTTAAAGAACAGAACTGCTTTTCTGTTGTCAACTATCACCAACAGAACTGCCAGCCATCAATTACATTCCCAAACCAAGGAACACATGGTTTCATCCATAATCTTGGGGAACTATGGCATTACAAAATTTCAAAGTTCTTCATCAAATCCACTATCAAAATGTGCCAATGTAAGAATTAAAAAAGAAGACAAACCAAAACTGATATAGGAAATAGGTTAGGATATAACACCACACTCAAGTCCAAGACATAAGTTCACGCCAAGCATGCTCCTGGTCAAGTTCTCAACAGGGGCTTAGAAGCAGTTGACTAGCAACTAAGCAAGCTTAAGATGCACAGATATGCTAAGAAAGCCTCTCCAAAGATTTGTTTGCCACAGAATTGGTATAAAAATTAAAACACTAGAGTTGTAGCACTAGAAGGAACATATAGAATGTGGATGTAGCATGATGAGCTACTTACAAGATAACAGAGGTGTTCAAGGGTGAATCCCTTGGTGGTATTGATATGGTCCATAAGCCTTCCTGGGGTTGCCACTAATATATCTACTGCACTTTGCAACTCTTGAAAATGATCTTCTGGATCATAACAAATGCCTGCTTCAAGCTTAGGCCTCTTGATGAGCTGTGAAATGTCATCAGTAATGGAAGATTGGCCCACAGCCAAACCAACAGACAAGCCCACCGCAGGTGCAAGTGCAGCAAAAACTTCCTTAACCTGAGACAGAAAAAAGAAGCCAGGCATCTTTTCAGGTTAGTTATATCAAATCAAATTAGGACCTATCAACCCAAAAAAAAAAAAAAAATCACAAAAAGGACTGAAGTAAAGAAAGGAGTACTCAAGGAACAAAATCACTATTGATCATGGAATTAAACACCCTCAGATCACTACAATGGAAAGAGCAATTTCTATGCGAAGTGGTTTCCAATAAAGGAACAAGTTGATGACTGAGATACTGAACTAAGATCACAAATTTTAATGATGATTCGACTTACTCATGAAGCCAAAGAGAATCATTTAACCATTAATGAGTGAAATAACTAAGTCAAAGGTACACTTAACAAATCTATAGAATGACTAGAATTAGGCAGATAACAATGAGAATAAAACCTGCAGGGCTAAATCACGCGTAGGCAAAACCACCAAAGCACGTAGACACCTAACAGCTCGTGATGACAGCATTTGCACAATTGGCAAGGCATAAGCTAAAGTTTTTCCGCTACCTGTTGGAGAATTTATGCAAAGGTCCCGCTCCAAAGAACCAGGTCCAATAGTCTCCTGCCAAACAGCAACTTGCACTGGGAACAATGAGGAGAAACCCATATTCTGCAAAGCCACATTTAACCTGAAATAAAAAGGATTCTCAATACCAACTAGTACAAAAACAAGGACACTCTATGAAAAAAAATTTAAAAAGATAAAAAAAATCAACATTAACTGCATTTTCTTGTCATCCTATTGTGTCCTAACCCAAATCAACAAATCCCACAAAACCCAGAAGGTAAAATTCAAATAGATAAACAATCAAGGACAGAATTTTCAAACAAAGATGTGTGTCCGTGTGTGTGCAGCATTGATTTTTGATAAATTTGGGCAGTGGAGGAGGCACCTGGGGTCAAGGCAAGGCAGAAGCTCAAGAGGGCACTCTTTGATGAGACTAACATCAACTGGGCTCCTCATCCATGGCAAAACTGGCACCGACTTGCCTTTTCTCTTCTTTCTTGATTCCTCCATTCCCTCTCTTTCCCTCTCCCTCTCTCAAAGCTGACCTCAAAAACCCTGACCTGAAGCAATTAAGGGAATTTATTAGTTTTGGGCCTTATGTTGTTTTTGACAGGGACAGGCAGTGCTACGAATGAAGGATTCTTCTCTTATTAGTGTAATGCCATTTTCATCTGTTTGTCTGACTCAAATAAATCCGTGTGTGGACAATTACTATCTCCAACAGCCCAACTTTGGCTTTAATGCTTCTCTTTTGCCTTCTCTTTTTTAACTCATCCAGAATCCCTTTGTCTATGTTATGTTCCCCTAAATGAAAAAGGTGAAATTTATATAGGGTACCATAACATGCCACACCTTATCATTTCAACACGGAAACAACTAAAACCTTTTGAAGTGTGAGCATCAGAAAATGTTGAAGATAACTGAAAAAACGCCATTATAAGTGGCATAGCCAGACTTAAATTCCTCCAACACAAAAGAAAATTTATCAAAAGAAAGAAAAGAAAAAATAGTAATACAAGTTCCATCATGCTGCTCCAATTAGGAGCTCATGAGGGAAGAGAAGTCCTATAGAAGTGCCCAGCAGTGATTCTGACAAGCTATTGAGAAAAAAAAAATTACAGCACCAAAGCTACTGGGATACCTTGGTCTCAAGGTCAAAAATTTGAAGTAACATTAACTAGATAAAGATTGATGGTGCAAAAAACTACCAGATATAAGTAACGATTGTGCAGTCAAAAAATTTGCTTGTCTATACCATTTCAATGAAATACACTTGCAGTTTTGGTCATGAAGCAAAAGTTTTGAAGGAGTCCCAAGAAAGCAGCAAGCACGACGAAGGTCTAAGCTTAACAAAAAGTTTAATCGCATGAATCCTATATTCCTTCCTATATTCTCATCATCTCCAGCATTACTTGTCCAATGCCTTCCCGCTACTCTGATCAATGTTGTTGTTAATAAATAAGAATCTCAGTCAAATGGATTGATCCAAAGCAAACAACAATGTCGTATTTCCTCGAGAATTTCTGAAAATTTTCCGATACCCTAACTTCGTAATTCTTCCAAATTAAAAGAAGCGGCAAAGTTCAGAGAAAAACAAACCAAAAAGAAATAAAAAAGAAAATGCAGAATAGAGCGGCCAGACTAACCACCGAAGCAGCCACCAGCAACGCCGCCACCACCGCAGGCACCGATCCTCTTCCCTTCAACTTTTCGTTTCCTATTAAGGGAGCAGAAGGTATAATTACAAATATGGGGCTTTGGTTGGGTCGTCTCAACTGAACCAGCCACTTAAGAAGAGTTTCGGTCCAACCAATAATTTGGTCGGTTTTACTATCATTTCTTTTTTTTTTTTTTTATCAATTATAAAATCCATTATCGTGTGAGTTACACGATAAAGTAACTCGTTCTCTTGCCATACCATTATATATTGAAATTTAAGATGTCAAATATAAATATTTAATTTCTTAATTATTGGGATGTCTTTAACTCTAATTTTTTATATGATCATTATAATGACAAACATAAGAAGAGTTTAATAAAGCAGCTCGGTCTGCTTAATTTACAGTTCCACCCTCTATTTCAATAAATTTGAAACATGAAATTACTCTTAAGACGGTTAGTCAGAGAAAAAAAAAATGTTAATTACAAAAAGAAAAAGAAAAAAAGCATGAAATTTATGAATTTAAAAAAAAAAAAAAAAAACAGGGATTGATTCAAAAGAGGGACCATAGAACTGTCCTTGAATATCAAATAAATGGTTCACATCTCTTTCTTGTTTTTAACAATAATTTTATCATTTAAATTATTTTATTTATATTAAAATTTTAATATTATGGAATAAATGAAAAAAATAAATCTAAACAACGCGGGGCTTGGAAACTAGTACAATATAAAACGTTAATTGATTGGTTAATTAATTAATATGATTAAAAATAAAGAAAATAAATGGCCGAGACTGAGCTTGGCTGTTGTTGTTGCAGAACTCTGCCCACCTCCTTAAACATCACAAAACCCCATAATTCACAAGCGCAACAAAAACGAGTGTTGTGAGAAAATGACTTGATTCCTGGGAATTACATTGCTAATGGGGCAAATATGATACAATAATAATTGGTACAGGTTATTCTCTAATAATGTAGAAAATTCTGCAGATTTCTTTTCACCCGATGTAACCACCAATTCCATCCGGACTGTTTCTTCATCCAGACATTATTTCTTGGTGGAGATGCAAGTCAAGTTATGTAACAAATTCATCCAAAAATTAAGACAAAAGACTTAAATTTTATGTGAATAAATCTGAGATTTTATTATATATTTTTGTTTATTAATCACACCCCAATAAATTTGGAATTTTATTCTAATATTTTCAACACTTCTCTTCAATTAGTGAACATACATCAATTATTTTCAACTTACTTATAAGTGAATTAAATATTAGTTTTGACATGACTTTTAATAAGGATATCAGCTCTTTGGAACTTTGTGGAAATATTAGTGAACTTTGCAGAAATGTGAAATAGATTGATAGCTCCATTCTCAGTCTTAACCTTGATGAAATTTCTGTATATCATGACATGTTTCGCCCGATCATGCTAAATTAGACTGTGATTTGCCATCACTACATAGCTTTATGAGGCCTTCCTGGGTATATTTAGGTCCTTCACTAACCTTTCTAACCAAAATCAGTTCCCCTGAGTTCCTTTTAGCTATCTAAGAATCTGATTTGTTGCCTCTAAATGTCTCTTTATGCGTGAGTGCATGAATTGACTTACCACACTCACACCATAGGCAGCGTCAGGGCCTAATGAGAGAGAGGTATGTTAGTATACCTGTAATCGCTGCTACTGTTCTTTGTTCACTAATGGATCATCCTCATTAATTTTCTACTTCCAATTCTGCTTCAATGGTGTACCTGCGAGCCTGCAGTCAATCTTCCCAGTTTCTCTCAATAAATCAAGAGTATATTTCCTTTGAGCAATGAATATACCATCATTGCTTCTAGCAACCTCCATGACTAGAAAATACAGAAGAGTTCCAAGGTCTTTAACCTGAAATTCAGTCTTCAAACGTCTCTTCAGATCTCCAATTTTTCTTGATTGTCATCACTGGTTATTGCTATGTCATCAACATACACAACTAGTATTGCCTTTGTTTCATTTTCAGCATTTTTAGTAAACAATGTGTGATCTGCTTGTCCTTGTTTGAACCCAAAGCATTTTAGGGCTGTGCTAAACGGAGTAAACAATGTCCTTGGTTATTCTTTCAGTCCATAGAGAGATTTTTCAAGGTTACATATCCTGCCTTTCTCCTTTCTGTTCTGAAACTTGGTGGAACCTTGGTATATACTTCTTCGTCTACCTTTCCATCTAGAAATGCATTCTTGGTATCCAATTGATGTAGTTCCTAATCAAAGTTGGCAACAAGAGATAACAGTTACCTTAATGAAGTTCAATTTGACCACTGAAGCAACTGTCTATGAACTTCTCTTCATAGTCAATGCCATAGGTTTTCACTTGGGGTCTTGAAAGGCACTTTCAAATGTCTTTTGGTACCTCTGAACTGTCCATCTCTGTAGTAAAGGCCATGTACTGTAGGGGACAACTTCGAGTAGGATAGATGATTGAAAATAGGATACTTTGTACATGATCTAACTCCTTTTTTAATGGCTATTGGAACATCCGAATCATCAATCAAAACAGTACCTTCTCGTGTGAATTTCAATGGTCTTGGCTCCAGTTCTAATGATTGGGCTTGTGGAGGGGGTTGTGGCCTTCTTGAATAAACCGGAATTTGTTTCTACTTGAGAGTTGGATTCTGCCCCATGGACTCGTCACTTGCATGGACTCGGATTGGCTCGGCTGATGACAGGAAATGGGTAGAAGGGAATTCTTGGAGCAAACAACTTCAGGGGGCTCGGAGTTCAAGCATTTTTAACGATACTTTATTAATGAGGTAAGCAGCTATGGCTGGCTAGAAAACATGGGGGATCGGGCTACTTCAAAGAGGTTACGATTCTTTCGCAGCAGCCTCATTCTGTTGGAAGGTATACGCTCTTAAACCTTGGTAAAAGATTCCGTGCTTAACAAGGCATTGGTTCAATTCATTTGTGGAGTATTCTCAGTTCGAAGAATATGGACAAAAGATTGGAAGACAATAGTGGTAAGTTTATGAAATTGTTTGAAAATGACCTTTGTTTTAGATTTTTCTTTTCTTTTTTTTTTATATATCAATAAAGGTGACAAACCATTTAGAACTGGTGAAACAAGAACTTTTGAAAGAAAATTTCTCTCGTTCTATTTACTTATCAATCAAGTTTATATTTATATAGGGCAACCTATCGTGATATGGACCTATAAATATAGGGAGAAAAAAATAAGAAATTAACAGAAATACAAATTAAAAAATAATAATAATCATATCCCACTAAATTTGAAATTTTATTTTAATCTTTTCAATGTACCCCCATTATCTTCTTGGTTGATGCACTGATAAGAACCCTAAACTTTAATCACGAGGCAACAGCAGGCCCTCTATAATGCACAAAAGATTCTTTCAGTCCATCCATGCTTTTGTAGATTTTGACTTTATGTCTTTTCACACCTTTGTTTTTTTTTTTTTAACCACCGAATGCGGTAGTCTTATGTATTAAAGTGCCTTTTTATTATGCCTAGGTAAGGATGGATCTAGTCAGGCGCAAGTGGGGACAACTGCCCCTTCAATATCTATCTATCTATTTATACGTCATTATGGTTTTTTTTTTTAAATGCTTCCGCTTTCCTTTTAAAGAACTCCCGTTAAATTTTTGCCCCTAGAGTCTCTTTTAAAGCTGATCTATTAAATTTGAACAAGATTGTAAAAGACTAGCCTGAGTAATTTTCAATGTCTATGGTCTTTCATCCCAATTTCTTTGGCAGATATTCGACCTTGAGTTATTGGGTTGCAGTCCCTTGGATGACCACGGAACAAGGATCGCTTTAAAATTGCAGGACTCTGGAGAGACAACTGATGCAGATATGCAAATGGAATTCAGTTTAAGAACTTGCTTTTACCCTGCAAATGCTTAGAAACATTTGTCTCCACTACCCTTGGGGCAGATGATATGCCATGAAACATATAATTAATAAGATGGAGTCTCTCTCAAAGCATCCAGTGCACTCAGTTTTAGCAATGTGCTGTGGTGGTGGTCAGATTGTGGGAATTTTATGCGTGGTGGGAATCGAAGCAAAGAACAAACACGAAAATTCCATCTTCTTCAATATTCTTCATCAGAATTGTCGTCTGAAGACAAAAGTATTATACATGTCAAACACTCAAACAGTACTACCATGCTCATCTTGATACTACTTAGCTTATTATCAGATTATCCAGAAGGATAGTTTACTTCACTCAAGTAAATAAATAAGCTACCGTATCATCGATTACACACTTCATTTCAAAACTGAGTACAAAATGATCAGGAATTTTCTACTAGTTGAAGAAATCTTGGGAGATGAATGTAGCCCATGCATCCTGTAACCACAAAATGCATTAACAATATCAGAGTTCTATGCATTAAAACGCGAACAAATATCCTGTACCTAGTTGTTCAATCTGAGTTCAGGTCTTAACATTCTTTTTTCCTTCCTACATTGTATCTGGGAGACCATAGTGGAGCATATGCAATGATGCTACTTGATTCTGATAGCAATGTAAATGAAGCATGGTATCACTTGTGGCCGGATTCCTTTCCTGTCATAGCTAGAAAAGCTCACCTGAAGGATTGAAAATGCCTTCTCTGCAACATATTTCTGCTGGAGTGTGGCCCCCCTTTGTTGCAATTTATCTGGGTGGAGACATAGCCTTGCTTTCTGGTAAGCCTTCTTTACTTGTGAGCTATCTATCAGATTTGTGAGAGGGATTGCATGCCAACCACTATTAGGCCAGAGAATCTGAGCACAAAGCCAATAAACCATTATGATTCATTTGAATTTGATATCAGCATATTTGCAAAAGGCCTCCACACATAAGTGAAGAAACACTAACAGCTAAAATCAGACGATCTTACATCATGCAAAGCCGACAGCAGCAGACGGATATTAGTCTCCTTGCCAGCTGACCACAGTCTAAGGTCATCATCCAATGCCTCCAGCTCCATCTGCAGTTTTTGCAAATGGAGTTCTCATTCCAGTCACCTATTTAGCAAATATGCCAGAAATCCCAATTTCATAATATGGCTATTTTTGTTCAGTTTACAGATGCCAGTCTCATGACCATCGGATCAGACGCATGAAACAGTTTTTTCCACTTAGATAAGTTTTGACATGATCCGGGATTATGATATGCACTTGCGCCTACATCTTTTTCTGAATGTACTCTTATGTTCTTTTCTGTCCCATTTCTTCAATTCTTATTTTTCTAACCTATTTGTTCTCAATTTCACTCAGTTGCACCAATCATAAGCAGATGCAATATTTCGTGCAAGTTTTGTGCAAACCGTCTAAAAGGAGATATTGGTTGATTCATTAGCTTCTTGGAGACAATATGTACAATCTAGTTATAGTCAGCCTATGCCAGTGGTACAGCAGGTTTGGTTGTAGGAACACTTACCATAACTATATTAGATAGGTATGATACTAGAAATCTTTTGTTAATAAATGGGCCATGTCAATCTATCTTTTGATGCGGCCAACCCTTTAGTTTTGACAATACTGCAAATGATCAGCATTAACAAAATCTGAAGTTGAAATGGCCATGATGATACTCAATTTCAAGATCAATGGAGACCTCCAATAGCTTCAATGGTTTCAGGAAACAGAATATTACCTTTGGAGATTGCATCCTTCCATGTCCTTCCAATTGTTGCCCGATAGATTCATGAGTTTTAGGTCTTTCTGCATGATAACCAACCAAAAATAAAAAATTGTCTTGCATCCTCAAAAACTGAGTTTGGAACCCCCAAAACTCAAAACACTATAAGATTTACAACATTACCTTCAGGCTTGTCAAGACTATAATGGTCTTTCTCATGTTGTCTGTCAAAACTGTGAGCCTGAAACTTCTCCTTAGCCCATGCAATTGCTTCATCAACCGAAGCTGCTTCGCAGGATCCCTCTTTACGATTAGAATGTATCTCAATGACGTAAGAACTCATGACTTCTTCATCTTCCTCACCTTCCATTTCTTCTTGCGTCAGATTGCACCCCACCGGAGCCATTGCCTCTTGTTCTTCACAGAGCGAAGAAACAGGAGATGAAGGGGAGTTGAGTTCCAATGGGTCCGTCGATACCTTGATGCTCCTATACGAAACTGGTTCCAGACCAATGGTTTCTGGGGATGAAACCAGCCGTGGAACTTTGAAACAAGAGCTCCTTGCATTGTCATTGCATCCATTTTCCATGAAATGGTTGTTGGTGTAGGTAGGAGGATTGCATTGAAAAGATGGCATCCCTGGCTTTCTTAGCTGATCTTCAGGTCTCATTGTGGTTGAGTTCCATCTGCAGGGCACATTGATTGGCCTGTTAAAAAAAACAAAAAAAAATCAATATCTGCGAGACTTCCTATGTGGTATATATATATGTAACTTCTGCTTTTGATTCAATTAACTACAATACTCCTAAACCTATAATCGTAATCAAATTGATAAAATTGGTTTTATTTCAGTTCCATTGACTGCTTATATGATTTAGTAGTTATTTCAAAATTAAGATTTGTAACCTAAGCAATAATAATAATTTAGTTCGATTAACTAGCTATGCAAATCAGTTTAATTAGTTATGAATTTCACTCCATTAGATAGGGTGCTGTCCATTAACCAAAATTTCCCAATTTATATAATTCATATTACATGTAGACAAAATATTTATAGACTATTTTATTTTTTTCTTATAAAAATATAACTATATAACCTATCAATATATTTATTTATTTACTATTAATTGAGTAGTAATTTAGTTCATCGGTGCCTCTTTGCTCACCTGAGCTTCGAAGCAAAAGAAGACAATGCGGCGTCTTCGCCGGCAGTCGGCCGCCGGAGGGGGCTAAGCTCCTCCGAGCTCAGCACCGAAGAGGAGTTTGACTTCGACTTCCCTTTCGAGTTGGGACGCGACCTCTCCCTCGACCTCCTCCCCTGCTCCTCCTCGGACCCAAAAACGTCACTGTAGAATCCCCCTCCCCTCGCCGGAATCCTGAAAGCCGGCAAACTCCGCCCGCCGCCCCTCTTCGAACTACAACTGAACTCGGGCGGCCTGAAAACCTCCTCGTAGAACGTTACGCTCGACGGCGTCGGGAACTCGCCGGAGAATTTACGCGAAAGAACGCTCCGTGGTGGCCCACCAAACACGTCGGCGAAGTCCTTGGCTTCAAGGGCTTCCACGGAACGCCTGGTGGGTCCCGCCTCCCTCGCCTCCACCCCCACCTCATCCTCCATGGAACGCCGCCGTGGGATGCCCGGCATTCCCATGCTCATGCTCCATGTCTCCTCCATGCATATATGTGTATATCTATATGAATTATTTTATAAATATATTCTCTCTATATAGTAGTATTCATTAGTGTGTGTGTGTGTGTGTGTGTGTGTGTGTGTGTGTGTGTGTGTGTATAACTCTGCTTTTGCTGCTGTTGCTGATCTGTGTGTATTTTTATGTGCAAGCAAAGAAAGAGAAAGAGAAGAAGCGAAAGTCTTGTGCTTTGAGAAAAAGGGTTTGCGGTCAGTGGTCAGTGTTGTAAACTGGTGTGGTGCTTATAAGTACACACAATGAGTTGAGGTGGAGAAAGAAAAGGCTTGCAGAGAACTCGGTTTTTTCTTTCAGGTTCGATGCATAATGATAATATAATATATATATATAATTGAATAATATGAATCCACGACTGAATTCTGCGTCCAACACTCGAATTTTAATACAAATGTGTTCTTGGAGAAAAAAGTGCTTTCAGAAAGGTAGTGGGGCCTTTTTATTTTCTATGTTTTAGTTTTTAACTTTCTGAGCTTGCTGGTTTTGGCTGTTTTTAAGTGTCTTTTTTTGTTTTTCTTAAAGGAAAAAGTTTCTCTCTCTTTTTTTTTTTTTTTCAAGCAAAAAGTATATGTTTGGTGAACAAATGAATTTTAGTTCCATGTACACCAGTATATGTGAATCCAATGTAGGTAAATGACGAAAGGAGAGGAAGGGATGAATTAGGAATATTCGGTTATAAAGAGTTTAAAATAATTTGATGTTATTTCAAATTTAATTCACAATATAATAAAATAACCAAAAAAAAAAGATTTATGTAGTTGATCTTAGTTAAATTTAAGATTAAAACTTTTGTTATTGTTCTATACAATAAGATTCGGTTATATATATATATATATATCGTTTAAAAATCAATAGATTATAATTATTTAGAAATTTGAATTTATAAATGAAAAAAGAAAATCGTACATCTCACTTTTGACTCCTTTATTTCAAGCACTTTAACATTTTTCTTTTTTCTACATTATGTTTTTTTTTGGGGGGGGGGGGTGGGGAGGGGATATTTATGTTTGGTTAGAGCATCGTGCACGAAAGCATAATGAGAAATCATCGTTAAAAGCTTTATCATTTCCATGCTTGTCGGGAAAAGACGTTGCTGGACAGTGGAGAGACTTCTCGTCCCCACCGGGACATTACATAAGGTGAAGTTCACTTTCTTCTTCCAGTGTTTTGTTCCTATCAAAATTATTTTTTGCATATATAAAACCGCATCTACGTCGCATTCTTATCTTAAAACTCTTTTTTCTTTTTTTAAGGATTGATATACTGTCGTTTTGCTTTCATTAATGTCCGTGTTCATGCACCAGAGCGACTGGCTATGGAGTCTGGGAATGAATTCGTCAGCATAACTATTAGGGTAGCAGCTAGAATGAAGTCATAGGGTGAGGGGGTATCGTGTCAATAATTCCATTCCTCCTTTTTTTTTTTTTGTTTTTCACTCTCCTTGCTAATTATTTGTTAGGTAGGTGTAAAAATTTATATGTAAATATATTATTTAAAATTGATGCCTATTTTTTAAATTAAAAACTTTTAAGTAATTTAAGAGATCAGATAAAAATAAATATAAATGTTATCAAATTTTGTGGACGACATAGTATATATAAAAAATTACAGACAAAATTCAATTTTTTGATTTATGTCTTTAATTTTATCTCAAATATTCAAAATCTCATAAAATATTTACATAATAAGTTTAAGAAAAATCTTAGTTCTTAGATAAAAAATCACTCTTTTATATATATATATATAGATGTGTGTGTGTATGTATGTATATATGTATATGTATATATGTATCCAATGGTTTAGAGCATCCTTCCGATGGCTTTGAATATGCATGGAGTTGCTTAAATCTTTTTGGTTGAAAACTCTCTCATGTTTTTCTTTTTTCTTTTTGACTTTTGGTGATTTTGGCAATTTAAGGAGGAAGAACGCGGAAAAAACAAAAACGCAAATATTTACGTAATTTCGTGGCTTGTTCATGCCCATGCATTATATGCCCATGTGTGTTTTGTGTGTGTATATTTATTTTTATATTGAAAAGTTGCATTACATATTCATTAGTTTTCATAAAAAAAAAGATGCTCTAAAAATAAACTGGAAAGCAAATCTTTAACATTATTACATATTGATCTTCCCCCTACCCTACTGGTTTCAATGGTGAATTATCCTTTGTGGACGTGTAACACATATCAAACCAATATTTAAAAATTTGTTTATGTATTTTCTTTCCTTTCGCGATGTACGAAGAAATAAATTCAATCAATTATCCAAATAATGACCAAAATTTTCATATTTTATCCATCATCTCAAAATGGGTTAAATCTGATGAAGATCTCTCTACCCAAGTATCCGTTGTTTTTCACACCCCAAAATTGTTTGACTAGGATAGGATTGAGAGGACCATGCCCCCCCACCCCCCAACCCCGTGTTTCTTTCATATGGCATCGTCACTGACTTCGATCAAACTCCGTATTAATTGGAGCTTGCTAAATTTAAGAATGGTTCGATGGAGAAAAAGGTTAAAGAGGCGAAACATATGATAAAGACCAACTTGTTTTCAATTGGGACATGTCAGTCTCAAGACAATGTAAGCCTAGTTATGTAGGACGCCTGTATAAAAGAACCTAGGCAATGTTGTCGCGGCATGCTCTCTTATCACGGCCATTTGCAGCGCTTACCCGTTTATCAGGCACAATATTCTCATTCTCTTTTTTCTAGTTGGAATCTCTTACATTTCTCTCATTAAATTTATTTACGTTCTTAGGAAAGAATTTGAGGAAATTTAGGTCAAATCAATTCTCGTACCACTTTATTATGAGATTATTATTCTCTCTAAGAAGTACACTAAAAATAATTTATTAAAATATATAATACTTATATTTATATAACGCAAAATATCTTTTTTGAATATATGTACATAATAACTATAGTTAATAAGCAAAACCATAAATATACACACCATAATTATGATATATAAATTTGCATCTAAAATGTGTCAAATTTACTGCATCTAATCTAACCTAATCTAATCTAACTCCTGCATGTAAAGCCTTTTGCCCTATGAAGACAAATCAAGGGTCTGTGCATAACTCTTAGCTTGACAGGGTCCAACGGACCAACAGGAAGCAGACGATGACATTGGAGAACCTTAACCATAATTTATATACCTGAAAGACTGATATTTTGAGGCACAAGACACTTTAGAGAGCAACAAATCAAACAACCCCTTGTCCCTCAACAAGAAGTTGCTGCTGCCAAGTCCATTAATTACTTTTTAAATAAACCAATTAAGTTTTGGCTACACAAATGATTCATGCATGTGAGGTAAGTATAATTTGTCTTATGCTTATGCTTTCACACGTGCTAGGAATATTTATGGTAAAAAAGAGAGCACATACATACACAAAGAAGCTCCATACATGCTAGAGGTAAGGATTGCATTTACAGCCATTATCGATAACTTGAGCGCTTTCAGAGACTCTCACACTGGGTATTGTAATGGGAAAGAGTAAAATATACACAACATTATCTCAGATTTTTACGAAAAGAAAACTTAAACTTATGACTTTTAATTATAATAAAATAACCTTAGTAACACTACGTTAACACTATGCCTCGTCTTTCTATATTTAATTGCTTGAGCCTTATAGGCTCTAAGCCTTATTACATGAGCATAGTCAACAATCGCAATTCACAGGTACATACTTGAAATCAACTTTTTTGATATGTTCTTTGACACTCAGACATTGCAAAGTACAGATAACTTGCAGCTATATTAGTGTATCCGTAACTGTGTACAAGATGGAAATATTTCTCAACCGTCCATCTAAACATATCTGCTAAACTGAGAATCAAAATTCAAAAACATATCTCTGCATAAATTTTTTTTTGTTTCTTCGTCAAATAATGTGTTGAAATTCCATATCGGACTAGTAGATGGTAAGATCTTTAAATATTAAAAGTTGGACTAGGTCCCTTTATTTTGTTAGTTTATGATTTGATACCTTTTATCAAACATCCTTGACATGATACAATAATACTGAAATCAAGCAAGAGGTGTGGGACTCATGCATTAGGTCTCACTAGCTAGCATTGAACTAAACTGATCTAATTAATTAACCCGAACTTATGAAAGGTGTTGAACAACAAAGTGCGACCAAGGGAAGATAAACAAATCTCTAATATTATATTAAATGATGTCTTGGAACCCCATATATATTTATTTTCTCCTAATGAGATTTTATACTCTTTAACCCAATAAATCAAATTTAGATCTAATGCTCTTTAATTCCATTGATCCTAAGTTGTCAACTAGAAAGCTGGCCCATGCTGGTTAGCTGATGTTGATAAAATATTAACCAATAGTTTTTTTATTGCTGGTCTCACTTGGCATGTTTTATTTAATTTTTTCTGTAGAATATTTGAAGATGGAGTTTTTGGGAATTGTATGCAGTGACATCATTTCCCTTATTATTGCTCTCACTGGTGGAATGAGGGGTAAGGTGGCTTTTTCTTTCTTTTTTTTTTTTTTGGGAAGAAAAAAAAAGAATGGAAAATTAGCTGTAGTGGGACAATGTGTCAAAAGGGGCAGGTGAGGGAAAGGATGGCTGATACCTCAACAAGGGACAATGCGTGCACCAAGTTGATTGTCATCAAAAGCTTTATGCCCCACCCTTCTCTACTTTCCAACAGAGATAATCATCAAACTTTAAAGCAAAGATGACAACCAATCAACCTATACCCACACACATAACATCAAGAGAAAGGAGAGCAATAGCGGGGGTGCTAAGATGATGAAAAATTGACAGAAAAAGAAACGGAATAAACCTCATTCATGATTACAAATTTAGACAATCCAACATTAGTATCTCCTAATTAATATAAGGCTAATGCAATGTACTTAACCAACAGTTTCAGTCTGCCTCAGGTTTTGTCATGTCGTGCTTAACACAGTCAAAGGTGAATGCCATTTGATATAGCTCTATTTGGTGGGAATGAGAAGCAGGTTTAGTTTAAAAATGCACCTAGTTATGTACCAAACAGTACTTGGTTAAAGAAGAAAAGGAAATTTTGATGCTCTTGCTGGCCTTCAAAAGTTGAATTTGTAATTGATTTCCTTTAGCTTTCTACCTCACTCAGTTATAGCGCGCTTTCTCCTCCCCCATTTTTTTTCAAGTTTTGGACTTCTTGTAAAGGCGTCGTTAATTTGATACATTCTAGATGCTAAATTTATGTAATATTATCATTATCGTTAAACATACATTGGTCATTTTTATCCTAATTGTTATCAAATTTTAAAAAATTAAAAATACAGAAATAATAATTATTATAATAAATTATGTAAATTTATGTAGAAAATGTGCCATATAAAATCGCTGTTTTGTGTGTGCGAGTGTGTGTGTTTAAGTGTACCACATAGTTAAAAATCAGCTTGCATGTGTAGTATCAAGGTTCATATATTCTCCACCGATCAAAGATAGTGAAATTTCGTAAGTACAAATTTCCAGCATGGTAGCAGTCAACTTTAGTGCCATACATTTTGTGCCAACTATTTCATTCAAGGCACTCAATGTCCTCATTGAAATGGTAATTTGATAACATGAACTTTTTTATTTCTATCACATTAGAAAAGAAAAATTACGTTGTTTGAATAAAGTCATGATAGATCCATTACCAATGGAAAATTCTTTTAAAAATTTTAACCTATGTTAAGGAGAAACTACTAATAAAATGTCAAGTACCCCATTTCTGATACTTAATTCCACGTTCTTTAATGTATAGTTCAGTAGCTTGCACATGTAAATTGTCGGATAGTTTGCAAAACAGTTGGCATATATTACCAAACAAGACGCATGCCGCCAACATAGCATTGCGAGCAAAGATGTAACGTATATCAAGAATCGCTTGCCTTGGCTAGCAAAATATATAGGACTAAGATTAGGGGTAGCGGAGGTGGCTATTGGGCTAGATTGCTAGGTAGGAGAGTAAAATAATGGAGGGCATTTGGGCAGAATTGGATGTGATAGCTAGACGTAAGCTTATGGTCTTCGACAAAAATGGCTGAACAGATTCATGTGAGCAGAAAGATTCATCTATGCAGATTCATGTGGCTAGATGGATTCGTGTTTTGTTTATGGTAACATTCTGCATATAAGTGAAGAAAAGGATGCATGTTGACATGTTTTACAGTCTATCATTATCCCTTTTTCTTTGGTATTGTGGAAACTAGGGGGATGATTTTTGCTTGTTATGTCACATTAAGAAGACTTAGAATGCTCTACCTAATTCATTAAATGATATTGCAGGAACATAATCTCGACGTCCTCGCCTGAAGCAAGCCATAAAAAATAAGCAGTTGATTGTTTCAAATTATTCGAACTTAAATTTTTTTTGCCTGAAAACGAATCTTATACTATTTATCTGAAATCCACTAGTAAATCTAAAAACTTTTTTCCATTTAAGGTTTGATCAACTTTGAACATTCTTTTTTTTCTTTTTGTTACAACGAAAATGTTTAAAATAAAAAATTTCATGTAATTATGATGCAAAATATCATCAACTTAAATTTTTCTTTAATAATTTAATTTGGGTAGAATGATGTGTCACGTAACAAAAGGAACACGTCACACATTGTAAGTAGACAAGTAACAATCTAAGAAAAAATGTTAAAATTTGAAGTATAAACATATAAATTATGTAATTAAATTTTTTTAATAAACAATATATAATTCTAAAAAAATGTGTCAAGCCTGCAAATGAAATTACTCTGAAAAACCCCATCATCCTCTTTCACAAGTATATTAACCACACACCTATAGTGAGAAGCAACCTTAGCAGATCTGATTTTTCTTGGTGTAATCTTTTATATGTTTTCATTTGGCTCCTTGTTTGTAGTGCAAGTTGCCAATTCCATCTGAAAACAACAGATCACTTGGTCCCATTACTTCGGCTCAAATTTTATTGTATAATATTGCAAATCAAATCGAAAGTTTGGCACTATCCAATCAAAAGTTTGATAAAAATAAATAAATAAATAAATAAAATTATTCCATTGTGACATAGATATCCTAGATTCGACTCACAAAGCTATCCTCTGGTGAAATCAATGGCAGTTTGACTCATTCCCCGATCATATAATGTGGATGCTTCACGTTGGGACACCCTCTTTGAATCCTAGTGGAAATTATAACTAAGAAGGAAACAAACAAAACCTTCTACGACAAGGTTCCCTGCTGAGCTTTTATGGCAGATTTTATGTCGTGACATTGCATGAAAATGCCTCCCGTATGCCCAAGCCCCATTCACAAGCCACGACAGCAGTGCACTGTCGTTTGATTTGGGGCTTAGCCATACTAATCCCATGTAACATATAGCCAGCCTTTCTGCTTTGCCCGCACACCCACAGAAGAAAAGACATCCAATTGGAGAGATTGCACGCAAACCTGAGCTCTGCGATGGACAGCAATGATACAACACCTGATGGGAGTGATCACATGGATCCTGGAATCCCAAGATACCCTGAAACTTTTGACAGCTACAAGAATATACTCAGCACCTTATTCTCGTTGTGCCAACCAACCTGATAATTCTCAGCAACAGAAAACAAGAGAGTGCTGCTCTTTTAATGTGTCAGCGTGCCACCAGCTTCAATGGCATAGGTTCTCCAAGCTCAATTCAGATAAATATTAACTGCGTTCGTCGCCACAAATGGTGGGCCAGAATATTTGAAACTAATATAGCAGGTGATTACTAGAGTAACTTTGATTTTGAACAGAGTAGACTTGGTTTGTCTTTTGTAATCATTGGTCTAGATGACAAATTAAAAAACCATCTAAACGAAGAAAAATAAAACCTCATCTAATGGTTATCAAGGACAAATTCTACTTTCTGCCAAAAATTAAATCATCATAGAATCTCCAATGTAACATCCTTAAAATTGCTAGGAGTACAGATACAACATTTAATGAGATTCAAGTCAAGAAAACTATTATTGCCAAAACATTCAATTGTCAAGGTGAACAATTCAAGAAGGGGAAAAAAAAAAGATTAGAAATTCAATAATGTAACGTGCACTACAATTAAAACAACTTTTTCACTATGCCACAAAATTAATTTTTTAAATTGCCCCACCCTGTGGTTAAAGGAGATGCTGGCCTTAGTAGGATTCTATTATGGATGTGAAATCAACTGTTGTGAATACTGCAATTGGTTAAGTGACTCTTAAAAGGCTGCGTTACCCAGTTTATGCAAGTGATACTCTATTTGAAGGGGAATAGATTTTTTCAATAAAGGCAAGGCATTTAGTGGTAGGAAAACATTTAATATGCTTCTAGGAGATCACTATTTTACCTTAGCATGCTGCATCCTTCCGCCCCCATCCATTTGATGCCATATAAATTAATGTTTTTGGTCATGATTCCCAGAGAATAAGGAAAGGTTGTCATGTGTCCTCAGATTTCTGAGTGTGCAACCTCAAGTCACACTGCAAGTAATGCCTTTTCAAGCTATCCGTCAAAACCAAACCTAGTCACTTGCAATCAACCTTTTCCGAAGATTCGCTGAAAATGGCCACTAAAATTTTCTGGTTTGCACCAATTCCCTGATATTTCCACACAAACAAGAACAAAATAATCATCACAAACACATCAAAAGCATATGTCTTAAATAGAATCAATTGCATCTCAACAGAAAGGTTATGACAGAGTATCACATTGGAAACACTACAGAAAGAAATAGAAGAGCTGTGAAAGTATTAGAATGGGAAAGTTCTTAATTCAACAGTAGGGAATGACAGGTACAGAAATTGTACAGCATCCATCATCCAAGGGGCAAATGATAGCTTAGAAGTTTTGCAGATGCAGTGAGAAAAAAAGGTGCCTTGCTCAACCAATCTCAGCATTATGTTATCTGCTTCATCTAATTTTCCTTCCAACGTCAGCTTCTTGCTCATTTTCATACACAACTTTAAATCAGGAATCAGATTTCAATTAAACACAAAAGAAGCAACGTTATATGCCACCAAAGGACTTCCTTTGCTCAAATAGCTCCCCATTAGCACATGGCACCTATTGGTATGAATCCTCAAGGCTGTTTTAAAACCTTATCCAAGACTTTATTGGCTGCCTCCAAGTTTCCAAAACTACCCAATTTCTCAATAACTTGATCATATACTGTTCTGCACATTTGTCATGACAACATTGCACCCAATAAATTTAACAAATCTTCTACTTTACCCATTTGACAACACCGATGAATCACTGCTCTGTATGTCACAGGTGTTGGATCCAGGCCTTCACTAACCATTTCCATAGTAAGCTCAGTAGCCTCCTCCATTCTGCCTTTCCTTCCCAATGGATTAATAACTGTCATATAAGTGACTGCATCAGGGTGCTTGTTGGTTAGATACATGTCATCAAGTAATGATAAAGCTGCTTCAATGTCGCCCTTCTCGCAAAACCCATGAATTGCAGTAGTAAAGTTCACCACATTGACAGCGCACCCCCTATTGAGACACTCTTCAATAAACATTTTTGCCTTGCCTGTTTTGCCCTCGCAGCAAAGTGACTGAAGCATAGAATTTATTTCAACTGGATTTGGGAAGAGTTTCTTCCCAAACCATCTTCCTCACCACATTGCAACCTCAGATAGCTTTCCCTCTCTGCAGTAATGGCATTAGGACCCACCGATCTTTCTTGCACACATTCATCATCTCCCTTGCATCCAGTGATCTCCCATTTTGACAAAGCCCATTTAGCAATGCCACATATGACACAGTATTTGGCTTGCAGCCATGCTTGTACATCTGCTGAAGCATCTTTTTAGCTTGATCATACCAAGCTGACAAAGTCCATTAACAACAGCTGTGTAAGTCACAACATCAGGAATACAACCCTTTGAAATCATTCCATTCATGATTTCTTTTGTATTGTTCAACCTTCCAACCCTACAAAACAAGTCGTCAATTGCTACAACCCTATCAACCTGGAATCCTTTTTCTTGTGCTTCTCTTAAAAACTGAAGTGCCTCATCAGGATGATGATGCTCGGAAAGCACATGGATTAGAATATTATAAGTAGCCTGGTCAGCCAACATCTGCTATCCATTTTCATCCTCTCCATCAAGTCCCTCACTCCTTTAATACTTTTATCCTTACAAAGGAAACTCGTCATAGTCTGGTAACTAACTTTATCAGGGAAGCACCCTTTTAATGACATTTCAGCAATTAGCTTCAAGGCATCTTCAACTTGATGAACATCACAGTAGCCCTTGATTAAACAGTTATATGTGACAACATTATATGTAATTCCAATGTGTTCCATTCTTTCTACAAAACCTCAATGCTTTTCCAACCTATTTGCTATAATCAAGACATGAACGGCAGTGTTACATACCAACAAATTTGGTTCAATACCTTCTTCATGCATTACAGTGCATTCCTCAAATTACCTGCCCAACTGTATGATAACATCACATAACCAAAAGCATCAGGCTGACAATAAATTTCCCTGCACATCATTAAGCGAAGAACTTTTTTAGCATCTTGCCACAACTAACTTTTGATAAGGACCCAAAGCATAGCATCATACACAATTAGGTCACACCAATACCACCATTGCCAATCATCCCAAAAGAAGAACCTTAGAGCAACCCTTTCATCAGCTTGAGACTGCAAAACAGCACAAAATTTGACAAGGCTTGAGGCTTCTGAGTAAGTGCTTTGTTTGCCCTTCAAGCTTCCTGTTCCAAGCTGACTTATGTTTGATCAACCTACAAATTTCTCTCACCAAATGGCATCAAAATTCCTCTTCCCCTACTTGAATTCTCCTAAACTCTTCTCTTAGATCATGAGTCCTATCAAATGAATTCAAAACAATAAATCAATTATCATCATCATCAAAATCACCACTGCTATCTCCTTCCTCCTCTTCATCTGATTCCTGAAACTCTTCGAACTTCAAAGCCATTAAATCTGGCATCTTTATTAATTATACCCTCACGATTATCAAAGCCCAACTGTTCTTCATGTTAAACTCACAATTCCTATCATAAAGTTTCTCTCTTTCTGTGTCACAGGCATCAAAGTTATTACTTGAGAAAAAGCCAGCATGCTGAATTCTTAAAAACAACAAAATATGCACATGGATCAGCCAAAAATTGGATAGAGTGTCTGTAAATATACTCTTCTGCAATGGAAACAATCTCAGCACCGCTATACACGTATAGGCTGGGGGAAGTGTTCAATTGTGGGGATTAGCTAGGGCTTTTCAAATTTGTGGGGCACAAACCAAAAGCGGAGAATATTTTGATATGGTAATCTTTCCAGTTAGATAGTGGTAAGGGAAGATAAGTACAAAAGAGCAGAGAAGTGATGAAGCCTGTGATTGAACTGGCTGTTCAGGATGTGCTGCTCTAAAGTGATGCCATGCATCAGGCTTCTTTGAAAAGGTGAAATCCACATGAAATCTTCCATCAACTGCTCATAGCTGTCAATACTTTCTGGCAGGACCTTTCTGCCATTCTGTTAAGGGGGTGAAATAAATAAATAAATAAAGTTCTCCATTTTTCTTTTTCAATCTTAATTCAATTAATGGTGTTACAAAATTTTGACGTGCCATAGGTATTTGCATCCTCAAATTACAACCAAAACATCCAGAGTGACAGTGAAACCTCCTTGCTGAAACAAAATCCTCCTTTTTTTCTTATAACAAAATTTCCAACAAGTAATTTGATAACATTGGTTGAGGCCTTTTACCCTTCAAGAGAGCAGGCTTGCTTCTCAAATAGCAAAGATCAAAAAGAAATTGAAACAAAGAAAAAAGACAGAAAATTTCTTGGGTACAAATGCCCAAAAACCCAGAATTTCCATAGCCATAATTCTCGACAATAAAAATCAACTCTCTCATTAAATAACAAATATACTCAATAGGCCAGTCAAAAGCAGATTAAAGGTTTAGAGGTAAAAGAGTAGAATTACTACAAGCAAATGAAAAATTCCATTCAAAGTCTCAATTGGGTACCTTCCAACCAAATGGGCACTTCGCCGCCGGGTCTACACGCCGTCGGAGTGGTTTCCGATGACATCTCTTATTATTATTATTACTATTATATTATTAGTATTAATATTATTATCTCTGCCATGTGGCCAGCTCTTTTTTTTTTTTTTTTGTGCTGGTACCTTGGCAAACATTAAAAATTATAATAATTTTATAATAATATAATACGAACTAAATTTAAAATTATAACAAACGGTGATTACTTACTTTTATTTGTTTTTTGGGTGACATTTGATTTTACATTCTTTTTACTGCATAATGCATATGGTCCGTTTATAACAACTCTACTACAATAGATGTGGTTCGCACTGGATTCCTTTAAATATCAAAGTCCGATATGAATTTCTCATAAATGAATTTATATAATAGACTAGTTTCACTTTAAAAAAAAATTGCTCTTTTGGAAAATTATGCTCAAACCCTTGTTTTTTTTCTTTTTTTTTTTTTTTTTTTTTTTGAATTTTCTTTCGTTTAACATAGTAATAATCGGTTATTATTCCGTTAACAATTAATATATATATATATATATATATATATATATATATATATATATATATTTATTTATTTATTTATTTATTTATTTATTTATTTAAAAAAGAAGAAGAAGAAGAAGAAGAAGAAGAAGAAGGAGAAGAAAGAAAACGGATCTAAAAATACTACAAAAAGGGATCAAGGAGATGAGATTTTGGAGAATGACAAGGAAATCTCGCATCCTCCGTGATCTCAAGAGTCAATGACTCCTTAGACAAATCTAGAGGGGTTTTGCCCAAAGCCTTGTCATAAAATGAAATTTTAAGACTAAAATAAATAGTTCCCCGGAACGTTTTACAAAAGTTGAAGATCTCAAATTGAACTCTCTGATCTGATCATGGAAAATAAATAAATAAATAAAGTCGTGCGTTGGACTGACCCGAGAGGGTGGTTAATTCGACACCTTGGGGAGTACGCAAGGCCCACTTGATGTAGCCATCCATGTGCTTTGACCTGACTAAACCCAGGGATTTGTAGTCCCGTGCAGAGCCGGGTTCCATAGTCCACCAAAATATATGCACAAAGGGCGGTTATGGCTACTGGTTAGCCCAAAATGAGGGTAAGTTGACACAGACTTAAGTAAAGTACAAGTCACATATGTTATTATTACACTATTATGTTAAATACCCAGTAGAGAGAAATTATTATTTATTTTTTTTTACAAAAGAAGTGCTAAATTGTATTCTCTACTACTTAAAATGGATTTAAGAAGAGAAGATCATTATATATATATATATATATATATATATAATGTAAATAGAATTGATGGACAATAGGACCTAAAGAATATTTTGAACTGCTCGTGAGTTTGAACTTTCTTCTTGTCTTGATTGATACCAAATTCTTTTACCATCTAAAAACAGCTGCTTCTGTCTTGATTGATACCAAAATCTTTGTTTACCTTCTAGAAATAGTCATACAATAAGACTGTTGTATGGTCGATTTCAAATGCCCTTCATTTTGAATTGTCTTCTTGCTTTCCGCCACTTTGAATTTTTTTTATAATTTTTATGTGTACAAAAAAAAAAAAAGTCTGTCCAATCACAAAGAAGACCAGGCAACTGCTATGACCAATTAGCTGTGATGGGACTCAATTTAGCTCTAATTTTTTTAAGAATTCTTTAATGTAATTCTAAGCTTTTATTCTATTTTCATTTTAATCTTTATTTTTTTTTCTTTTTTAAGAATTTCATGTATTAGTATACATGTACCAAACACATCATTCCTTGTACAAAAATGTCTGAGCTCTCTTCAGCTGTCATCTGCTCTCTCTTGGTTTGAGAGACCCAAACAAGAAAAGGAAAAGCAGAAACAAAAAGAGCAGAAGCTGAGCTAAAAGAGGGGGGGAAAAAAAAACAAAACAGAAGAAAAAGAGGATATGGCATGCTTTGTCCCTTTCAACAGCAGGAATTTGGACATAAGCCTTTTTGTGTTCAGGCCTACGGTTGTGGTTGTTGATGAGCTCATTGAGATGCTTAAACACTTCTCTTCCTGCTCTCAGACTCTTGGTTGTGTCCAGAGTTCTGTATTCAAAAGCATCCATGGAAACATGGTAAGCAAGACCAATTCAGAATCTTTTCTTTCTTTTTTCGCTTTAATGTAAAAGTTACTAAAGCTTGAGATTATTATTATTATTATTATTATTATTAAATTTGTTTTAATTTAATGGGATTACTTATATTCAACTGAGCAATTGATTCATGTTATTCTTTCATTTGCTCTGTGTAATAGCACTAGCCAACGGGTAGAGTTTTGCCTTCCAACATTTTGGAAAATAGCATTAACTTTCTTTCTCAGGCTATTTCTGTTGTCATTGTCATCTTCACAGTCTTGGTTGTTTCGATCATTTTTTAATAGCATATTATGCAATTCTGACCAACCTATTTAATTTGTTAGAAGGGACCCTTTTTTTTTTTTTTTTAATCAAAGAAATTGTTTATGCAAATCAAATTTATGACCTCAAGGTTATAATACAGTAACCTTATTATTACAGCAAACCTCAGGCTTCTAACCAACTAATTTAATTAAAGATGATAATTGGCTTGTCCTTTCTTCCAACAGATCATATGGTATGGAGCGTGGATGAAGAAATCTAGTCAGAACAAAGAGTTGTTAAGTGCAGCCCTTGTAAGTCTCTGTTACATCACTAGCATTTTCCTAGCTTGTTTATCTCAATCTTCAACTTGCACAACCTTTGTCAGCATTCTTGGCCTGAATTATAAACAATTATGAGAAACTTAACCTGTTACGTTTGTTTATCAGCTATCAATGCTATCAAACACATCAAGCATTGCTATTTTGCTTGAATACTGCTTCTTTGATGCGTATGCCGGAGAGTCAAGAGATGGCTCCTCAGCAACAAAATTCTCTACTGGAGATGCAATTTCTATGAACTTAGTGGCATCACAATCCGGCGACATCAACGACCTTTCCTATGCAAACTTGGCACTATTCAAGTCTCGTTTCCTAAAAATGGAAGGTTCAACTTCCGGAGTTTGCCTGAAATCACAAAACATGCTTAGAGTGGCATGTCTTTATGTGTGGAAATCCCTGCGTCACTTTTATTCATGGATTCTAAATTCAGACAATAGAACCTCAGTGCTACCATACCTTGATCGTTTTCAGCTTGACATCAAGTATGACATTTTTCGTGTAGTTTATGTTAATGGTGACGATAATGTGCTAAGCTATCAGCATATTCCTCTTAATCAGATGTTAGAAAATGGGGGAGAAAACAAAGAAAAAGGCCAGGTAGTTGTGAGACAATGAGAAAAGATGTCATGCTGCAAAGGTCTAAAACTGCAATTGGGGTTGCAATATTGTTGCAGTAATGATTATTGTGACACTATATTAACCTCAATCGTGACTGTACTAGTCACAACTGTGATTGCAATAGCTGCAACAGTAATTTAAAACATTGCTGAACATTTCTGCAAAAATCAATGTATCTGAAACTGATGGTTTATGATACCTTGGCTTTCTCCCACTTTATGTAGTGCAAACTCAGAAGGAATGGAAGCATGGAATTACTGCACTTGTTTATTGTTTATTCATGCACTACACCACCCTAAACCAGGTTTATTGGATGCCATTCAATTCAATTGTCAGAGTGGCCTATATATTAGTCAATACATTAATAATTTAGCTTTTTTTGATGGGGTGGAATGCTGGAATGCATTTGAGTGCTAATTCTTTTAGCTGCAAGTTAATTTCAAAGATGCAATGAACACTTATGTTGCTTGATGTTATTGATTTCCTTTGGGTATTCTTTTTTTTTTCTTTTTCTTTTTTCTTTGCCTTTTTGTGATGTAAACTGTGAACTCTAAAGCTTATGAGATTATATAAACTTATAAGAATTTTTTTCTGCCAACTTATAAAATTAAATAAAGACATTTCAAATAATTAAAATTTTATAATTTAAATATTATAGGACGTATATAATCTCATTTATATTTTTATAAAATGTTGTTTGCACAAACTTGTGAAAACAAATAAACATATAATATATACCAAACAAAGCTTTCATGTGAGTCGCAAGCTCCAAGTAAGTGATCCTCTAAAGTTTAAATCAAAGCAACAACCATGCCAACAAGAACCAAAAATGAAGGGCAATTTTTGGGCCAATTGGCCCATTTTTTAAGCTATTGGTTGTCAGCTAATTTGGATCATATTAGGGGCCCAATTGCCTGATTGAAGTAACAGACAGACTAGGAGTCAGTAGTTGTTATTATTATTATTATTTGTATTAATAATATGGGAAAGTTGGAAAATTGGAAATAGAGAATGCAATCCGATTTTCATATAGAAAAGAGTTGAGACTGCCCTCCATTATAATGGTTCAATTAAATAAACGAGAAGAAAATTATTTTTAGAAAATTTGGAATTGTCGCACCTATAATAAAATATTTTTCTACCTAAACAGAAGTTCAGAATGTTCATTTAGATTTGTCAAAAAAAAAAAAAACAAAAAGATAAGGAAAACAGGGTTGGTACCGTAAGTAAACATCTGTCTTAGAGCCTAAACAGGAGCTTTGGTTTCCTGAAGAATTAACATCAAACGCGAAACTTTCGTAGGCAAACTAATCATAATTTGAAAACGATCAGCATTGGCCTCTAGCCGATTCCGTGACCCAAATTAAGTAAACAAAGGTAAAAATGGATGTGGTTCGTGCATGGTGAAAATAAAGATTTAATCTTGAGATCCTAAAGCAACAAAGTATTCCTTGTGAATTTTCGGGTTTGTCATAAATAAATTATTTCCGTCCGATTGGACCAAATAACAAAAAAAGAAAAGTTAATCAAAGTTCAATTCTTGCAGGCAACAATTCATGCGTGAAATCATGAATGCACTACGTCAATATAAGAAAGTGCACCCTTAAAATTGCTCAGAAAATGACTTAGTTTTGACTAACACGATAGATGACCTGATAAGATTCTTACCTTTAAAAACAAAAACCAAACGAGATTTTGATACAATAACTAATCACCGAAAGGAAAGAAAAGTCATTAAATAAATATTGAAACTTCAAATTGCCTCCCAGGAACCCTCCTTATAATTACTTGAACTCCCTTACATTTCAAATGTTCATTGAAAGGGTATGACCCACGAGGAGAATAACTGGGTTAGATTGACACCTTCAACAACTGCTACATCTTACTTTAAATTCTTGCAAAAAGGCTATAAACCACCATTGACGATAAAGCGTAACAAGCATAACATATTTGATTGCACAAAGGAAGAAGTGTCACTTTAAAGGCAAAAACTTTGAAAAAAAATGAGAAAAATTTGTTATCCAGAGGACCCATCCGTGGAGTTTGAAACATAGAAATGAGATTCTAGTCAAACCGTTGTGCTTTTTTAATTGAGTACTAACTTAGTATTCTTTCCATTCATGGTCCACACCTTCTCAGTAAGCTCTCCATTTCACTGTAGAATTTCTGGCATAAAGTCTAAAGCTTGAATAAGAACTATTTTTGCCATTAGCACCTTGTGTCTTGGTCCTAGATTCTTTGCTAGCTTTGCAAATTTTGAATCTTTTTGAGAGACAAACTGGAGTGGGAAGAGGGAAAGACAAAAGTAATGTGATCCCACTACCTTATCTAGTCATTACATTTTTCTTACCCTTTTTTTTTGGGGGGGGTGCCGGGGGGGGGGGGTGGTTTAAGATGGATATAATGAGTCGACTTTGCAAATTTACAAGCAAGCTTAAACAAGATAAATTTAGGCAATATATCTGACCTTTCTATAAATTCCACAATATGGATATTTTGTACACTAATACATCTTTTTTTATATTCTAATGGAGTAACCAGTTAGCTTTTGCAAGTTAGACTAAATTTATTTCTTCCTGTGATT
The DNA here is from genome assembly GCA_037897445.1 of Ceriops zippeliana. Classification (NCBI taxonomy): domain Eukaryota; kingdom Viridiplantae; phylum Streptophyta; class Magnoliopsida; order Malpighiales; family Rhizophoraceae; genus Ceriops; species Ceriops zippeliana. The sequence continues at coordinate 2,704,139 of JBAPLH010000115.1, forward strand.
TTATAATTTGATCTTGAGATTTGAATTTGGCCCGTCATTTTTATTTCTTTTAGATATGTTTGTATGAAAAATTTTCTAAACGCAACGAAAGAAGTAATGGGTAAGAAAAAAAAATGGAATGAATTACAACGAAAGACTCTAACTAGACCAATTTTTTTTAAAAAAAAGTGAAATTCATTAAATAGTAATGCAACAACATACATGCATATAGTTTTATTAGTTCCATAAGATTAAATCAGATATTAATCAATTTAGGATGTTTCGACATGAAATTCAATCGAAGTTCATAGTTCATCGAGATTGTATTCCAATTTCAGCTCCAAGAATATAGCCAAATGGACCCTAAAAGAATTGGTAAAATAAAATATGGGGAAAAGCGTACCCTCCATATGTACCTTAAAGAAATTATGTATATTACTTGACGATGTGGTTTAATAATAAAAAAAATATATTTATTTTTTATAGAATCATGAATTTGACTCTCTCTCTCTCTCTCTCTCTCTCTCTCAAGATATTTCATAGGGCTAACTATACATCTTAAACATACATAATTTTGGAAGTTATTGGCCCTCGCTGAGGCCATAGCCTGTGCTCATCAAGTGAGTCTAGATTTGAAGGCCATTCCACTGTGTAGTGTGATGATATATATTTTTTCATAAGACTATGAGATGTCGTCATTGTTTTATCTTTTTATTTTTTTTATAAAAAAAGGAAATTAGTTGTGTATATGAGTAGAACACTGTATTTTTATGGCCATTGTGCATATCACAGAAAACTAATTACACAAAGTTAGCTGCCTGGACCCAACAACAATGGAATTGGTAGATGAAAATCCCCCTTCTGTAGGTCCTTAGATATTCTCTTAAGAGTACCGTTTAGAAATGCAAGGTTGGTGTAGTTGATAAGGTGAGTTTTGAAATCTGAACCAACGCTTCAATAACATCGCTTGTACACAATAGCAACAATAAAGCATTCTTTCTACGGAAATGCCATAAATAAAAGATATATATGTATAGCTGACAAAAGAAACAATAATAAAATATTTAATTATAAATTTAGTTGAGATAGATCACAAAAATCTTCTCATTATTTCGATCTATTATGAATTATGCTTATAGTAAGATATAATTGTTTAAGATCTTTTATACAATTAAGAATTCACAAGTCAACATACATCATCTTTTCCCCTATAATCTCATCATCTACGGAAATTTGGTTATCCCTCTGGTGAATATACATGTAAGTAACTTTGTCCTTTTAAAGAAGGGACAAAGACTTTGTTAGTATGTGAAAAATTGCAAGGCCTCTTCGCCCACTAAACATTTATGGCAAGGCGTCTTTGAAATGGAAATTTTGCTGGTCGTCCAATCTCAAATCAAATGCATCTGCCCGCCACCCCCTCCCATCTTCAGCTAAATTTGTCAGTTTCTGCGAGGGCAATTGAGATGTGAGAAATTAGGCTGTTTTCTTGTTTAGAAGCCAGCTCATGGCTCCAATGGCCTCATCTTCCCTTGATTGCCTCTTAGTTTTTTCTTAGCCACCCAAATTGCATACCCAGTCACATGTGTGTGTGTGTGTGTGTGAGTATATGCAAAGGGGAAAAAGAAATAAATGATGAGATAATTATATGTACACTAACAAGTTTTGAAGTAGGGCCTTTTTTTAAAAAAACAAAAAACAAAAAAATTGGTTTTGAATGTAGTCTAAGAAGATTAACCCATTTTGGAGGCAGATTCAAAGATTCAGTTTCGATTGCAATGAGTTTTACATCAGTAAAACTGAAATTATTTTTATAATTATCTCAGCAATCGAGAAAAAAAAAACTTAATGAGGAAGTTAAAAAAAAAAAAAAACACAAAACGTCACTTATACACAAAACCTTACACAGAATAATGACGATTCCATACAATTTTTTATACAACCTTACACAGAACCTCACCCTTTTTTTTTTATTTTTTGATTTTTTCCCCTTATCAAGAAAGAGTAAAATACTGTGACAAAGTTCCATCTAAAGGGTCGTGTCAGATAATTTTCTTGTGGCTTAGAATGTGACAATCATTATGAACGTGGCAATTAAGTGGAGCCATCTTATCTTGTCAAGTGGGGGAATGTATTCAAAGAAGTAGGCAGGCCGGCTGTTCATATTTTCAATAAAGAAGCAAACAGTCCCTGGGAGTCAAAACCAACACCACAGGACATCCATCCATCCATCCATGTACACTCCAACGCCCTCATCCTCAACCAAAGGGCATGGTGGACAAGTGACAAGGGGAACACTCCATGTGAGTAGTAGGGCTCAAAGCCACCGTCCAGACTTCGTCCCCATTGTTCAATGACGCCAAATTATGATGCATAAAGAATGTTTTTGGACTCACATCTTGAGGGTCAATTATTCTTTTTACTAAAGCCTCTTGTAATTAGGATTATAGCAACCCCACGAAAAAGTGCCATAGAGTAAAGGGAACATATTGTTCCTTTTGCCTGGGGCTTTGGGAGAAATTCACTCATTGGATAATGCGGCTTATTGCTTTGTTAAATGGAAAACAGTCTTGGACTTGGACCCATAAAAGCAGCTTTTATATCGATTAACATCATATATATATATATATAGAAGAGGGCAGCGTCAATAGCTGAACTTTGTGTCTAGATTACCCCCATTAACAAGATGTGGGCATTAAGTTAGACCAGTTCAAATCGCTTCTCCAAGTTCTATAACCTTCGAGTACGAAATATAATACTCATAGGCAAAGAATTGGAGGGCTCCCCTCTCTTTGGCTCCCCCACCCTCGCCAATTGGGAAGATAGAATATTCTATACTGAATTTTTTTTTTTTTTTGTTTTTTAATCCCCGGCTGGCTGCCTAATTAATAACACTATAATCAAAGCTGGGAATGTCATCAATATTAGGAAAATATTCTTGGAAATGTAAATATATATATACGTGCTGCATGAGGTTGCTGAAATCATCGGTCAAAGATACTTAAAAGAGGCAGAAAACACAACCCCCGATGCCTTCTTTTGTGTGCCCATAGACGTATGAATAGTGTCGGGCTCAAATGGTTCAGAATTCTAGAATGTGACCCTTTGCCTCGGACTAAGACGCACCAACGTAATAATACATTATATATATATATATATATATATATATATTAATTTTTATTTAATTTCATTAATTCATAAAATTAAATAAAATATAATTAGTTTATGTTTTTTTTATTGTTACCGTATTATTTCTTAAACATTATCATCTAATTTTCTCTATATTTTTATCAAACAATAACAAATATAGCGAAAAGAAAAACACCCTGTGAGATGCCTGTGGCGACCTAATTTGGGTTCTTATCAAATCAACTAATAAATAATAAACCTGGCGGACAACAGGAAATATTCAGTGATTATACATTTTTATCTTTAAAATGTCAAATTATAAATTATATATATATATATATATATATAATTAGAAGAAAATTATTATTATTATATAAGTTATAATTTAATAATTTTTTAATAAAATAAATAAATAAATAAATAATACCTCTATTTTGAAATTGGTTTAAGTAGGTAATATTTTAATCTTCCAAAAATGGGGACAATTGGCCAAGAAATCTCCGGGGAATTAAATTCTCGAATTTTTTCTCAGTCAATTTAACAAAACGATCAGCTCCTATTTATGGCAGCTGACTTTTTTTTTTATTATTTGCCCTAAATAATTTCTCATTTACTCTTTTTTTTTTTCAGCAGGCTACCACTTCAAATAGATTGAAAATATGCAAAGAAAAATGAACTTGGATGATGTAAAACCAAGTGAAACTTGCTTTTTCTCCTTCTTCTTTTTTTTTTTTCCTTTGCCTGCCATCGATTAAATTTTAGACTAAGATTTTTTTTTTTTGTTGTTGCTATTGTTTGAGTACACAACTGTGAAAATGTGTTTGTGAAAATGTGTAAGGAATAAAAGAATAAAGAATTAAAGAAAGGCAGACTGGGGTATAATCTCAACAACTAGAAATTCAAACTTCTCTTTGACAAAAATACCCAACTGCTCTATGGACCACATGCTCAAAAAGTACATTTGCCATTGCCAACGTTTTCACGAGGAGAACTTTTGGGTTTGGAAGGGAGCACGGCAATTTGGGTCAACATGCATTATCTGACTTTAAATTTTGGACAGAAAAGTCATCAAAGTAGGCAGGCAGGGTCCAATTTTTACCTAATCAATGCCTGTGATTGTGCCTGCTGCTTTTTGACTGTCAAAGACTCAGTTTTTCGTGTGTGAATATCATTCTTTCTTCTTTATTTTTTTTGGCGCTATTTAATTTAGCATTTAGATTTGAAATTAAGGAGGTGAATAACATTTTTTTTTAAGTTTGTCAAAATTAGGATTTGAACACTAAACCTATAGCAGTTTTACTAACATACCAGACAACTGATAATTAAGCGATTATTCTGATAAAATGTGACGTAATTAATCTATGATTAACTCATAACTAAACCTAATTTTCAATAGGAATAATGGGGTTTTTTTTTTAAATCTAAACTAGCTTTCTAAACAAAGTCTGTTTAATTCCTTTTTGAACATAACCAAGTCTTTGCTTAGTATTAAGTGTATAAGTTCCTTTTGTTTGTTTGTGCCGGCGTCCAAAGCAAGTACTTGGAGATTGACTTTGTTAGCGAAATGGGTCGTCTATTCTCTATCTGATCAACTAAGGTTCTAAGGTTCCAACTTTAAAGTTTGGTAGTAAAGAAATATTCATATATAAATCTCTTATCCAAGTAGGTGCTAATAAGTTTATTTAGTAAAATCTCTTATTGGTATTTTTGGAGGCTTGTGATCATAATCTCGCTTCTTTAATTTTTTTTTTTTTTTTTTGTTGTTGTTGGTCATAAGAAGAAAGGAAAAAGATTAGGAAAAGGAATATAATATTAAGACCCGAATATAAAATTAAAAAGTTTTGATAAATGATTCCAATCAAATGAGTTAAAAAAATATCGAAAAACATTTACTTGCATCTTAAATTATATTAGGTAGGTTAGGACATTTTTTTTTATAGTAGACGAACAAAATTAAAAAAAAAAAAATTCTTATGGATGCCCACCGCCGCAACAATAAAAAAGAAAAATTTATACCACTTTTTGGTGGCATCATAGAGTCAAAGCCATTGTTCAAAGGTATGGTCTGAATCATTCCCTCTTTATTCTTCTGTCTTCATTTGGGGAATAAGGATTTTCCAAGCTTTTTTGTTTTTGTGAAAAAGATATAAATGTCATATAAATACAAAATTTTTGAAGCAAACTCAAAAATACTATTTTACATTATTAGTCTCATATTTGTAATTATGCAAAACATAATTACAATTAACAATATACATTATATTTTTTAAACAAAAATAATACAAATTATGAACGAGTAATAACTAATTGTGATGATTTCAATTCACCAATTTTTAGTACACACACACACACACACACATATATATATATATATTCAAAAGAAAAAATAATAATAAATATAATTGTGTCGGTTGAAAGATTATTACAAGTTGAATACAGATGCTTTCATGAGTGATAACATAGAAACAGTCGACATAGGAGGAGAGGAGTTATGAGAAACCACAATGAGAAGGTGATTTACGCCTTCTCCATTCCATTAAAGCAGAGATAATTGATGAAATCAAATTTCTTTGGATTAAGGAGGCAAACTTAGTGGTAGAGAGCCGTTCCCTCGTAGCAGTAACGTAGGTAAACAAAAGTGAAGAGAGATCGTAATTCCTCTCTCTGAAATATTCCATAATATATATATATATACTGCCAAGAGAAAATGTTTGTTTTGTGTAGGATCCTCGTGAGGGCAATTCATTTACTTACTGATGCCATCATAAAGCTTGTAACGTCCCGATCGATAACATTTGCAGTGTGGTTATGTATTACATTGAATTAAAACATTCGTAAATAATACCTTTGTTTTTGAAAATAAAAATAATAATAATACTAATAATAATAAATGCAATTGTAGAATCACAAAGATCGCCAATCCCTCGGCCGGTCTGGTCAACAAATCGGCAACTGAAAATTTGTCCCCAGAACCAGGTGGGATGTGGGCCCACTTGGTGACGTGGCAATATAAGAGGTGGGGAACTGTGGAGAAGTTAAAACTGGATCCCGATCCACTGTTGTCTTAGTGTCTTGCATCCGTTCTTCTAGAAGAGCACGGTGGTCTCTCTCTCTCTCTCTCTCTCTCTATTTACCCAAACCCAACGCAGACTGAGCGAGAGATTGAGAGAGACAGAGAGCCAGAGAGAGAGTGAAGGTGAGAGGCTAGGGAGTTTCCTTTGTTGCTGCTACATTCTAGTGAGAGAGAGATCTAATGGAGTATGAGAGGATAGACAAAGTTCAGGTATTGTTATGGCCTCCTTTGTTACATATGAAAAATCTGTTTTTGAGTGTACATAAGGATACCCTTTACTTGTTTTTCCTTTATTCTTCAAGCTTCAAGTTGCTGCATGGTAAAGGGTGCTCTGTCGTTGCCTTGTTTTTTGGGTTTTGGGAGTGGTTTGCAAGAAGTAGTTTGTTGAAGTGGTTTAATATGAGCCAACAACGTTATTCATATTTGGTTTCTTGTTCGGTAATGACATGGGGTTCTGTCAACTATGAATTAATTTCGAGTCGCGGGAACAGTTTTTCTAGAAAAAAAAAGAAGAAGAAGAAGAAGAAGAAAAAAGGTTAAGGACCTCTAATTTGATACGCTTCTTCTTATTATCTTTTTAGGTGAAATTTAAAATAGTATTTCGTTAGTTTGCGATGGATCTTTTACTTCTCTTTTTTGGGTGCCGAGTGGGTGAAACTTGAAATGGGCTTTCATTAATTTGTAAGGGAATTGATTGCAAAAAGATAGTGTTGCTTGATTTTGTCGGGTTTACTTTGTTTGGTTGATTTTATACCAAGTTGAAACCTTTTTTGCAACTTTCTTGCTGAGATGTGGGATGTCTAAATTGACTTAGCTTTTTAACTTTGGTTTTATCGTCTATAATTGTCTTCTGCAGACCGGTTTAATTTCTCCAACTAAGCTAAGGATGAAGCTCGCAGGATCTCACCAGAAGAGAAAGAAGGATGGATCAAACAGTGATTCTGCAAGAACATCGCCCTCCAAGCTTGAGGATAATGAATTTCTCAAGAACAGCTTATTAGCCTCAAAAAGTGGAGATTTTGGCGAGGAAGGTTTGTACAGAGCCAACTTCATCTTTGCTTTTTTTACTTGCTTAGCCTGTCACAGCTAACAGTAATTGTGCAATTCAGTGTTCTTTCCGTTTACTTCATTCTTTGGATTGGGATTGTATTTAGATTCTGAACTTGTCCTGCACTAAGTTATTGGTTTTGTTTCTGAGCTTTCTGCACAAACTGATCTATGCTTTACAGTTTCAGGCCCCAGCTTAGAAGCTGCAGCCAATGTGCCAAGGGGACCAGCTTTGGGTGCCAACCAAGGTGATAAGACACTTTGTCAGCCAAAGGAAAACGGTGAAAATGAATGTGTCAAAGTACAGAAATTCTTAAAAGCTGAAAGTGATAATTCAAGTGCAGTTCATCCTGTGAGAGCACTTGAAGATGAGAACCTTGATTATGATAGTAATGCTAGTTCTTCAAGCTTTGAGTTTCATAAAGAGAGATCAGCACATGGTCAGTTTACGAGATCATTTTCAAGGCCAATGTCATCTAAGTGGAATGATGCAGAGAAATGGATAAGGAATAGGCAAAATGTACAGAATAATTCTTTTAAGAAGAATGCATTGCACAACCAGGTTAATCGGATGCCAGGAGCAAATATGATGAGGATTTCTCCTGACTTAGTAAATTATGATCCAACATCATCAGTTGGCAGGATGGCAGACACTAAACGTGTGGATTTCTGTCAGCCAGCTTCACAAACAGCTTTAGAGAGATTTTCTTTTACCCCCCTTGGTGTTCACCCAATTTCTGGTCAAGCATATGGTGGAAATCCTCCACTTGATCAGTGTACTGAGAGTAAGGAATTGAAGGAAGTAGACCAAATGTCTTGCACAAAAAGTTTGGATGAAGATACAACAGGTAAATTTGCTTCTACTAAAGCTTGTCCCTGGTAAATAATAGGACTTTGTCAGATATAAAACTACGAAAGGGAAATAAAGTGCTTTTGGTGATTTATAACTGCCACTGTGATATACTGTTATACTAAGAAACTTAATCAAGGATGGGCCATTTCTAGTTGCACCGTAAAGAAACAACAGGTTCACAAAATGAGTTTAGTAGAGAAGAGAGAGCTTAGATGAATTTGAGGCCACCCTAGGAAGGACCAAGTGAGAAATGAGTATGTTCGTAGTGAAATAGTAATACAAATTGGAGATGAGCTAACGGAGGGGTGTTCGCATTGGTTTGGCATGTCCAACATAGACCTACAAATGCTCCAATTGGGAGAGGAACAAATCCAGGTGATAGCAAGAGTAGAGGGAGGGGATGACTTCAATTGACTTTGAAATTTTTTGCTTGGAAGATTTTAGAGCACTTATGTTTCACATCAAATATAAGTCCATAATATAATGGAATAGCGAGAAAAGATTCATATGGCCAACAGAATCAAATTTGTGATTAGGTTTTGTTTTTTTATTCATAGACTGCCTTTTAGACTGCCTTTATTTTGAGATGCATATGTCTATTGTCATTGTTTAGAAGAATTGCATGCCCTTGACAAATCCTATAAACTCTTGAAATTTGTCTGTTTTATCCATTAGCATTTCTGGCACATGATGATTCAATAATATGAATGTGCAGTTCTTCCTGTCATAAGATCAGTCTGTATGAGAGACATGGGAACAGAAATGACCCCTGTCCCAAGTCAAGAGCCCTCAATGACTTCTACACCCGTGGGTGCAACAACACCACTCCGCAGCCCAACTTCTTCTATTCCATCTACCCCCCAAAGAGGGGCCCCAGCACCAACCCCTACTGAACCCTACACAGATGAGGACATGCAACATAGCACTGAATCTGGGAAAAAGGAATTGACTGAGCAAGAGTTGAAGTTAAAGACAAGGAGAGAGATCGTGGCCCTTGGTGTGCAGCTTGGGAAGATGAATATTGCCACTTGGGCGAGTAAGGATGATCAGGAAAAGACAGTAGAAACCGCTAATATCATGGAGCTTGAGCAGGTTGAATTTGAAAAACGTGCAGCTGCATGGGAGGATGTGGAAAAATCCAAACACCTGGCAAGGTTTTTTCATTCCCTTGCTATCTTTAAAGTATGTTTATCAACATTTTGCTATAGGATTGATGTGCCTTTTATCATTTTTGTTCACATCAATGATATTCTCTGGAATTTCATTTGATGGAGAAAATGTTATATCTTGCAGATATAAACGTGAAGAATTAAAAATCCAAGCATGGGAAAGTCAACAAAAGGCCAAATTGGAAGCCGAGATGCGGAAAGTAGAGGTAACCTGGATGCCTTAATGTTTTTGACATTTGGTAGAAAGGTTAACATTATCTTTTACATTCATTTGCCTTTTTGGGCCAATGGAAAATGCTCTAAATAGAGAGAGTTTATTGCATCTGAGAATTTCTTAGTTACTGAGTCCATGGTTAACATTTGAATGGGCTAGCAATTTTGAGGCTAACAGATTTCTCTTAAGCCTTTCCTTCTGGAAACTTGTTACCCAATGGTTGCCAGGAATGCAATATATTCATCAAATCTCACTGAACATAAATGAATATACGTCTCTTTCAGGCACAAATGGAACAAATGAGAGCTCAAGCTCAAGCCAAGATGGTGAAGAAGATTGCAATGACAAGACAAAAATCTGAAGAAAAACGAGCTGCTGCTGAAGCCAGAAAAAATCGGGATGCAGAAAGAACTGCAGCACAGGTGGAATATATTCGTCAAACGGGGCAGATGCCATCATCGCACAATATGTGCTGTGGTTGGTTGTCATAGAACTGATAATAATAATTAGAGGGAAAACTGCGCATACTCTCATTGAGCCAGAGAGGATCTCTTGTTCTTATTCTGAAACTTTCAGGTATATGGAATGTCGTCCTGCGTGTTGCTCCATCATGTATTCACCGAATGAGTGACCTCAGCTCGTAATTTTACCTGTGAAAATGGGTTTCATTTTCTCCCTTTTTGTGAGCAAGATGATATTAGTTAAACATCATGTGAATCAGTATAAGCTCAATTTTCTTAACCTTCCAGTGACCAAAACAAGCGGGGGAAAGATCATACTTTTCAATATTATTTAATTTTGAAATTTTTGCGTCGCAATTGAGTTAAAGGGATCTGAACTTGATCAAGTGCTTTCTGCAAGTTGAGCAGCCAATATTGCTTCACATAACATAATGGTCAATTATCATCAACATTTCTTGGGTGTTTTTTGGTGCATGACTTGAGATTGGATAAAATGGTTTAGACATATTATATATATATGTGTAACTTTATTCTTATTTTTAACAAAGATTGTTTTTGTGAGTCGAACCATACAATGGAGCAAATCTACCGTCATATTTACGTGAACAGATCGGTCGCTATAAAATAGTGTTCTCTATGTATATATTGGGGGGGGGGGGTCTCTTGGGATTCCTGACATTGCCCATCTGTGTTGTAGGCATCTGTTAGGCCCAAAACTCTCTGTTTGCAGCTGAACTTTGAAGACAGCCTGCACAAGATTGGAATTGGCTTCAAACTGATATTCTGGAAGTGGATTCACAGCTAGGCTTGGATATTCAGAAATGAAATCTCAGGATTTATGAAGTAATAAATCATAAAGCCTTTTTTTTTTTATTCATAGGGATTGTCAAATGAAAACACATGGTTCGGACTCGGATTTCTTATTTTATTTTATTTTATCTTTTTGTGTCTGATGGTTTGGACTTAGATTATTTCCAATTATAGAACTCCAGTTGGTTAAGCATCACATTACATGTTTGGTCAGTAGGCCCTTATTCAGCCCCAAATAACATTAAATGTTAGTGAACACACACACACACACACACACACACACGCACATATATATAACAACATGCAAATTACAATTCATAAAAATTTACAATAAAAGTATTTCATTCTTGCACTATAAGGAGGAGTAGCGTAATCGGATTGTGAGACTCCATCGCAATCAATTTCCACCTCAAAAAAAAAAAAAAAAAAAAGAAAGAGACAACTAATGTTCATTTGCTGCAAAGTAAAAAATATATTATGAAATTAAAAGAATAACAAACTGCATTTTCTCGTTTACTTATCATACTTACAATGCACCAAGAACTAGTAGTTGCATGTACCGAGTATTATTTGGCTTGAACATATTATCATCAAATCTTATATATTATAAAAATATATATATCATTGATTTAGAAAAATGAGTGTATCCTTGATCAGTTATAATGGATTTGTGCCAAAGCTGGCCACTGCAGCCAGTTGGGTGGGATACAGAGTGAAGCACATCTTACATATTTTCATCGTACGCTTGGTACAAAGACCAATCAAACATATGTTCATTATTTTCACCTTGAGAGGAGCATGGGGCCAATCTTTTTTTTATTTTTATTTTTTATTTTTTAGAGAGAGAGAGAGAGAATGAAGAGAAAATTAAAAATAGAGACCGCCTACCCCCTTTTCTAAACATAAAGGCAATTGGAGGGGTAGTTGTTGGATGGCCAACCCTTTACCCTTGGGAACTTGTTGGTAGCAAGCAAGTATTTATTGTTTGATAGTGCCAAACATTGTCACAATTCCACTTCTCAAGAAAATTCCTATCCACACTCAATTGCGCCCCCCACAGACGCAACCCCTACACAAATTCCATCCATCCACCTTTAATTATTATACAGTGACAATTGACATGCCAGACAATCCCACAATTTAAAAAAACAAAAAAAAAAAAGAAAAAGCAAAAAAGATCCCACCTTTTTTCTTCTAATCTTTTCTCTTTCAATGGTTGATAATAATAATAATCATTATACTGAGGTACCATAAAATTGGATTGGATGTTATACATGGATGCGGTGGCACGTGACTCACGTGCTTAAACCTACCGACATTAGGCCTTCCCTACCAGGTGGGTTGATGTCAAAATGAGTAAGCCTTCACTTTCATTGAGTGTGGAATTACCTTTCCTCTTCCTTTTTTTGGGCTTGGTTTTCACCGAGAGAAAGATCCCATCATTCAAACAATTCACTAATTAGGATTAATTCCTTCATATGAGTTGAATAAACAATAATTTGCATGAACACTTTTTGTCAATAATTAGTCTTTTTTCTATTCAATAAGGCCTCACTAATTTCTCCCTCGTTAAATCCATTAAGGGCACTAATATTTAACTTTACGGACTACTTACTGAATGAATGGCCAATCGATGGCACACAAACACTTTAGAAATTAAGTAATTCCCCAATATGCAAGCGCTTGTACAAAAATGGATGTCCATGGTGGTGGCCAACGGTAGAATCGGGTCCTAAATCACTTGAATTTCAAGATTTTTGGAACATAATTATATTATTAAGTGTAAAGTTAATCAAATATATATTAAATCAATCAATACAAATTGAATCGGATCAAGTTTTTAGGCGCATTAAACATGAGTTAATTTAGTTCGAGTGTACTTTTGCCATTTTTAGACATTCAAGGAAACAAACTGAAGCAAAACATTGTAAGTTGGCCTTTTAAGGCACCCGAAACAAACAACGCCAAGCCCCACTAGGTAAAGAGATGAACATAACATGTATGAACTTATTTATTTATTTTTGTAAACATGGGTAATTTAAATAAATGTGAAGGATTCAAATGCTAAGACAACCGTTAACACAGATAATTATATGTTTGGACCACCCACCCAAAAGATAAAAAAGCTCATGGGGTTCATGACAATCAAGACAGCACCATGAAATCAACTCAAGGAGAATTAAAAAAAAAAACATTATTTTCTTTAAGCGGAAAACTCGTTTGAAAAATAATGTAGATTGGAAAAGGAAAGCTGAAAATCGTGGGAGACAGGCATGGCGACGAAAGGGCATTGTGGGGGACCTTCACAATGAACAGAACCAAAGCTGCCAGTAATGACAAGATGGTCAAAGCAGAAGCAGAGATGGCAACAATGGACCACGAGAAGGAAAAGCCCATTTTCACATTAATGCACATGCCTAGGCCGACAGTTGCTTCCAACAACTTTTGCGAAGGCAAGGACTCATCCCGACCACCCATTGTTAGCCTAATGGTAAAGGCGAACTTGAGCTTGTGTAAGCGTACTCCAATTCAAACCTTCCAAAGTATATTCCATCATCTTTCAAGTGGTAAACTACGATGATTACGTGTTGTGCTACCGACGTCGTGTTTGTCTGCAAGGAGTTTCTCAACCATGCAAAAAGATGAAAGACCCATCACACGACAGACTGGAACCTACAAAGATGCCTTGGTTTGTCTTGCTGCAAATGTCATTTTATAGAAGGCACAGGATCATCATTTTCATTCTACAGCAAACCTTAGCTCATCATATACTCACTGCCAAAAAAACAAAAACCAACAGCCAACTTCAAGAAACATTGGTCCCCCTACTAATTACCGAGATCGTATATGCTTTTGAGCAAGCATAACAAGAAGGATATCATCTAATTACAGTAAAATAAGCTTATACATAAAATGTAAGCTTCGATCAGGCAGTCCTTCCATCCCAACTCTGGATGGGTTTGACGAGGCCCTAGCATCACAGGGAAGAGAGCAGTATCTTTACTGGTTAAATTGTTCAGTAGTCCAAAGACCCCACAGAAGTTATACCAGTGCTCAAATTTCTTGACTCCTGCCGACTTGCATAGTCATCACAGCTGCCATTGGAAAGCCTTTGAACCGGAACGGAGTTGAGGAGCTCTAGCCCTCGTCTGCCCATTTGTTGCACCTCTTGGAGTGAGAGTATTCTGATACAACCCACATTGTTTACAAATTCCCTGGAATCAAAAGCATTACAGCATATTAGCATTTAGTTCAACAAAAAGGGTAAAAAAAGACCGAATCTCCTCCTTGAAGAAGAGGATATATAAGCTTTTAGCTGATTACATTCAGAGTCACCATGTTAAGTTTCTCTCATTTTTTCACTTTTCATCATTCATAAATAAGGTTTGTTGAGTACCATAGACAAAGATGATACAAAGTAGAGAAGCTGGAAAACTTACGGCCAGGGGTCATCACCAAGGAGAAGAACATCATTCTCCTGGTCAACGAATACAAGCTGCCAGCCTGATCTCAGAGAGTCCTCCAGCTGGCCTTCAAGGCCAAACATGCGAGCAAGCTCACTGCGCAACTCATTGTAGCTGCTGAATTTGGAGATATCCAAAGACCTGCCGAAGGACCCTGACTTGTAAACCTGTCAATAATTTTAATGTCAAAATCCTTAACAAGGTGTTGCTAAGAAATACCAGAATATAACACCTAAATGACAGGAAAAACAGATAAATAAACAAATTTACACATACAAAAATACAAAATAATTGAACATCAAAATACATATCTTATAAAAGGGTGCCAATGTGAAGCAGGCTGGAGCATCAATTAAAGATCAAACTAGCAAAACTCACCTTAACAAAGGTTCTACTCGGTGGATTAACTTGGCCCACATTTTCTGGGGACTGCAAGAAACCTGATTCATCAATGCAACTGGAAGGTGTCATTGCTGGATTGAGAGAGAACTCTGCACCTGTAGCAGTACTCGTGTACATAGAAGACGAGAATGGTATAGTTGTGGAATTACTATCACTGCCAACTCCTCTAAGTCCTGAGATTCCACTCTGCAAAAGTGAAGAGGGTTCTATATTGACGCCAAATAGGAGACGGCTTTGTGGATCAGTGCCACCTTGGTCTATCAGGCATTCCCTTCCAGGAAAGGGTGGCAAAGAAATACAATTCTGAGAGATGTTTGTCTGAGGAGCAACCAACTGTTCTACTTGGGGTAGAGGACACTGAGGTGTGCCAGCAGAAATAAGTGGCTCAACAGCTGCTCTCTTTGATGGCCATGCAGAGGAGGTTAACAAGGAATTGGTCCTGGGAAGGTTGAGTAAATTGGATGAATCATCTTGTGGAAATGAACTTAAGAGCCTGTGGAGGGGAGAGCGAGAAACAACAGGGCTTGTCATAGGGTTCCCATTTGAGTCGGAAAAACCCTGTTGACGGCACAGTGAAGAAATGCCCTGCAATGGTGGTGACTGGGATTGAGGAGCTGATTCAAACTGAGATATGGTGGAGACAGCATTTGCAATCTGCTGATGATCAACTAGTTCAAGTGGTTGTGGCAGTGAACGCTGCTGCTGACTATTAACTCCCTGCTGATGCTGCATTTGCTGCTGAACAATGTGAGACTGAGTTTGCACCTGAGATTGAGACTGATTTTGGTTTTCTTGAACCCCAGGATGAAAAGACTGCTGAGGGGAAGATTGCTGCAACGTCTGAGGTTGCATTAAAGCAGATGTCCTGCCAGCAAGGGTCTGGTGTTGCTGAAATTGCAAAAGGGATGTGCCCAATGGTTTTGAAGGATCTACAGTCTTCACCTCCTGAAGCGCAGCAGCAACCATAGCCTGGTAGGCATCAGGTTGCAAGCCAAGCATTGAAGCTTCAACTCTTGGCTGCATCCACGGTGTGACTCCAAATCCCTGAAAGTTCATAGATTGGATACTATGGTCTCCATCTCCTCGCAACCACATAAAGGGAGAATTGATTCCCAGATCATCATCCTTGATACCTAAGCTCAGAATATTTACGAATGTAAGAGGAAAAAAGCTTTAAAACTTCGAGAGAAAAAGGCAACAAAATTTATAGAAATCCCCAAATGTGATTAACAATTACCAATCACCACAAGGGGATGGGATTATGTCCAAACAGAACCCTAGACACCATTAACTATTCATGAAAGTGATTTAGGACAAACAAGATAGAAATTCTCCTCCCTTATTCTTCATCAGAAAGTTCTGAAACTGGCCTGTAAGCAAACCTACCATAGAAAGGTGGTAACCCAGGTGGCCATGGTCTCTTGAGCCTCAGGGGAAATGGGGATGGATACATTGGAAATGTTGTTAGTGGTTCAATCTCCCATAAGGAAACTCTTGGCTGCCTCTCTCCAGCTGTGGATTCATCCCAGCCAACCTACATATATGTGCTTTGTTAGTGTTAAGTTGGGAGATAGAACATAAAAAGGCTTTTCTCAAACAAACATAATAATTCAGCAATGAGCAATTCTGTGGAATGTCCTTCAGTTACCTTGACTGAGCGCCAGTGTGACTTTGGCCACCTGCCAGGATCTATGTCACTTATACCAGTTATTGTGCCCATGTAGCTGGATATGAACAGTTGTCAGATTCTATTTGTAACATAAACAGCTTTTGTTTTTTTTTTTTTTTTACAGAAATTCACCACATAAAAGGGGAAAGAAAAGAATCAAAGTAAACCAAATTAGCAGAAAGTCGTTTCTTAGAATACCATCAAAAGCAAATGGTGTTACACAGATTTTGACATACAAACATTACATATCACAAGCAGATCTACACATCTAGAGAAGAAGCAAAAAGAGTAACACATCAAGAGAAGAAAGCAAAAAGAGTAACACATCAAGAGAAGAAAGCAAAAGAGTAACACATCAAGAGAAGAAAGCAAAAAGAGTAACACATCAAGAGAAGAAAGCAAAAGAGTAACACATCAAGAGAAGAAAGCAAAAAGAGTAACACATCAAGAGAAGAAAGCAACCAGAGTAGGCTGAGTCCAAAGCAATAAAGAAATGGTCTAAGCTTACAAGCCACTTATAGGACCTACCGGCGAACACTGGATTCTTCTGTTTCAAATAGCATTCTAAAGCGCATCCCAACAGAGACCCGAGTATGGTAAACTGCCTTGACATATTTAGCCAATGGTATAACAAATTCTGATGGGCTTGCCCTGAAATGATACAAATGTTGAGGCAAGCACAGATTCCATTTTTGGCTGGCATTATCAAAAGCATACCTTGGATTGTAAAATATGGTGAAGCGACTATTTGTTGAAGCAGCATGAGCTGCTGCAGCAAGGAGCCCCAGGTGCATACTATCACTTGACAAGACCGACGAAGGCATTACAGTTTGAGGACGATTAGCGTGTCGGATACCAAGGAGCAATTGATTCTTTTCATTCCTGTCAAAGTAGACCTGATTCAATTAGGTTGGTGACAAAATAATATATTACACAGCCAATCATATCAAAACTTTATGGTTTTGGGATATCTAACAAAGCCCAGATATGTTGCCGGGTCCACCACCCCAAACAAAAACAACACTGTTTTCAGTTTCAAATGTGGGTGGCATACATGATAAGAACTTTGCCTTACATCCTTTTGCAGTAATCCAAGAAAGCATAAAAGCAGCAAAGATAAGCAATCAAAACAACTCCTTCAAGGCTTGAATGCACACTGAAGTTTAAATAGTGTGTGCAAGAGTAAACTAAAACACATTCTGCCCACATGCAAGCAGAAACAGAAAACAAAAATCACAAACAATTAGAACAGCCAAAGCAAGGCAGATCATCAACAACCTACCAGATAAAAAGCACCGAATCACCAGCAACAAGTCTTTTAGCACTCACGAAGACACTCCACCCAGTTGTAAGGAGGTGCCTTTTTGGCTGGCCTGAATGAAGAAAACAGCTGTTAAAGAGAGATGCTCAAGTCAAAGACAGCATTTTTATATCATAATTAACCCTAGAGTGCATGGAACTGTCAACCATCAACTTGATAAGCAGCCTGCAACAATTCAAGAAATCATTGTGAAAAATAAACTAAATGCCACTAAATGATAATTTCCACCATTTCACTACATTTCTTGGGCTTTCAACCATATAACATTCAAAGAGAATTTAAGGTGACCTCTGCAGGTCCGATGCAATTTTTTCACCTAGAAAATAAACCACACAAAGAGAATATATATGGGTCTTCTGTATGATAAAGACACTATAAACTCATCATAGAAGAAGTAACATAAATAGAGAATTGCAGCAAGAAACAAGAAAGTAATCCAAAGGCAAGTCTACAATACTAACTATGATTAACAATGGCAAAGATACCCAGCTACTCAGCACTTATAAGCATTTTTGTACATGTCTTGTTAAACCCACTAATTCAAAGAGTCAACGAATGAGAGGCCTATTTTTTTGCATCAGCACCCAAATCAATTTAGCAAATAAAACACAACTCACCACGAAAGATATGTCTAAATTTCCACTCATTATCATGGAGATCCCTAGCAATTAACTCTTGAGCTGGAGGTTGCTGTGAGAAGTCCTGCAATTGAATAGCTGTCATAAGAAATTTTCCACAAGACTTGAACCATAGAGAAAAGAGAACTTCAGATTCATAATCAGGTTCAATCAGTTAAGTGGAATATTTACCAGTGGAGGAAACACTTTTTCAGCCGCCCGGCGAGGGACAGAAAATCCACCATGGGTACTTGTATCACTTGCCGTCAAAGTTTTACAAAAGTAATTGGTAGGCTGTTTGCTGGGAGCACCCAATTCTGCAGGAAGATAAGCATCCTTTTGTTCTTGCTGCAGAATGATGTGGCAAATAATCAAGTTGTACATAAACATATTAGAAAAGTGAACCAAAATACTGTACAGAAACAAAGGAGATACCGGGCTTAATGGCTGCAAGGTCATCTGCGCATATACCTCATCAGTTTCAATATCTGCCTGAAACATTAAAATATCATTGAGCCTTGTGGAAGAGCCAATGAGAATATGGGCACATTGAATGAATCTTACATGCATGGTCACATTGTGAAGCTGACAGATAAGCTGTGGATAAGCTTGGGTAGTTGGGAATATGGGCATCCACTTCCTGGTTCGTTGATGCACAAACCTATACATAGCAGCATGCAGATTTAGTTCCATTTAAACATGAGAAGCCTACAGTCGTGGTTTGCGTAAATTGGTACAGATCATTCAGAATAGATCAGAAACAAGAAATAGTCCAGGAGGAAGAAGAAAACACCAGATTTAGAAATTCACATGTTCAACTAATATCAATGAGCTAACAAACACGACTGGCGTTACAGAAAATAAACAAGTCCAGATACTTTGAATATCATTGTTCAAAATATGCAACTATGCCAGAAGGTATTAATCATTTCAAAGTGCATGCTACCTGAGATGAAGAGCCGCCATTCTAAAACAAAAACACAAATTTATCCAGACAATACATTGATCTACTTCAGAATTATGCTGAAGGATTCATCATAGTTATAGGGAAGAGGGCTATAATTCTGTCACTCATCCTTACCTGCTCGCTGTGACCCTGTGGGAAATAAACAACACGGCTCCCAACAGCAGGTAGAGAAACCAGAGGCCCCGCACAAGCATGCCAAAGTTCAGAGTTTAGAACCCTCTTCTCCCCTGAACACATATTTCCCACCCAGTGTCAATATCACACAGAAAAACATTTTTGGTCCTTAAAAGTTGATAGTGACACCAACTATGGCGCAAATTGAATAATATATTTGCCACACAAAGGGGCCTAGAACTTCAATGGGAATCGCCATTAGTTTCTTCAGGCAACGCGGTAATATTCACCATACCAAGATAAAAGTAAAAATATCAACAAAAGCCAAAGTTGGCCCTCTACTGGATTACCGAGCAAAACCTTTAAAAAGGAGAAAAAATATCACATATTGACATGTATTGGCCGTCCAAAAATGAGCTATAAAAGGGATGAAAACTGAAAGAGCTTGATCCCATTTTGGAGATGTAATCTGCCAAGCATGGTTTCCAAGATCTCAATTTCCATCCTTCATTTCTGTGAAAACAAGTGGTCATCCAAACTTTACAAATTGTACAAAATTGACTCAGAAGAAGAAGAAGAAGAAGAAGAAAGAAGGCAACGAGAGTGAGTGAAACATTTAGAGCACAAAAAAACACAAAAAGAATAATAATGCACAGGACAAACTACAAACAAGCACGCGCATACCTTCCTGAGTTTGTGGATTAAAAGCAGCACAAGAGAGCCTCATTTTTTTAGGACCTTAACACCAACTTACCACACCGATTAAACCCCAAAATAAACCCACCAAAGCACTCAGAAATCCTTCTCTGCACTACGTTCTTCCCACATAGTATCATACATTCACCTTTTGTTTCTCTCGTCCAAAGCCCAACCACAATTAAGAAGCATAAACTATTCAACCATCATAAAGGCTACTAAAGTCAAATCCCATTCAATGTAGGCTTCACTGGGAAGCCACAACCAAGAACAATCCCACGAGAAACAAACTCCTTAAATCTTCAGCCGAACCCCGTTTGGCTGCAGAACACAATCGAATTCAGCCTCATTCGTTTGCTATCCTCTTCCCCCACAACCCCCAAGTTTTCCAATCATTGACACTAAAACCCTCATGCCACAAATCAACACCAAATGAACCCCAGCATTCTAGCTTCAACAATCACAACCACAAACTGTGCTTCTCAAGAAAGCCAACCAGACAGCGAGTCGATGATTTCACCACCTAATCAACAGACCCCAGATGTCTAATCAAGTAAAACACCACTAGATCTCACTTGGACAACACCAACGAAAGCTCCCCCACTTCAAATTTTATCTAAAGCCTAGATCTTTATACACAACCCCCCCCCCCCAAAGAAAAATAAAGGCACAACTTTGGAAACAAACTTAAAGAGCTGAATCTTCATGGACATGCAAAGGCCACAGCTTTAAACACATCTGTAACTGTAGCCATAAACAGACATACATATACTTGTTTACAGAGGAGAGGATATATGGGGTTGGACTGTTGTTTCCTTTAATGGAAATAGTGCTTTGCGGTGGTGCTGATGATGGTGTATAGCTGCTAGTACTACTTCTCATACATGATCTCTCCCTTTCTCTTATTTTGGCTAAATGAATGAACACACAATTGCCATTATTTTTAGCTATCTTGTTTATACTACAGAGAAATGCTAAAACAAAAACAGCAGAATTTAGAGGGAGATAGAAACAGAGTTGCTGTACAATGCAATGCTTCAGGGGGGAGAGAGAGTGTGTCAGATTTTTTATTTTAGAGAGAGAAGGTGCTCTGTGTTCACTTTACAATGACTTTTTTAAATGTTCATTGAGGCGAGGAGGTTTTTTACCCTCCAAGTTGGGAAATTTTACTTTGTTATCCTTGTTCTTTCAAAAATGCCTTCTTTTTCTTTATTATTAGAAAGTTATTTTCCAAGTTTTATTGATTGACCAATATTTTTTTTTTTTTACTTTTTAAAACATTCGTATCAATTATTCAGAATATTATACATTCTCCATAAAATTGTGAGATTACACTCTCTGGGGGGGGGGGGGGGGGGGGGGGGGGGGGGGGGGGGGGGGGGGGGGGGGGGGGGGGGGGGGGGGGGGGGGGGGGGGGGGGGGGGGGGGGGGGGGGGGGGGGGGGGGGGGGGGGGGGGGGGGGGGGGGGGGGGGGGGGGGGGGGGGGGGGGGGGGGGGGGGGGGGGGGGGGGGGGGGGGGGGGGGGGGGGGGGGGGGGGGGGGGGGGGGGGGGGGGGGGGGGGGGGGGGGGGGGGGGGGGGGGGGGGGGGGGGGGTTTTTTTTTTTTTTTTTTTTTTGGGGGGGGGGGGGGGTTTTTTTTTGGGGGGTTTTTTTTTTTTTTTTTTTTTTTTTTTTTTTTTTTTTTTTTTTTTTTTTTTTTTTTTTTTTTTTTTTTTTTTTTTTTTTTTTTTTTTTTTTTTTTTTTTTTTTTTTTTTTTTTTTTTTTTTTTTTTTTTTTTTTTTTTTTTTTTTTTTTTTTTTTTTTTTTTTTTTTTTTTTTTTTTTTTTTTTTTTTTTTTTTTTTTTTTTTTTTTTTTTTTTTTTTTTTTTTTTTTTTTTTTTTTTTTTTTTTTTTTTTTTTTTTTTTTTTTTTTTTTTTTTTTTTTTTTTTTTTTTTTTTTTTTTTTTTTTTTTTTTTTTTTTTTTTTTTTTTTTTTTTTTTTTTTTTTTTTTTTTTTTTTTTTTTTTTTTTTTTTTTTTTTTTTTTTTTTTTTTTTTTTTTTTTTTTTTTTTTTTTTTTTTTTTTTTTTTTTTTTTTTTTTTTTTTTTTTTTTTTTTTTTTTTTTTTTTTTTTTTTTTTTTTTTTTTTTTTTTTTTTTTTTTTTTTTTTTTTTTTTTTTTTTTTTTTTTTTTTTTTTTTTTTTTTTTTTTTTTTTTTTTTTTTTTTTTTTTTTTTTTTTTTTTTTTTTTTTTTTTTTTTTTTTTTTTTTTTTTTTTTTTTTTTTTTTTTTTTTTTTTTTTTTTTTTTTTTTTTTTTTTTTTTTTTTTTTTTTTTTTTTTTTTTTTTTTTTTTTTTTTTTTTTTTTTTTTTTTTTTTTTTTTTTTTTTTTTTTTTTTTTTTTTTTTTTTTTTTTTTTTTTTTTTTTTTTTTTTTTTTTTTTTTTTTTTTTTTTTTTTTTTTTTTTTTTTTTTTTTTTTTTTTTTTTTTTTTTTTTTTTTTTTTTTTTTTTTTTTTTTTTTTTTTTTTTTTTTTTTTTTTTTTTTTTTTTTTTTTTTTTTTTTTTTTTTTTTTTTTTTTTTTTTTTTTTTTTTTTTTTTTTTTTTTTTTTTTTTTTTTTTTTTTTTTTTTTTTTTTTTTTTTTTTTTTTTTTTTTTTTTTTTTTTTTTTTTTTTTTTTTTTTTTTTTTTTTTTTTTTTTTTTTTTTTTTTTTTTTTTTTTTTTTTTTTTTTTTTTTTTTTTTTTTTTTTTTTTTTTTTTTTTTTTTTTTTTTTTTTTTTTTTTTTTTTTTTTTTTTTTTTTTTTTTTTTTTTTTTTTTTTTTTTTTTTTTTTTTTTTTTTTTTTTTTTTTTTTTTTTTTTTTTTTTTTTTTTTTTTTTTTTTTTTTTTTTTTTTTTTTTTTTTTTTTTTTTTTTTTTTTTTTTTTTTTTTTTTTTTTTTTTTTTTTTTTTTTTTTTTTTTTTTTTTTTTTTTTTTTTTTTTTTTTTTTTTTTTTTTTTTTTTTTTTTTTTTTTTTTTTTTTTTTTTTTTTTTTTTTTTTTTTTTTTTTTTTTTTTTTTTTTTTTTTTTTTTTTTTTTTTTTTTTTTTTTTTTTTTTTTTTTTTTTTTTTTTTTTTTTTTTTTTTTTTTTTTTTTTTTTTTTTTTTTTTTTTTTTTTTTTTTTTTTTTTTTTTTTTTTTTTTTTTTTTTTTTTTTTTTTTTTTTTTTTTTTTTTTTTTTTTTTTTTTTTTTTTTTTTTTTTTTTTTTTTTTTTTTTTTTTTTTTTTTTTTTTTTTTTTTTTTTTTTTTTTTTTTTTTTTTTTTTTTTTTTTTTTTTTTTTTTTTTTTTTTTTTTTTTTTTTTTTTTTTTTTTTTTTTTTTTTTTTTTTTTTTTTTTTTTTTTTTTTTTTTTTTTTTTTTTTTTTTTTTTTTTTTTTTTTTTTTTTTTTTTTTTTTTTTTTTTTTTTTTTTTTTTTTTTTTTTTTTTTTTTTTTTTTTTTTTTTTTTTTTTTTTTTTTTTTTTTTTTTTTTTTTTTTTTTTTTTTTTTTTTTTTTTTTTTTTTTTTTTTTTTTTTTTTTTTTTTTTTTTTTTTTTTTTTTTTTTTTTTTTTTTTTTTTTTTTTTTTTTTTTTTTTTTTTTTTTTTTTTTTTTTTTTTTTTTTTTTTTTTTTTTTTTTTTTTTTTTTTTTTTTTTTTTTTTTTTTTTTTTTTTTTTTTTTTTTTTTTTTTTTTTTTTTTTTTTTTTTTTTTTTTTTTTTTTTTTTTTTTTTTTTTTTTTTTTTTTTTTTTTTTTTTTTTTTTTTTTTTTTTTTTTTTTTTTTTTTTTTTTTTTTTTTTTTTTTTTTTTTTTTTTTTTTTTTTTTTTTTTTTTTTTTTTTTTTTTTTTTTTTTTTTTTTTTTTTTTTTTTTTTTTTTTTTTTTTTTTTTTTTTTTTTTTTTTTTTTTTTTTTTTTTTTTTTTTTTTTTTTTTTTTTTTTTTTTTTTTTTTTTTTTTTTTTTTTTTTTTTTTTTTTTTTTTTTTTTTTTTTTTTTTTTTTTTTTTTTTTTTTTTTTTTTTTTTTTTTTTTTTTTTTTTTTTTTTTTTTTTTTTTTTTTTTTTTTTTTTTTTTTTTTTTTTTTTTTTTTTTTTTTTTTTTTTTTTTTTTTTTTTTTTTTTTTTTTTTTTTTTTTTTTTTTTTTTTTTTTTTTTTTTTTTTTTTTTTTTTTTTTTTTTTTTTTTTTTTTTTTTTTTTTTTTTTTTTTTTTTTTTTTTTTTTTTTTTTTTTTTTTTTTTTTTTTTTTTTTTTTTTTTTTTTTTTTTTTTTTTTTTTTTTTTTTTTTTTTTTTTTTTTTTTTTTTTTTTTTTTTTTTTTTTTTTTTTTTTTTTTTTTTTTTTTTTTTTTTTTTTTTTTTTTTTTTTTTTTTTTTTTTTTTTTTTTTTTTTTTTTTTTTTTTTTTTTTTTTTTTTTTTTTTTTTTTTTTTTTTTTTTTTTTTTTTTTTTTTTTTTTTTTTTTTTTTTTTTTTTTTTTTTTTTTTTTTTTTTTTTTTTTTTTTTTTTTTTTTTTTTTTTTTTTTTTTTTTTTTTTTTTTTTTTTTTTTTTTTTTTTTTTTTTTTTTTTTTTTTTTTTTTTTTTTTTTTTTTTTTTTTTTTTTTTTTTTTTTTTTTTTTTTTTTTTTTTTTTTTTTTTTTTTTTTTTTTTTTTTTTTTTTTTTTTTTTTTTTTTTTTTTTTTTTTTTTTTTTTTTTTTTTTTTTTTTTTTTTTTTTTTTTTTTTTTTTTTTTTTTTTTTTTTTTTTTTTTTTTTTTTTTTTTTTTTTTTTTTTTTTTTTTTTTTTTTTTTTTTTTTTTTTTTTTTTTTTTTTTTTTTTTTTTTTTTTTTTTTTTTTTTTTTTTTTTTTTTTTTTTTTTTTTTTTTTTTTTTTTTTTTTTTTTTTTTTTTTTTTTTTTTTTTTTTTTTTTTTTTTTTTTTTTTTTTTTTTTTTTTTTTTTTTTTTTTTTTTTTTTTTTTTTTTTTTTTTTTTTTTTTTTTTTTTTTTTTTTTTTTTTTTTTTTTTTTTTTTTTTTTTTTTTTTTTTTTTTTTTTTTTTTTTTTTTTTTTTTTTTTTTTTTTTTTTTTTTTTTTTTTTTTTTTTTTTTTTTTTTTTTTTTTTTTTTTTTTTTTTTTTTTTTTTTTTTTTTTTTTTTTTTTTTTTTTTTTTTTTTTTTTTTTTTTTTTTTTTTTTTTTTTTTTTTTTTTTTTTTTTTTTTTTTTTTTTTTTTTTTTTTTTTTTTTTTTTTTTTTTTTTTTTTTTTTTTTTTTTTTTTTTTTTTTTTTTTTTTTTTTTTTTTTTTTTTTTTTTTTTTTTTTTTTTTTTTTTTTTTTTTTTTTTTTTTTTTTTTTTTTTTTTTTTTTTTTTTTTTTTTTTTTTTTTTTTTTTTTTTTTTTTTTTTTTTTTTTTTTTTTTTTTTTTTTTTTTTTTTTTTTTTTTTTTTTTTTTTTTTTTTTTTTTTTTTTTTTTTTTTTTTTTTTTTTTTTTTTTTTTTTTTTTTTTTTTTTTTTTTTTTTTTTTTTTTTTTTTTTTTTTTTTTTTTTTTTTTTTTTTTTTTTTTTTTTTTTTTTTTTTTTTTTTTTTTTTTTTTTTTTTTTTTTTTTTTTTTTTTTTTTTTTTTTTTTTTTTTTTTTTTTTTTTTTTTTTTTTTTTTTTTTTTTTTTTTTTTTTTTTTTTTTTTTTTTTTTTTTTTTTTTTTTTTTTTTTTTTTTTTTTTTTTTTTTTTTTTTTTTTTTTTTTTTTTTTTTTTTTTTTTTTTTTTTTTTTTTTTTTTTTTTTTTTTTTTTTTTTTTTTTTTTTTTTTTTTTTTTTTTTTTTTTTTTTTTTTTTTTTTTTTTTTTTTTTTTTTTTTTTTTTTTTTTTTTTTTTTTTTTTTTTTTTTTTTTTTTTTTTTTTTTTTTTTTTTTTTTTTTTTTTTTTTTTTTTTTTTTTTTTTTTTTTTTTTTTTTTTTTTTTTTTTTTTTTTTTTTTTTTTTTTTTTTTTTTTTTTTTTTTTTTTTTTTTTTTTTTTTTTTTTTGTTTTTTTTTTTTTTTTTTTTTTTTTTTTTTTTTTTTTTTTTTTTTTTTTTTTTTTTTTTTTTTTTTTTTTTTTTTTTTTTTTTTTTTTTTTTTTTTTTTTTTTTTTTTTTTTTTTTTTTTTTTTTTTTTTTTTTTTTTTTTTTTTTTTTTTTTTTTTTTTTTTTTTTTTTTTTTTTTTTTTTTTTTTTTTTTTTTTTTTAAAAAAAAAAAAAAAAAAAAAAAAAAAAAAAAAAAAAAAAAAAAAAAAAAAAAAAAAAAAAAAAAAAAAAAAAAAAAAAAAAAAAAAAAAAAAAAAAAAAAAAAAAAAAAAAAAAAAAAAAAAAAAAAAAAAAAAAAAAAAAAAAAAAAAAAAAAAAAAAAAAAAAAAAAAAAAAAAAAAAAAAAAAAAAAAAAAAAAAAAAAAAAAAAAAAAAAAAAAAAAAAAAAAAAAAAAAAAAAAAAAAAAAAAAAAAAAAAAAAAAAAAAAAAAAAAAAAAAAAAAAAAAAAAAAAAAAAAAAAAAAAAAAAAAAAAAAAAAAAAAAAAAAAAAAAAAAAAAAAAAAAAAAAAAAAAAAAAAAAAAAAAAAAAAAAAAAAAAAAAAAAAAAAAAAAAAAAAAAAAAAAAAAAAAAAAAAAAAAAAAAAAAAAAAAAAAAAAAAAAAAAAAAAAAAAAAAAAAAAAAAAAAAAAAAAAAAAAAAAAAAAAAAAAAAAAAAAAAAAAAAAAAAAAAAAAAAAAAAAAAAAAAAAAAAAAAAAAAAAAAAAAAAAAAAAAAAAAAAAAAAAAAAAAAAAAAAAAAAAAAAAAAAAAAAAAAAAAAAAAAAAAAAAAAAAAAAAAAAAAAAAAAAAAAAAAAAAAAAAAAAAAAAAAAAAAAAAAAAAAAAAAAAAAAAAAAAAAAAAAAAAAAAAAAAAAAAAAAAAAAAAAAAAAAAAAAAAAAAAAAAAAAAAAAAAAAAAAAAAAAAAAAAAAAAAAAAAAAAAAAAAAAAAAAAAAAAAAAAAAAAAAAAAAAAAAAAAAAAAAAAAAAAAAAAAAAAAAAAAAAAAAAAAAAAAAAAAAAAAAAAAAAAAAATTTTTTTTTTTTTTACCCGCCCCCCCCCCCCCCCCCCCCCCCCCCCCCCCCCCCCCCCCCCCCCCCCCCCCCCCCCCCCCCCCCCCCCCCCCCCCCCCCCCCCCCCCCCCCCCCCCCCCCCCCCCCCCCCCCCCCCCCCCCCCCCCCCCCCCCCCCCCCCCCCCCCCCCCCCCCCCCCCCCCCCCCCCCCCCCCCCCCCCCCCCCCCCCCCCCCCCCCCCCCCCCCCCCCCCCCCCCCCCCCCCCCCCCCCCCCCCCCCCCCCCCCCCCCCCCCCCCCCCCCCCCCCCCCCCCCCCCCCCCCCCCCCCCCCCCCCCCCCCCCCCCCCCCCCCCCCCCAACCCCCCCCCCCCCCCCCCCCCCCCCCCCCCCCCCCCCCCCCCCCCCCCCCCCCCCCCCCCCCCCCCCCCCCCCCAAAAAAAAAAAAAAAAAAAAAAAAAAAAAAAAAAAAAAAAAAAAAAAAAAAAAAAAAAAAAAAAAAAAAAAAAAAAAAAAAAAAAAAAAAAAAAAAAAAAAAAAAAAAAAAAAAAAAAAAAAAAAAAAAAAAAAAAAAAAAAAAAAAAAAAAAAAAAAAAAAAAAAAAAAAAAAAAAAAAAAAAAAAAAAAAAAAAAAAAAAAAAAAAAAAAAAAAAAAAAAAAAAAAAAAAAAAAAAAAAAAAAAAAAAAAAAAAAAAAAAAAAAAAAAAAAAAAAAAAAAAAAAAAAAAAAAAAAAAAAAAAAAAAAAAAAAAAAAAAAAAAAAAAAAAAAAAAAAAAAAAAAAAAAAAAAAAAAAAAAAAAAAAAAAAAAAAAAAAAAAAAAAAAAAAAAAAAAAACCCCCCCCCCCCCCCCCCCCCCCCCCCCCCCCCCCCCCCCCCCCCCCCCCCCCCCCCCCCCCCCCCCCCCCCCCCCCCCCCCCCCCCCCCCCCCCCCCCCCCCCCCCCCCCCCCCCCCCCCCCCCCCCCCCCCCCCCCCCCCCCCCCCCCCCCCCCCCCCCCCCCCCCCCCCCCCCCCCCCCCCCCCCCCCCCCCCCCCCCCCCCCCCCCCCCCCCCCCCCCCCCCCCCCCCCCCCCCCCCCCCCCCCCCCCCCCCCCCCCCCCCCCCCCCCCCCCCCCCCCCCCCCCCCCCCCCCCCCCCCCCCCCCCCCCCCCCCCCCCCCCCCCCCCCCCCCCCCCCCCCCCCCCCCCCCCCCCCCCCCCCCCCCCCCCCCCCCCCCCCCCCCCCCCCCCCCCCCCCCCCCCCCCCCCCCCCCCCCCCCCCCCCCCCCCCCCCCCCCCCCCCCCCCCCCCCCCCCCCCCCCCCCCCCCCCCCCCCCCCCCCCCCCCCCCCCCCAGCCACCCACCACACTTCACACCTCGTTTCCCCACTCTCCCATCCCATCCCCCCCCACCCACCCCCACCATCCTTTCTTCCCCCACCCCCCCCCCCCCCCCCCACCACCTCGTCAACCCCCCCCACCCCCCCCCACCCCCCCACGAACCCCATCCACAACTACAGCGCCATCCTAGACGCCACCTATCCCTCGCCCTCACCAACCACATCACACACGATCCACCCCCCCCCACCTCTCCCCCCCTCCCACCCACCCACCCACCCCAAGATCACCCCAAACCCCAGTTTCCAAGCCAACCCCCCCAACACAACACACCAACCTCCCCAAACCATCCTCCACCACGTCACCCACCCCTCACGCCAACACCCCCCCCCCATCCCCCCCCCTCCCCCCCCCCCCCCCCCCCCCACCCCACACCCTTTTCTTTATCCACTCCCTGAGCCTTATTACCATCTAACCAATGTCTAAGTCGACACCACATTATACCCCCTACTCACTTCTCATAAAGTTTGAACCCCACCATATGTTTATAATCTATTGTATGATTATAATTAAATTAATAAATTAATTACAATCTTATGATCTTTTTTAAAATGTTCCCCCTTATTTTACATTAAGCCTAATGGCTATACAAGTTAGCACCAATACTAAATCATGTATATCAACTGGGGCACGAGGTAAGTCCTGTTATTTCACCACCAATCCACAGAGTTACCTATAACCCACACAAACCATATCACCATTTTTGTACTTACCCTATTCCATATACATTCTACCACTATCCTTTCTGTTTATACCCCACTGGATTATCCATTTCCTTTTGTGTGTTTCATGTTTGTTTTTATTCACTAGTTTACCACCACAAATTTGGCCGTACTTTTAGTTCAACATATTCATCCGGGTAATTTTTTTGGAATCATACCGCACGACGTTTTTAGACAAAACACCCAACATATGCTCAAAATTACGGTTCCCTCCCTAAACACTTTATACACCGACCGCACTGCCGGGCTACAAACACCCCTTAGTGGCTGATGGAACAATGCAAAACCGAGGTGAGATCCTAATCCCTAATCAATTAAAGTTAAACATTTATCGCCCCACAAATCACAATATGACAATGCCACATAAGAACAAACCCCCACAACATCCACACCCGCTACAATTTGTTTCTTTTTCTTACATAACCCTCCCCTAATTGAATTCTTGGGGTGGGGAGTGGTTCACACCTCCAACACACCAAACATCCACATCAACCCACACATAATAAGTGAAACACAAATTGTTGTTATAAAAGCACTTGGGGGGTTAGTTTTTGCGGGGGGGGTGACACCACAAAATTCTTTGGGGGGTGGATATGAACAATACAATTCACCCAAGGTGGTCAGACCCCTCAACACACCAACCCCACCACCCACAATCCCACTCAAACCCACTCAACCACAAACTACAACACAGCAGCCATGATTCTTCACCCATCAACAACACCCAAGTTGGTTTTAACCCCAGCAATGCCCCAAACATAAATTAAAATATGTAGGTTTTTTTTCAAAAATACCCTGCCCCATCCCAGACTCTTCCCTACGCAAATCCGACTAATCTCCCACATCCACACTACAACAACACTCTTTTCATTCCCCCCAATACCAAATCAAACTCCCACACACAACCACCTCCCACAAACCCCCCAAACTTCCACACACCCGATTGGACCACCCCCAATCACTCCACACTCACCCCCATACAAATTGCCACACCACCCTTCAACTTACCACACCCCCCTTATTGTTAATTTCAACAATAATCCACAAGATTTTTACAATCCAACACACCCAACACATAACCAGTCATCCAAAATACTAACGCGGAAACACAACACAAACCTATTATTAATTTTGGAACAAAATTCCAAATAATCCAAAAACACCACATCAAAACACCACACCACAACCTCTCCCCCCACCCTGATGTTTATCTCCCCCCACCCTTACACCCTCCCTCTCACAATCACCCCCCATCAACCACAGTCCCACCCCCTCGTATGGCACTCTCATTTTGATGTGTTAACAACCACCACTCCCCCACAAGCACTCCTCGACCACCAAAACACACCCCTCCACAAACACCCCCCATTAACTTTTTTTACCACCTTTTCCACCACTAGCCCACAGGGGTTCCAGCACACAAACCAAAACCAAACCCAACACAACCAAACTCGAATAACAACCATCCCCCCATTTCCCAAACACCCCGTTCATTTTTTGTCAACCCACACACACCCACACACCCACACCATCCCCACCCAAATTCCAACTCATTCCAACCTATCCCCACCTCCCAAAACCACAACAACCCGATTCCAAAAAACAAACAACACCAAACCCAATAAACATCAACCACACAAACACAAACACCCACCCCCCCCCAGCCCCCCCCACCCCCCCCCCCTCCCCCCACTTTTATTCCCACCCCCACCCCAAGTTTAACAAACCTCAAATCCCACCCCCTCCAGCCACACAACCCCACCACCCCACCCCCCAAAACCCCTACCCCAACCCACACCCCCCCCAAAAACCACCCCACTAACCCCCCCCCCCACCCCCCCAACCCCCCCTATCCCCCCCCACCCCCCACCACCCCCAGAAACCCCCAACCCCCCCCCACCCCCCCCCTTACCCAGCCCCCCACCCCCCCCCCTCCCCCCCCACCCCCCCACATCCAACCCCCCCCCAAACACCAACCACCCACCCCCCCCCCCCCACACCCCACCCCAACTTACGTCACCACACCCCCCCCCCCAAACCACAAATCCCCCACCCCCCCACCCCCCGCACCCCACGCATCCCTGTACCGCCCCCCCAACCCACCCCCCCACCACCTACCTTTTGTTTTTTTCCAACCTTGAACACATCCCCACCACCCCCACCCCCCCCCCCCCCCAGGCACCAGTCACACCCACCGAACCACCACACCCCCCACCCCCATTCCAAAACACACCCAAAACAACCAAACAAGGTTCCCCTCAAACACCGGGCCCTCACCCCCCCCCCAACCACCACCAAAAAACAAATCCACCACCTAACCAACACTCCAACACCCCCACCTGAGAACCCAAAAACACCCACACCTACCATTCCACCCCCCCCCCCCCCCCCATCATACAAATCTCACCCAACCATTTCACAAATCCCCAGCAAACCAAATAATTACTCAACAACAGGCCCTACCACCCAAACACCCAAAAAATCACCCCCTGCCCCTCCCCAATTTTTGTTTATTTCACCACTTGTTTCCTCCAACCCACACTCATAATACCCTAAAAACCATCCCCACACCCCCCCTCAACTAACAACCCAAGGCTAAACTACAACTCACAACATACATCGCCAATCTGGTAAACCATTCAAACCTACCCTATTTTTCCGCCAACCCTGATGTTTTACAATAAACCCATAATTAACCCCACCCCCCTCTCATAAAGTAGCTTGACAAAATAACAAAGACAAACACCCCCCCCAATCCTCCCCAATTCCGCCCAACCCCAGAGCCCCCCTTTAGAAAAGTCCCCTATAACTCCCCAACTCAACAATACCCAAAATTAAAAATAGCATCATAACAACAAAAACATTTTAACATGCTCAATAAACCTCAAATAAAAACACAACACAACCACCCACCCCATTTACATACCCACGGAAAAAAGATCATCACCTAACGGCAAAACCTCCCGCCCAGGGCAAACCAAACCAAAAAAACAATTTTCCCACACACAAACCACCATACAAAACCCAACACACCAACTCCAATCCATTTTAACTAAACTGTAACATCTTCAATTGTTATTCACATCCAAATAACACCAAATGAAAACCACAAACCCATATAAATTCCAAAAAAACAATTACCGAATCAAGTATAATAATCCTTACATTACTTTAGGTTGTAATTTAAAAATTATACCACTACAACACAACAAACAAGAATAACACCAACACCCTAAATGCTACATTAAACAAAAATACAAGCACCCCCTTTGTGTAACCCTTTGGTTTGGCCAATAAACCCCCATTGTAACCATTTTATGGATTCAAAAACAATTTGTGAAAGACTTTTTGAGTCTTCCACACACACCTCTCGCATATTAACCATCCCTCCCACATAGATAAATACCCCCACCCCCCTCCAAAAAACACAAACAAACAAAAGTCCCCACTTTCTCTTTTTTTTTAATCCTTCTCAAAAATCTCAATACATAGCAACTTATATCCTTAACTAAAAAAAACGCCGCCAACCGCACACCCCCGAGGAAAAACCAGCCCAAGCCCCCCAAAAAAATCCCCCTCCCACCCCCCCCCCCTTCCACCCAACCTTCCATCCAAAACAATAATATACGAAACATGTAAAACCCGTCAAAAAAAATTACCACTCCCTATAAAAAAAACTACTAAAAAATTAAAACACCCTCCCCCCCCCACCCCCAAGATCCCGTCTTATAATGCCCAACCCCCCCCCCCCCCTACCCCCCAAAACCCAACCCACCCCTCACCCGCATCACCCCAACAATCAGACACCCTAATCCACCAACAACAAGCCGCCCTCCCATATTTATTTCTGTGCTACATCATTCACAAACTCCTTCCACACAATGTCACCTCTTCCCCATATACTCAGCCCCTGCTAACTACCCACCTAATCAAGTAACCAACACTCCCCCCCCCCACTGCCCCCCCAAACCCCAATTTCCAAAACCCCCCCCCTTCCCACCCACCCCCCCACCAACAACCTCATGCCAAATTTAATCACAACCCCCAACCCCCCCCCCCCCCCCCCCCATTCCCCCCCCCACCAAACCTTTAAATAACAAGGCAACACCCCCCCCCCCCCCTTTTTTTGTTTTTTTTTTTTTTTCCCCCCCCCCCCCCCCCCCCCCCCCCCCCCCCCCCCCCCCCCCCCCCCCCCCCCCCCCCCCCCCCCCCGGGGTTGTTAAAAATAACCCCCCCCCCCCCCCCCCCTTTTTTTCCCCTTTTTTTAAAAATTTACACACCCCCCCCCCCCCCCCCCCCCCCCCCCACCCCCCCCCCCCCCCCCCCCCCCCCCCCCCCCCCACCCCCCCCCCCCCCCACCCCCCCCCCCCCCCCCCCCCCCCCCCCCCCCCCCCCCCCCCCCCCCCCCCCCCCCCCCCCCCACCCCCCCCCCCCCCCCCACCCCCCCCCCCCCCCCCCCCCCCCCCCCCCCACCCCCCCCTCGCACCCCCCCCCCCCCCCAAACATTTCCCCCCCCCACCAAAAAAAAAAAAAACAACCCCCCCCCCCCCCCCCCCCCCCCCCCCCCCCCCAAAAAAAAAAAACAAAAAAACCCCCCCCCCCCCCCCCCCCCCCCCCCCACCCCCCAGCACCCCCCCACAACCCCCCCCCCCCCCCCCCCCCCCCCCCCCCCCCCCCCCCCCCCCCCCCCCCCCCCCCCCCCCCCCCCACCCCCCAAAAAAAAAAACTGTTTTTTTTTTTTCCAAACAGTAACAAAAAAAAAATAAACCCTAAAAAAAAAAGGGGGGCCCCCAAAAAAAAAAAAAAGAAAAAAAAAAAAATACCAAAAAATAAAATTTTCCCCCCCCCCCCCCAAAACCCTCCCCCCCCCCCCCCCCATAAAAAAATAAAAAAAAATTCAAAATTTTTCCCCCCCCCCCCCCCCCCCCCCCCCCCCCCCCCCCCCCCCCAACCAACCCCCCCCCCCCCCCCCCCCCCCCCCCCCCCAAAAAGATTTATTTTTTTTTTCAATTTTTTGTTTTTAAACCCCCCCCCCCCCACCCCCCCCCCCCCCCCCCCCCACCCCCCCCCCGTGTTTTTTTTTACCCCCCCCCCCCCCCCCCCCCCCCCACCCCCCCCCCCCCCCCCCCCCTTTTTACAGTGTTAAAGTGTTGTGTAGTTAGATGTATTATTTATAATCCAATTACATGGCCAAAAGATTCAGTCATAGGAAAGATGAGATGATATTATATTTAAAAAATATGTTTTAAATAATTATTTATTTATTTTTGCCAAAAGTCCTTAGATGAATAACTAAAACACCGAAAGGTGTAAGAGACAAGATAAAATATACAACAAACTGTGAAAATGTCTAATGAAATTTGATTCAATATTCTTTTGCCTTTAATTGCAAATTATGTTATCCTAATCAAGTATCTCAAAATTTTAATAAGGTAAACTAAAACTTTTATTAAAAATTTAAAATTTTAACTTTTATTAAGTGGGCGTAAACTTTTATTTATTTTATTTTTTTCAAAATTATTGGCTCTGTAAAAATTGGAAAGCATATCAGAATTTCCAAATTTCAAGCTTCTTTCAATTTCGAAGTGGCTGAGATTAGGGAAAGAATAAGAGGGCAGTAATGCTCAGCAATGAAGATGTGCTAAAGCTGGAAATGGAAACAATCGTGTGTTCTGCCTGTTAACGAATGCAAATTATCTAAATTTGGTCAAGCCCACGACACATGTCAGGAAAGGGCTTGTGTCAATGAAGGGGCTGGACAGCATCCCCTCTGATCCACCCCCTATGAACCCAAATATAACAAGCTACTTAGGCGAAGGACACCAAGCACTTGCATATTAAGTTCGGTGGATCCAATCTTAGTGTACAATCTGCAGAAACTACGGTGCGAATTTATTAGTTGGATCCAATCACACCTGCAAAGCTGACATCTTTTTAAATGAAACTTTTATGATAAACCCCTGTGCTGCAACAGTTCATGTGCCACTGTCTCACTCAAAGAGCTCAGCTGTAAGCCTAACATTTCCAAAATGTTAGGAACACCTTAATTACAAGGACAACCATATAATGTTTTCTGTTACACTTACAATCACCATTTTATCACCCCACTTTCAATTTTGCCCCTCAAGATAATTCTAGTGCATCTGCTTTCTTCGCAAGCCATGACGATCAAAAAGTTTTATAGCAAACAATTACTATTACTGAAACATATTACCACCATGTCAAACACCATGTTCAAGAGGATGAACCATTGGAACTTGTTAATAAAAGCACACACTTCACCCTGCCACTGCCATAGCCATCTACTCTGCTGCTCAATCCTCACCTCAACTGTCACAGTAATAATCAACACATCATGCTCAAGTTTGTGCAAGCTAGACCCCAAAAAGGGGACTGCCATAAGCCTAGTGATAGGGTTGGGGACAATGTATGGGTTCGATACAATAAAACTTTTATTTTTATTTTTATCTTTGCCATGTTTATAAAATTTGATCCCCATGAAAAATTGTTCTGGATCAGTCACTCCCGTATGACTGCTGTAACTTGATCATTACAGAAGCATTACTAGTATGCTCATTTGGAAGTTTAATTCTATTTTACTTAGAAAATGAAACTAAAACACACAGTTTTATGATGTTAATTAAACTTTTTTAGGCCCAAAAACATGAACCATAAAAGCAAAAAGAAAAGACAAAGGAAAACAAAAGGCATAGTTCGAACAAATGTTCCCCTGGGCCAAAAATGGGCTTACTTGGCCACTTCTATGTTTAATACCCTTATATGTTTGGGCTAAACATTGCTTTTGTGTTGACCCTAAACATTAAACCTCGAAGATGGGAAAAAATCACATGCTCCAACTGCTTAACAAGTCCAGAGTAGCCCACGACACAGGTAAATGCAGCTGATTCATCCCCTAAGAACACAAATTGTAATTGTAAAATATAATAAGCAAACTCTTTTGGCAAAGGACAACCTTTTAAGTCAACAGTCTGCAACAACTGTGTGCAAAATCTTGGCTGGATCCAATCACACCCGCACAGATGGCGCCCTTTTGAGTGAAACTTGACATTCCCTGAGCTGCAGCAATTCACACGCCACTATTTCTTTCAAAGGGCTCAGACAAAGCAAATAATTCCCATGGCAGGCAACCCACAATACAAGGACAACCATCAACTGCATACTGTTTGCTAAACTTGCATTAATGGTTCGCCACATCACTTTCAGTTTCACCGTCAAGATACTTCTAATGCAGATGCTCCATATGCAAACTATGATGATTAAAAAAAAAAAAACAAAACATTATGAAAATTACAGAAACAGTTACTCATTCGTCACTCACTTCTTCGAGATCCATCAAAAAATCAGTGAAGTTCTCAGGATCATCTATTGTTTCTTCAAGAGTCGTTGGACTGTCCTTTTTCTTGGGTTTATCCTGCGGGTTGCGTAAACACAAGAACATGGTGTAATGGGGTAGAAATTGGTATAAACAGGTGCTCTAGCTTGAGACATGAAAATATTTCTATTTCAAAACATCGAGTATAGAAAATAAGCACAGCTTCAAATAGAGATTAGAATGATATTGAAATGGTTGCGGCAGCACACACTCATGCACGCATGTCTGTGAGAATAATAGCCAGAATTATACATCACTATAGAAAACACCATCACCTTTGTTTTCTGAGGTTGGGAAGCAGTTTTTAGAAGGTGAGTTAAGTTGAGAAAAAACTTAAAATTGAAGTGTGGCCAGTTGAAATAAATAAATAAATAAAACAATTTTGATTCATCACTTGGTTCGTCTCAAAAGGGTCGAACTTAAACACAGACCACATTGTCACGCAAAGGGGTGCCGGTGGCGGCCCGCCGAGCGCCATAGTGCTCCACATCGCTGAAGGGGAAAATTGACCACCAAACGATGCCGTTTCCCTTGATTCTTTCTTTTTCGTCTTTTATTTTTTAGCCTTTCTTCTCCAAGCGACACGTGATGTTGGACAAAATTTTTTTAAAACAAAAGAATAATAATAATAATAATAAAAGAAGAATTAAAAATCTTTGACGAAGAAGTCAACAAATAAGTTAACCCACTCAAAATATGAAATTAAATAAATGGAAAATAAAAATCTCATACGCAGTAAAAGTATCAAATTGAAAGAGATCGGTGAGAATGGCAGCGCCCCACCCGCGCATTGATGGCAGTAACCAGCGCGTCGCTGCCGTCGATTGCTCTCTCAATGCGGACAAAGACATCCCCGTTTGACTCTCGAATAAATTTACTTAACTGCAAAAAATAAATGAAAAAAAAACAAAAATGATATATCTATCATATTCAAAAATTGATCGAAGTAATAAATTAAATTATATTTATTAAATTTTAATATTCTCGTAAATTTTAGTTTCGTCTCATTACTTTACTCCAAGTCTCTCGAAGGTCTATCCCAATTTACGCTGGATAAAGACTTTCTGGCCAAGAAGAATATTCAAATCATTTATATAAAAATAGATAATTATATATGTTCTGATATCTCCGTTTTTTTTTTTTTTCAAAATGTGAATTATTTCTTCGTTCAAAATACCAAAATCCAGAAAATTTATCAGTATTAAACTCACCGCTAATATCTGTAATTACTTAAAATTTTACACATAAATTATATGTATTAATAAAAAAATGCTATATAATAATTTTTATGTAGAACATAATTCTTTAAAGAAATCATAATTTTTATTTTTTTTTTCAAAACTTACAAAAAATACAATATATATATATATATATATTAAACACATTAGAAGTGAAAAAAATCTTTTTCCTAATCATTAATTATTAGTTGGTATAAATAAAATATACAAAAAATATAAAAAAGTCACATAAATAAAAAATAAATATTATATTATTATATTATAATTAATAATAATTATAATAAATTAACATGTATTTTGTATTTATTCCAAATACCTCTTTACTAAAATTCTAAAATTTAATATCTAATAGTTATCATATCTATTCAAACTCCCCCATCCATCCATTGAAATAAATGATTTCCTATTGTGATCGCGGCCGTTAAAAATCTAACAAAGAACCACTTCAGAAAATTTTTTATTTTGTTATAAATATATTTTGGGCCTTTTTTTTATTTTTTTTTCTGTTTTTCGTTTTTCCATTTTCCAGTTCTTAAAAAATGTAATAGCAGAAGGAAACCACCTTTTCAACTACAAAATACATACATACGATACACAGATTACCCACGCACGCACACACCCCACCCACTCACCCACAAACACGCACTGTCCTTCTCACCTTTGCTTTCTTTCTTTACCTCAATATCATAGACCTTCTTTTCCTTTTCGTTTTTTTATTTGTGTTTTTTGGCCTTTATCGATCAGTGGGTCTCTTTTTCTTTTTACCTTTTCTCTTCATTCCTAGTAATGCGGCTTAAATGCTGACTAATTTGGGTCTATGGGTCTCAAATTTTGGTGGGGTTTTGCTGATTCTGCTGTTCTGTTGTGATATTGGATGATTGTGAACTCGATCTCTTCGAGCCCTTTAAGGTTTGAGTCCATTTTCTGCAGTTTGATCTGCATTGTTGCTTTTCTTTTCTCTTTCTTTGTTCTTGGAAGGTTTTGGTGGTGTATTTGATTTGATTGCTTGGTTTTAAAAGGGTGGTTGGAGATCCCAAGATTTTGTGGATTGTGCATTCAGAATGGGTTTCTTGTGAGGATTTGGGCAGCTTTGTTCTCGCATCTTTTTTGCAGGTTTTTGAACTGGTTTTTGGGTGGTTAGAGAATTGGAAATGAGGGAATCTTGGGTTTTGATAGAGTAGTTGTGTTTATTTCCTCTGTTGTTTATTGGGTTGTTGGGAAATGAAGAGGTCAAAAAATGAACCTTCTAGTGTTAGGAGGTTCAAATTGTCACATTTGTTGCTGGGTATTGCAGCATTGTACTTGGTGTTTTTAGGGTTCAAGTTTCCACATTTTCTAGAGATTGCAGCAATGTTGAGTGGAGATGAAAGTTATGTCGCACTAGATGGGACTATGGTGGAAGATATTGATGATTCTGATATTAGCAAACCATTATTTGGTTCTGTTTATAAGGATGCATTCCACCGGAAGTTAGAAGATAACCAAGACCAAAATGCACCATTGATGCCTAGCAAAGGACCTTTGGAGGAAGAAAGAGGAGGTTCTAAACCTATAAGGCCGCTTCACAACCCTTATGGTCGAATAACAGGGGAGATTATGAGGCGAAGGAATAGAACTGCGAATTTTTCGGTGCTCGAGAGAATGGCAGATGAAGCTTGGACTTTGGGATTGAAAGCTTGGGAGGAAGTGGAAAATTATGATGCAAAGGAGACAGGACAGAGTTCTGTGTATGTGAGAAAGCCTGATTCTTGCCCTTTGTGGGTATCGGTGAGTGGACAGGAGCTGGCTGGGGGTGATAAAATGATGTTCCTTCCATGTGGTTTAGCTGCTGGTTCTTCCATAACCGTGGTGGGCACACCACACCATGCACATCAGGAGTATGTGCCTCAGCTTGCAAGATTGACGGGTGCCAATGGAATTGTTTTGGTTTCGCAGTTTATGATTGAGTTGCAGGGTTTGAAGTCGGTTGATGTGGAGGACCCGCCCAAGATTTTACATTTGAATCCTCGGTTGAGAGGAGACTGGAGTCACCGGCCAGTCATTGAGCACAACACCTGCTATAGGATGCAATGGGGGACAGCTCAAAGGTGTGATGGATTGCCATCCAAGAAAGACGAAGAAATGTTGGGTAAGAGCTATTGTTGTTTTTTAGGTTTTATTTCTCTCCTCCCTGTTGATGGACTTGCTGAGTACAATGGAATAATGGAGATGAACAAAATAAACATGTTATGTACCCAATCAAGATAAATTCTCAAGTCAAGCATTGAACGTGTGCACTTGAGAAAGGAAGCAAAATATCAATATTTTCCTTATTTATGCTGAACAAAAACAAATTTCTGCCCATGGTCTAATAAGTTAGTCGATGGAAACTAACTTCTGTAATCCAGTAAGCAGGTGCAGTCCTCTAAGGAAATGGGGGAGATGGAGTTTTTGATAATTTTGATTGTTCTTTCTTATGCCATTTTGCCAAAATAGGACTCAATGGTTTTTCCTTTTTCAAATCAACTTTAGTTGTGGAACTGATAGAAAACAATGACCTGCTATCACAATATTTTAAATGCTCAATGTGATGGTGGGTTAAGAATTACTTGTTGGGGCCAGCTCTAATCAGATGCTTGCTCCTCCATAAAGTTTCATGCCCTCAGCATCCTTGGTCCTTATCAATGTGTGGAAACTTTACTATGACAAAACAATTGCAATAACGTTCTTTTTGTAAGATTGAAATTCACTGGTATGGTTTCATTGGTGCATGTGAAGAAATGGGGCCCATATGGTACGGTTAGTAAGGAATTGATCCCATCTGATTTGCCGGGACAAGCCTTGTTTACTTTTCTAAGCCTCTGAGGTATGCTTACTTGGTTATGTTTGGATGCTTTTATCTGTAATCTAGCTTCTTCTTAGTACCCCATATGATACCAGGTATATAGCCAACGGATTTGATCAAATTGTCAAGGCATGGTGATTCAGTGCTGTAAGGGAAACATTACTGCAAAAGCTTTCTAAATTCTGCCTTTTTCTTTGTGTGTTGCCATAGAGCTATTTCAAATTGATGTCCTCTCTCTTTATCTCTCTTCCCCTGCTGTTCCCCCCCAAAGCATGCACACCTGGACAAACATTAATGCTTGCATGCACATGATGAAACAGATGAACTTGTTGGTGAAGCTCAAAATATGTGTAAAGCATAGTATACAATTTAGTTGTCACTTGTTTGTAATACATATTTTGCAGTTGATGGGTACTTGAGATGTGAAAAATGGGTGCGGGATGATATTATTGACTCTAAAGAGTCAAAGACTACATCATGGTTCAAGAGATTCATAGGGCGTGAGCAGAAACCAGAAGTTACATGGCCATTTCCTTTTGTGGAGGGCAGATTGTTTATCCTGACGGTGCGTGCTGGTGTTGATGGTTATCATATAAATGTTGGGGGCCGGCATGTGACTTCATTTTCGTATCGTCCGGTATGTTGATATAGATGAGGCAAAGTGATAGTTACCTTCTATGTTTGGCTTGTTCTGTGGGCCTTTAGATATCAGGAACATGATGCCCATCACATTGTGTTTTGCTTTTTGTTTTTCACATAATTCCACTTATTGAGGTGGGTGTTTTGGGGAGGGGATGGTCCAAATGGTGCAAAAGAACTTGTGAGCTCTTATAAAATTCTTTGTTAGTTTATTGCATCTCTCAATGTTGTCAATTATTATGACTGTCTAGTAGATTCTTTCTGTGCATTTTCTTATCGGCTGTTATAAATATATGATGGTATCTCTATATTCAACTGTTTAGCATTTCATATTCTCTAATTTTTTTCTTTTCTGGTCACAAATAATTTGGAAATAGTTCCCTTAAAATGATTATTGTTTCTCCAGGGATTTACCCTTGAAGATGTGACAGGATTAACAATCAAAGGAGATGTGGATGTGCATTCAATTTATGCCACCTCTCTTCCTAGCTCTCCTCCAAGTTTTTCTCCTCAGAAAGTATTGGAAATGTCAGAGAATGGAAAACTCATCCTTTACCGAAGACCCCTGTCCGAGTTTTTGTTGGGATTCTCTCTGCTACTAATCACTTTGCAGAACGCATGGCTGTGAGGAAAACTTGGATGCAGTCCTCTGCAATCAAGTCTTCAAATGTAGTAGCTCGTTTCTTTGTTGCATTGGTGAGACCTCCTCATTGATTCTTTTAGGCACTCATCATATATATGCATGTCAAAGCACCTAGATGCCAGGTTCAATTTATCTCCATTGTCATTCTCGACCTAATGCTACATGCAGCAAACATAAAATAAAATAAGTGGTGTAGGGTTAACTATTAGGTTGTATAGCCACCTTTATGTTTCTCCTGTTGTTATGTCTTGTACCTTTTGGTTTTGCTGTTGTTGCTTCTCAAATGGATTATATATCTTCTATAACTTCAAACGAGAAGAAGGAAAATTTAAAAATGTGAGTTAACTCTTGGGTGAACTTCTTACTACTACCATTATCATTCGTGTGGAAACACTTTTGTTAAACAAAAGGACAACAAATGGATGGGGAAACTATTAGTCTTGTTGCTTGATTTGAATTCAGCAACTTATATTTGAAATGTTGTGAAATTCAATTTGAACTCGTTGGGTAGCCTACCCTCTTCATGTTTGTATGTTTTAGGCCAATTGGAGTTAGCAAATGGTTGAACAATCATCATATGCATTTACGGTTTTAGGAAAGGATAGAAACTTTTGCCATTTACAGAGGTAAGTACTTTTAATGTTCCAAATTGATTGGATAATAAGACATTTTTGGATTATTAGCCATCTGTTTCCTATTATTGATGGCAGAACTCACTAAGTCGGTTCCATCTGAATTTATTTTTTTGAGAATAAGTCTGACATAGCAATTTGTCATGCAGTTTCTTTGTCACAAAATAATTTTATGCATGACAAATTTGGTTCAATTAGTCCTATCCAGTGTATGAGCTGTCCTCATGCTGATCCTGTGACTCTTGAAATTCACAGAAGTATGACTTTTTTTTGAATTTGAAATGCACATGAAGCAATGGCGTGTTCTATGGTGTATGCCACATGGATGTGCCCACCATATCTTCTGTGTTGTGAATTCATGCTATCAAGTGGCTGTCACTTTTCACTTCTCACATTTTCCTTTTCTATCTTTTTCTTACATTTATGTTCCTTTTTCTAATTGCTGCTTGCATTTGTATTGAAAATTGACTTCTAGAATCCAAGGAAGGAGGTGAATGTAATGCTGAAGAAAGAGGCTGCTTTCTTTGGTGATATTGTCATTTTGCCATTTATGGATCGCTATGAGCTTGTGGTTCTCAAAACTATTGCTATTTGTGAGTTTGCGGTAAGCTTATGCTTCTCTTTTTAGCATCTTATGATCTAATCTTCTCATAATAATAGTTTTAACTAGCTCAAATATTCTTCATGCAGGTGCAGAATGTTTCAGCTTCATACATAATGAAATGTGATGACGACACATTTGTTAGGGTTGACAGTGTCTTAAAAGAAATTGCCGGTATCTCTCCCAAGAAGGCCCTTTACATGGGGAATCTCAATCTTTTGCATCGTCCTTTGAGACATGGGAAATGGGCAGTCACCTTTGAGGTATATCAGTTTTCATTTACTCAATCAAAATTTTGATTGCACCAATCCTCTGCAGTTGTGCCTTTGTCTATTTTTAATTGCCTTGTCCTTTTGCCTTTTCCTCTTCCATTTCGATGCATATTGCCAGTGCAGCACATAATTATTGAACTTTTGGTTGGTCAAATTAATAAACCCCAAGTTTCTATCGTTTAA
Source organism: Ceriops zippeliana (assembly GCA_037897445.1). Taxonomy (NCBI): domain Eukaryota; kingdom Viridiplantae; phylum Streptophyta; class Magnoliopsida; order Malpighiales; family Rhizophoraceae; genus Ceriops; species Ceriops zippeliana. Next base: position 2,747,654 of record JBAPLH010000115.1, read on the forward strand.
GGAGTGGGACTGAGCAGTTTTATAATTATTTGAAGGTATTTATTTATTTCTTGCAAGTTTACAACAGTTGGGGAGAAAATGAAGCCGTAGGAATGGTTCACTGGGCACCACACTTGTCATAGAATTGGATGAGGAAAATAAATTCCTTTGTGGGCTTAGATTGTTGAAGACGTTGATATGCAATGGGCTTTTGCTTTCTCCTGGTTGACTGGGTGTCGGTCTGTTCCCCATATAGGTTTGATGATTCATCTTTGTGGGGGCAAAGACAAAATTTCTGTCATTAAATGGCCACCATGATCACTGTCATTTATATTGCTTTCTAATGTCATAATCCAACCATTGATGCGGTGTGTTGATTGCACCAGGATTGGAAAATGGAGGCAAGATACGGTTTTTGGTGATGATTTTGTATTCACTGCTGTTCTACATTTTATAGTTTGATTTGCTGAATGGATATATTTTTTAGCGTGATAAACATTCTCTCTCTATTTTCATCCTTCATTTAAAGGATTCTTGTCTGACATAACAGGAGTGGCCATACCAAATATATCCTCCTTATGCCAACGGGCCTGGATATGTGATTTCAAGCGATATCGCTCGGTTTGTCATTGCTCAACATAGCAATCAAAGCCTTAGGGTTAGTGATTCTAAATTTCTTCTATTCTGTCAAGCTTCTTTTGTTTCTTCCTTCCGTAGTATCAAATGTATTTTCATCTCTTATTATTGCGTGAAATGCATATATTTCATTTGGATTGCAGCTTTTTAAGATGGAAGATGTCAGTATGGGAATGTGGGTTGAACAATTTAACAGCACCACACCGGTCCAGTACTCCCATAACTGGAAATTTTGTCAGTATGGATGCATGGAGGATTACTACACTGCACATTACCAATCCCCAAGGCAGATGATCTGTCTGTGGGACAAGTTGGCAAGAGGCCGAGCTCATTGCTGCAACTTTAGATGATAAGAACTTGATTCAATGTCGTTGAAGAACCCTAGATGTTGGAGCAGTTTTGTTCATTTGTTCATCCCGGTGTTCCTGCGTCTAACTGGTACCTGATGTAATATTTGCCAAAATTTTTGTGGCGTTCAAGCGTGTTCGAGAGAGACGGCTGGGCTGGGCTGTGCGTTGAGTTACAGCCATAATTTTGGATGAACGCCATATGGCTGTTTCACCTGTAATCTGAGAGGTCAAACACATGTTGGGATTGATCTCGGGAAAATTGTACATGCTGTCATTTTATTTTCAAATCAATCATCTGTTAGAATATTGGTGCATCTCAAAAGTCCAGAGTTTCTTTCCAAGGTGTGTGACCTCCTGGAGTTGTGTCTTTCCAGGGTGTGTGACCTTCTGCTCTTTTTACATGTGCTGCTTTTAGAGGTGGCGAACGGACACGTGGGGTTGAATCCGGGACGAGTTTGTTTACCGACCGACCAAAGGTCATTTACATTTCGGATACGTCACAATTTGAACGTATTGAATTCCGGATTTAGTACATTGAAAGTTTTTCCAGAGCTGTGAATTTCAAGTTATTGTGGTTTCAAGTCAATTATGTCTCACGTGACAGCAGTCTCGGGTTACTCTGTGTTCCAGCCATTTGATTTCTGAGAGGTGGGTTATTATTATTATTATTATTATTTCTCCAAAATTGATGCAAATTGGATCGAATCTATTTTTGAATGGGTTTAAAGTGAGTGTTTATTGGGGGTGGGTCGGTTCTAGCTGCGTTATCTTCACAAACATCTCTGTTTATTATTATTATTATTATTATTATTATTTATTTATTTATTTTAAAGTGAAGGTATGTTCACATTTGTTTTGTATATGAAGGCTCAAGAAGATGATTGCAGATGACATAACAGCAATGTTATAAAAATTGGACCAAACTGATTTATATCGAATTGGTAAAATAAAGACAGATTATTAGTTTTCTTCCCAATGGAGAAAAAGACGGAAAGTGTAGAAGAGCTGTTGTCAATTGCATTCTAAGTAAAGTCTTGATTTTAAATTTTTGTCAAAATATTTTGTGAAATTTAATTTATATTTTAAGAATATATCCTTTTAAGAGTTACTAAGTTCTACTACTAAATTTATAGAATATATTCTTTTAATAAATTTAATTTTCAAAATAAAGTATTACGTAGTATAAAAATATAATTCTCTTGATAATACTTTAAGACATCTTTCTTTCTTCTTCTTTTTTTTTTTTCATTTCACATGACCCTTCTTGTTCTGCCAAGAACTCGGGTAGGTCCCAAAATTCCAGTCCCCCCCCCCCCCCCCCCACACGCCACCCTCTCTCTCTCTGTTAATTTAATTTAACGTGGCAATGTCACCGCGGTTTCCTTAACCACTTGCCGACAACGTGCGGAACTCGAGTGGGTCCCAAAAAAATTGGAGTCTACACTGTTTCAACGTCTGCAGCCAAACAAAAACATATCTCCCGCTCCGTTCCTGTCGGCAAACAAGTGCAGGTCGTGCCACGTGTAAATTTTATCAGCAAAATAAAATTGCTGCACTTGTTTGCCGACAGGGAGGAAGTTGCTTTTTGGGTCGTGGGTGATCGACTGTCTGCACGCGCTTCGAGTGATGATAAAATTTCTGTCGTGGAACCCATCACACGGCACCGTTCTATGCGCGTGCAATTTCTCAGTGTGTTTAAGAGTTCGACTGGGTGCTTGCCTGAGCCATTTTGCAAATATATATATATATATATTTTTTAAAAAATAATAATAATGAAAGAATTGCTGCTTTTTAACATGTAAGTGTAACAGTGGATAATTGCTTAGCAAAGACAAATATATTAGTTAGTTAGATCATTCATTTTAGTTCTAGTTACTAGCTAGCAAGGATGAATATTCTCATAACTAAGATTCTGATTTTAGGATTAACTCACAAAAAAAGATAAATTTTTCTTAAGGTTTTTTTTTTGGTTACAATTTCAATGGAATTATTTTGTGAGAAAAAACTTTGATTTTTTTAAAAAATATAAGACAAAATTAAATAAAAATGCAATATGATTTGCAAACTCCACAAATTAATCATATTAATAATTTCTTAATCTTATGTGTTCAATTTTGCCTACTTCCATATAGTGCAACTCATTTAAGAAACTAAAAAGCAACATCAACTGCAAAGTTATTATGTCTTAAAACTTCACTTGTAGTGCATTAAAAATTATGAATGCAAATTTAAAATTTGGAATTTTGAATAGAATATGGATTTATTAGTATTTAATAAATTTTAAATGTGTGGTGTGTAGAAACGCATCGCAACTTAAAAACTTACATTTAAAAAATGCATTGTTTTAATACACTAAGAAAAATTAATGATTTTTAAAATTAATGTATTTATTGTTATATAAAATAAATTTACTTGAACAGTATAAAAGAGATGCTTCGGTGTATTATTAAAAATTTCTCATTTCAATTTCAAAAATACTACGCACGCTAGCTAATACACAAGTTATAAGATCATCATCAACTTACAAACCATAACAACGAACAAAACTCAGCCGCAATAACATACTATTTCAACGCATTAACGTCTAAAAATCATGTCTTGGCTTCATGCTTCAGCAGAAAGGCACCGGGGGGGAGAGCATTCTGGTCGGATGGTAGTTTTGACGGTTAGATCGAAAAGCCCAATTTAGTCCTTTTCCTTCAGCCACCTGCACTGTCCCCTCCTCATCATCTTTCACTCTCGTTTATGTACACGTAAAATGAAACCTGAAAATTGAGAGCAAATCATGAAATTAAATGATTTCACATAGACAAAAGCAGAAAAAAAAAAACTCCCCCACTTCACAACCACTTCCATTCAATGCTTCTCCAACTAACACACCCACCCACACGCGCACACACGCTCTCTCTCTCTCTCTCTCTCTCTTTCTGCTTCTCCGTGTTGGGTGTCTTACTGAACAGCGTTACGTTGGACATTACTATTATTGTTATTTTCAACCTTCTGAACTTTCAACGGCTACTTCTCGACCAAAATATAAAGCCGACCCATTTCCCATTTTTGGAGGAAGCAAGAGAGTGACTTAATTTTTGTGCTTGCTTTGTGCGAGAGAGAGAGAGAGAGAGATAGAGAGAGAGAGAGATGGACTTCAGCTCGTTCTTGACGTCCTTGGGGACGTCGTTTGTGATCTTTGTGATTTTAATGTTTCTGTTTGCCTGGCTCTCTAGGGTGCCCGGTAACGCCGTCGTTTACTACCCCAACCGGATCTTGAGGGGCTTGGAACCGTGGGAGGGCGGGTCCAGGACCCGGAACCCGTTTGCGTGGATACCGGAAGCGTTGTCTTCTACCGAACAGGACATAATAAACATGTCTGGTGTCGACTCTGCTGTATACTTTGTGTTCTTGGCAACTGGTCCGTTTTTTGTTTTGTCTGTTTCTCTTTTGTTTTTCTGTCGTATCTTTCCAATTTTTGCAACATGTTTGATTTTCGTTTGGAGTTTTTTTTTTAATTATTATTTGGGGCTCTTCTTTAGCATTTCCTTTGTCGTTAATGATTCCCCCCCCCCCCCCAAGAGATTCATTGAAAATTGAAATTTGAGTTACTAAATCTTATGATTTTATTTTAAAATTAAAATTCCTAAAATAAAATTTTAAATTATTTAAGTGTCCTAAATGACTCTTTTTTTAATGTTTATAAATGCCAGATGGTCAAAATTTTTAGTCTTTAGCATATAATTTTGTTGTTGATTGACTTAGCCTTTCATTTATTTGTTTTGTTTTTAATTCAATTATTTTTAACCCAAAGAAGAGGAAAAGGAAAAAAAAGGAAGAAAAGAAAAAAAAAGATTTTTTTTAATGAAAGGTACAAAATTGCTGACATGCCCCCACTTTTTTTTTTTTTTTTGGTTTTTAAAGAAATAAACTAGAAGGATATTTAATGAATAGTAGGGAGATTGTTGGATAGAACTTAATGATGTCATCGTGTTCTTTTTGCCGACATGTCGCACCTGGTTAGCATAAAAACTAAACAAAAAAAAAAAAAAAACAAAACGCTGACTTTTACACTCTGGGTTATTCTTGTCATGCACACTTGGCTCTGAATTGGTGTGAAGTTTCCAGCTTTTGCCATAGGCTTCAACACGGTGAAATGCTTTTAGTGGGTTAAGCGATATAAAGGAGTTTCTTGATGGGTATTTGTTAACACGTTTACTTTAGAGAAGCGCACCCCCCCCCCACCCCCCCTTTTTTTTTTCTCAATTAACAATGACATTCCTGCTGGCAGTGATCTTTCTGAACTACGATGAATCAATATTTGGCACAGATGTCCAGGCTGACAGTTTAAGCATACTAAGTAATTCAGAGTCTACCTCTATGCATGTGGCTTTGCAAGAGTTTCGAGTAAAGTTGCAATTTCACTATGGCTTGTAACGAGTTGAGGATGTGCATAACCATAAGAGAAACATAAACCTGTGCATTATGGCATTGATTTGAAGAAAACATGAACTTCTTTTTCCAAGCCATGACTTTTTAAGTACATCTCGTTGAATTTTAGGGGTTAGACAAAATTTGCGAAGCTTCCAATTCATAGGCAAAAGTTTTTTTTTTCTTTTTGTTTGAAATTTTTTTATTGAGGCTACTACAGCCGTTTATGCAACTTTTGATGTTTTGGAGGACGGTAATGGCTTTAACGGTTGACATGCATCTGCTTGCTTTGCCATTAAGCATGTTTTCAGTGCAAAAATAAGGAATGAAAATGTGCCATCGAATTGTTTCCATCGAATTGATCAATATAAACTCTGGTGGTTCTCATTGTCGCTTGCCATAAATATGTGCACTGAATGAGGGGCAAAATATTCATATTTGGCGACGATTTTTGGTTGTTGATATGCCAGTGTTGGGAATATTGGTTTTGTCTGGCATCATTCTGCTTCCGGTTCTTCTTCCAGTAGCTGCAACTGATTACAGTGTAAAAAGTTCAAACAGCAATACAAGCACGGGGGCTTTCAACGAACTTGATAAGTTATCTATGGGAAATGTTGCTGTAAGCTCCATAACCTTATCGTGAGCTGCATCGAGTAGTTCATTTCCTTTAGCCATAGAGGAAAGAGTAATCAAATATTATCATCACACAAATTTGCGGTCCCATATTGAGTCTATGAAATGATAGAATTACCCATGCGTGCTTCGGGTCTTTCGTGCAGGAGAGCAGTCCAAGGCTGTGGGCATTCCTGATTGCTACTTACTGGGTGTCCCTTGTTGCCTATTACCTATTGTGGAGGGCATATGTACATGTTTCTGAGCTGAGAGCCATTGCTCTAATGTCTCCTGTTGTTAAACCAGAACAATTTGCAGTTCTTGTTCGAGACATACCTCCTGTCACCGAGGGTCAAAGTAGAAAGGAACAGGTTGATTCATATTTTAAATCCATTTATCCTCAGACATATTACAGATCAATGATGGCCACAGACAACAAAGAGGTAATTTATTTATTTATTTTTTGATATAATTTTGCACATATTATTCTGTAGATGTCTGCATTGTTCTTCAGATGCCAATCAAATAATATTTTTACTTCCTGGTAATCTTGCTTGTAAAATACTCGTGTATGAAGCATTTTTGGTTAGAAAGGGACAGAGTGGATCAGATCATTACAACATTCTTCGATCAAATTTTTTATTTTCTCGTTCTTATAATTCTGTATGCCTTTTTGTTTTTCTAGTTCTAACCTTCATCGTTCCTTTGTTTTTTTTTTTCTTTTCTTTTTTAACTTCTTAAAATTCCTTGTAGGTTAACAAAATTTATGAAGAGTTGGAAGGGTATAAGAAGAAACTAGCACATGCTGGAGCAGTCTATGCCGAGTCCAAAAAAATGGGTAAACCGGAGGGGTTAAGACCAACCACCAAAACTGGCTTCCTTGGTCTAATTGGTAAGAAAGTAGACAGCATAGAATACTACAATGACAGGATAAATGAACTCATCCCAAAGTTGGAAGCTGAACAAAAGGTCACCCTCCGGGAGAAGCAGCAAGCTGCTGCCCTCGTGTTCTTCACTAAGAGGGTGGCTGCAGCTTCTGCTGCCCAGAGTCTACATGCGCAAATGGTTGACACGTGGACAGTCGATGATGTCCCCGAGCCTCGCCAACTAATACGGCAAAATCTCAAAATCAAGTTCTTTGAGAGGCAAATAAGACGGTATATTGTGTATGTCGTTGTGGCTCTCACCATAGTTTTCTACATGATACCAATTGGGTTCGTTTCGGCTTTAACAACTCTGGACAATCTTAAGAAACTTCTACCATTTATAAAGCCGGTTGTCAATATTGGCCCAATTAGAACAGTGTTGGAAGCTTACCTCCCCCAGATTGCACTGATTGTGTTCTTAGCTTTGTTGCCCAAATTACTTTTGTTTCTCTCCAAGAAAGAGGGAATTCCTTCAGAGAGCCATGCGGTTAGGGCTGCTTCTGGGAAATATTTCTATTTCACAGTATTGAATGTCTTCATTGGAGTTACTGTGGGTGGGACACTATTCAGTACATTCAAGAGCATTGAGAAGGACCCAAATTCTATTGTTACCTTGCTAGCAGGTAGCCTTCCAGGCAATGCGACTTTCTTCCTAACCTATACGGCTCTGAAGTAAGATCACTTCTTTTTAAACCATCTCTCCCCCATCCAATTATATTCCTTCTTGCATGCTATAATAAATACAGTTTGGTAACAAGCATATGCTTGCAAATGATTTTAAGGTGATTGAAAGTAGTTTGTTTTCTTCCTGATTTCTGGTCATTCTTCATCACACAAAATTCAGTATGGTTCTCATACTCGTCAAAATTTTAAAGATCTTTCTGCAACATTAGGCATCCAGGAATGCTGTTACCTTTGGGACCAAGTTGTCTTACTTCGTCATGTACTTTTCGATTCAGATTCTTTGTTGGCTATGGACTTGAGCTATCGCGCATGGTTCCTCTGATCATTTATCATTTGAAGAGAAAGTACCTATGCAAGACAGAAGCTGAACTAAAAGAAGCGTGGTCTCCCGGAGATTTTGGTTATGCGACTAGATTTCCCGGCGACATGCTTATCATTACCATTGTCCTTTGCTACTCCGTCATAGCTCCTTTGATTATCCCATTTGGAGTGGTCTACTTTGGCCTGGGATGGCTTGTTCTTCGGAATCAGGTACATGCCCATGTAATTTGTGCTTGCATATATATTACTTATGGAATTTGTTGCTTTACGAGGTTTCTTCTTCGTGGAAGCGAGTTGACGTAAGTCACCTTACTTTTTCTTGCTGGCACTGAAGAACTGAACATGCATGTCCTAGCAGACCCAAATTAGGTCCCGGTTTCGCGTTATTAAGCGGAGAGTTTTGGCATGTTAAAAAGTCTCTTTTGGCTACTCATTTTTTGTTGTAAGGGGTGTGTTGAATGTCATTCTTGATATGCTAATATCTAATTTACTATCTTATTCAATTAGGCACTCAAAGTTTACGTTCCATCTTTTGAAAGCTACGGAAGGATGTGGCCTCATATTCATACTCGTCTCCTGGCTGCCTTGCTATTGTACCAAATTACAATGGCTGGTTACATTGGGGTGAAGAAGTTCGTCTATGCTCCATTCCTAATTCCACTGCCCATACTTTCCTTGCTGTTTGGATACGTCTGTCATAAAAAGTTCTACCGATCCTTCAGCAACACAGCTCTGGAAGTTGCTTGCCAAGAAGTGAGGGAAATTCCCAACATGGAACAGGTCTTCAGATCCTTCATACCTCCGAGCTTGAGCTCTGAAAAGACCGAGGATGACCAGTTTGAAGATGCACTATCTCAATCTTCGAGAATCGGATCCTTTGCCTGATGTATTTCTGTATTTCTATTAAATTCTTCTGTAATTTGATGAACTTCTCTGGAACATGGATAACTTGTTCAGAATGGATACAGCTCGGCATGCAAGTTCAAGTACATTGATCTACTCGTTATGACCTTGTTAATTTATAACATGCAGGTTGATCTGGAGGAAGAACTGCCCGTGTTCATAATGAATCAAAATAGATACAACTTTTCCAAACAAATAGAATAAAGGAATATTGTTATTCGAACCAAGGTTACACGCAATCACCTGCGCGCAGATATCAGGAAGGCGGGGGGGATGATAACTCAGCACGAACGAACTGGAGAAGGAATGTCTTCAGGCTCCCTAACATCAGAATAAGGTGACATGAACAGATCAAACTTCAATCTGTGAGGATCAGGAATGTACGATGCAGCCCAGCTCGTAAGCATTCAGCAGTGCTAACACGCACCTCCTGAACTATATATGACCCGTGACCGTGAAGCTAACCTTAGTATCACCATGCTCCAAACAGAAAGTTGACTAGTGTCACGACTTGTCGCATAACCTGTTCAGAGGCACTCAGCTCGCTGTAATTAGTAAACTCACCCTTCGACTTCGTGCATGCTAAGAAATCCATGTTCCAACTCTAACATCAGAATTGTCATCAACAGGCACCTTCGAGGCCTTAAAATCCGAAGCCACTCCGATGGCGCCACGGTACCTTGCTAAAAGCCACAGCTACTTCTTAAAAGTATAATTATGAGAGGCTTTGCCTGATTTTCTTTGGACAACGGCGTCAACAAGTAACTCTAAACCTTGACCCACAAGTATAACGAATGATGTGTACTTTTTTTTTTTTTTCCTTTTAATTAAACAAGACACCACAAAATTGTCTGAAGTTTGAGAAGTCCGAGGACCTTTTGACTGTAGCGGCTTAAGCGAAATTACTCAAAAACGTTTGACGGAAATCACTAACGGAACTAACGGAGTATTCATCTAAAATTGTAAACGCCCTCCCTCCTCACAAGTAGAGCGAAAAGAGAAACAAAAGAGGGAGGGAGGGAGGTGGAGGAAACGACGTCGTTTGTCGTCGGAAAATCAAATGGTCCCTTGTGGGCTTGAAACCGGAGTTCGGGCCAGGGGCCTCTGCATATCAGTTTTGAGCTGGGCCGATTGTTTCGGCAATTTTGATAATCACTCGAATCATTTTTGTATTGACTACGAGGCAAATTATGAAGACGTGGCTCATGGATATTATTATAATGTTTTTTTTTTTTTTGTGTTTTCTGGTTACTTGATTCTCACTGAAACTCAAATTCGAGACATTTAGTCACGGAAACGATTCGGACGCATTAAATAGATAAATTATATTGTTCAACAAATTCGTCTTGGTGTTTGCATTATTGATTAATGTTGGAATTTGAGGTGGGACAACGAGAAGGTAACTGTGCGTAAATCGTGAAGTTTGGATCCATTAGGGAACCAAAAAAAGTGTACATTTGTATCAGTTAAGACAATGTTTTCCAATGATGTTCCTAATTAAAATTGGATAGTCACGGACTCGAATTATTATGGTCAACAGTGAAGCGGGACCCCCGTGCTGAAGCCAAATCGTATTTTTCAAAAGATTTTATAATATTGTAGAGTCTAAATCTGCCCAGCTTACACCCACTAAGTTCGTCATTTCAACGTTGCAAAAAATCTAGTTTGATTGGCCACGAAAGTATACAGTCTTCCGAGAATGTTGGGAATTGGAACCAAAGCTCCCTTAAGTTTCTGAAAAACGTGGGCTTTAATTTCCGTGGCCAATAATTAACCATGGGGCAACAAAAAAAAAAAAAAATAAAATAAAACCAACAAAAATCAAGTTATTTGGGTACTGTAAACGAATTTCTTTCTAAACAATTTAACGGTCCAACTTAGGAGGCATGAATGGAATGAAGCGTTCGATCATTGAATCAATCTCAGATTTTATCACTATTGTGAGAAAGAAAAATTGCAAAACTAACCCAATTTTAGAAAATGTCGAACTCAAATAAGAGTAATTTGTCACATGTTTACAAAAATTTGGTTGCCACGTGCAACATTTGTCTATAAAAGAGACACAAATTTCGTGATTTTTTTTTTTTACTTAAATTTGATTGAGATTTAAATTTAAAATTCTTAATATAAAAAACAGCTTTATTATCATCGAGCTAAACCCCGTTATTAGAACAACTTTCAAGTCCCGCGGTACAACAATATTAGGAATTATTTTTTTAATGTTTGTTGCAACGGAGAGTTTTGACTTTTCTTGTTTCCTTCGTTTACTTTCTTCCCCGACTTAAGAAAATTCAATTATACTCTCAAGTGTCCGTGTTTTTTTCTTTCTTTCTTTCTTTCTTTTGGACATTTTCTTTTAGAATTTGAATATCAAAACAAAAAAGTGTCACTTCACTTGCGTTTTGTGATGACTATTGTGAAAAGGATAGAAAAGGGAAAACAAACCCAATTTTAGAAAATGTAGCAGTTGGTCACATGAGAGTTATTTGTCACATATTTACAAAATTTGATTGCAATTTGCAACATTTATGTACAAAAGAGACGCAATTTTTAAGTTTTTGTTTTTCTTTTCAATTAGTTTCAACTGAGATTTGAACTTTCAATTTTTAATTTTACAAACTATTCTAATAATATCGAGTTAGACCTTATTGTTAACACAAATTTTAAGTTCTACATTACAACAATATTGGGAATTATTTTTTAATGTTTGTTGCAACGGAGACTTTGATTTTTCTTGTTTCCTTACTTTTCTGGACTCGTTACACAATTTAGCAAAATTCAATTTTGCTATAGTATCCGCGTTTTTTTTTTTTTTTTTTTTTTGGGGGGGGGGGGGTGTGGTTTAAGCTCGTAGTAGAAAGTCAATATTGCCGCAAGCACGATGAGTAGAGCGTCTTCGTCCAACACGTAAAAGACCATCACATTTCACGTTTTTTTTTTTCTTTTTTTTATATATATGAGAAAGAGAAATCATAAAATATAAGTTATTATTTTTATGGGTTTAAGTCAGAGTCACCGTTAAAATCCTAATTTAACTTATTTGTGGGAAGAGGACTAATGATTTTACATAATTTCTTTCACAAACACAAACATAAACAACCCACAAGTGACATCGAACGTGAATTGTAAGGGCTATTGACTATTTTATTCAAAGTGAAAATAGGGCTGATCTCAATCTCATGACCCACACTTAGCAAGCTCAGGAATTATAAGACCATCTTTCTGGTTTCAAGGAAAGAGCAAGGTAACATCGTTACAACCGGTCAAACGCTGACACCGCGTAGCAAGACGGTGAACTTCCAAAACCTAACATTCAAAGGTCGGAAAAAGCCTTTCCATATAAATTTTGTCCGTGCATCCCCCTCCATGGCATCATTTAACAAACTTGCAAGCCAATTTGTGGGCACAATTCAATAATCATGGCCATGTCAACGTTGGCTTGTAGCAATCCTTCAATCACCCCCCGCCCCGGCCGTCCCCTTTTCGCCGTCCGATCCCATCGACAAGAAGCTATCGATCACACAATTCCCAAGACGGTCTCAAACCGTGCCACTCGCCTTGCAGAATCACTGTCTAATCCCCAACGGCCACACATTGAACCTCTACAATGGACAACCATGAAGCACAAAAATTGGAATTTAGCCGGTGAAGATAAGCAATCTACTCCCACAATGTGTCCAGAGGTGGTCGTGGAGGATAGATGGCGAGAAATTCATAGTGCAGCTATGAATTGGGATGATTTGCTCCATCCGCTCTGCCCTTGGCTCCAACGGGAGATTGTCAAATATGGAGAATTTGCACAAGCAACATACGACGCTTTCGATTTCGATCCATTCTCGGAGTATTGTGGGAGTTGTCGGTACAACCGTAACAAAATTTTTGAAACATTACGCCTAGACAGACACGGGTATAATGTAAGCAAGTACATTTATGCCATGTCACACATTGATGTTCCCAAGTGGCTCGAGAGGATACATATAGGGGAAACATGGAGCAAAGATTCCAACTGGATGGGCTATGTTGCCGTGAGCAATGACGAGGAGACACGTCGCCTCGGACGGAGAGATATCGTTGTCGCGTGGCGTGGTACGGTGGCGCCGGCTGAGTGGTACGAGGATTTTCAGCGGAAGTTGGAGCCAATAGGACACAGTGATGCCAAAGTTGAACATGGGTTCCACAGTATTTATGCATCAAAGAGCGAATATACGAGGTACAATAAGACTAGTGCCTCGGAGCAGGCCATGAAAGAGATAAAGAGGCTTGTGCAAATGTACAAAGAAAATGGGGAAGAAGTGAGCCTAACGATCACTGGACATAGCTTAGGCGGTGCATTGGCTCTGTTGAACGCCTATGAAGCTGCAACATCTCTTCCAAGCCTTCCAACCACTGTAATTTCCTTTGGGGCGCCCAGGGTTGGCAACATTGCTTTTCGCGATGAGCTACGCAAGATGGGTGTGAAAACCTTGCGGGCGGTAATCAAGCAAGACGTAGTCCCTCTAATGCCTGGACTTGTTTTCAACGAAAGCCTACTGAGGTTCCTCCATTTAGCTGGAATGTTAGACGGGGTTTACACACACGTAGGAGCCGAATTGAAGCTGGATGTTCGATGTTCACCTTACCTTAAACGCGGTCTTAATCTGCCTGGATTTCATAGCCTTGAGACATACCTCCACCTCGTCGACAGGTTACCGACTTCAGAATCAACTTTCATGTCAGATGATCGGAGGGACGTTGCCTTGGTGAACAAGACATGCGATATGCTAGTGGATGAACTGAGGATCCCTCCGTGCTGGTACCAGTTTGCTAATAAAGGGTTGGTTTGTAATGAGCATGGCAGGTGGGTCAAGCCCAAAAGAGAACTCGATGACATACCTTCACCCATTCATTGCGAAGCACGCGACCATGCTCCTAAAATTGAGAACAGAAGTCAAGAGAGACATAAAGCTTTGTGTGCTGCTTAAACCAATTAAACCATTCATTTCTTATAAAAGAATCACAAATTTGTTTGCCAATGATATCAGTTGTTCCGCAAGAATCTTCATTTTTTTTTTTTTTGGCCGTTGTTTCTACTCATTCAAAAGAGCGACAAGAAGGCACGTTTCAGTTCCACATTTTTGACACTAGTCTGTCACCGATGTGTTGGCACACATTCATGTAATAAAGTCCAACGAGCAACGCTCTGGAAGTGCCCCCATAAGATGAGGATGATGCCCACCACAAGTTCATAAAATATTTCAGTGGTTCTGATGCCTCATTTTCGACAATAGAAACATGGAATCACGAGAGAAGACTCAGGCCCGTTTACCCCAGCCCATGCATATATTATTGTTGGGCTCACACCTTCGGAAATCCATCCCGATGAAGTTTCGTTACAGGAATACGCGGATGTCGTAACGTTTTAACTTTCTTCCAAACACTATCGTACATTGTAAATTTTTATACTCGTTATATGTATATTGATAAACTTTATTATTAACTGCGAATATATTTTGAAAAATTAAAAATTATTATAGTAGTGCAATGCGTGGGTCTTGACTTGAGATGCATTTGATTTGTTGCTTTCATACAATTTTTTTTTTTGGTAAATATGTTGAAATTACTCTCATTTCTCGTGTTGGTCAGAAATGCCAAGCTGGTAGAACTTCTCACGTGCTCGTATCTTCCACGAGACCACCGCCCTCGATGTAGTGTTGTCTCCGTCATAGTAGATTGAAGATAATATTAGTTCGACTCAATTAATTAACCAGAAATTGAAGCGGGGCTGACAACAAAATTGAAGTTGTCTGAAGGCATAGGATTGCATAGGATTTCGACGAAAGAAGGCGATTACAAGGTAAACATGACCGAAATTACGGTGATCATATAGCAATTGTCGCGTATCCATGTATATGCTGGGACGATTTGTAATTAGAGAAAATTAAAAGGAGAAGAAAGAAAAAACTGCTCATTGTAATTACAATGTGAGGAATATGTAAGCCGCAATCTAAAATTTTGACTTGTAACTTTTAGGGCATGCATGATCATATATATATATATATATATATCATAATAATTAATTGACACATTAATAACGTTAATATAAATATCGTTATAAATTATTTAAGCGATATACAATGACATTTGGTTTAAATAATATTTTAAACAATTTTAAAAGATAAATATTTTAATTATATTGACATTTTAACAAATGTCAAAAAATATGTAGTACAAAAGATATTTAGAGTTGCGGTGACATATTACAAGAGAGCGCGGACAAGAGAGGAGGGAAAGTTTATCAAGCGTAAGCCATGAGAAGACGTCTACCACCACCACTGCGGCATTTTTCCTCGTTCTCACAGCCTCTACTGTATGCATTCTTTGGTTCGTCCTCGCACTGTCCAGGATTCTTCCCGCTGCAATGGGGCTCGTCGCCTCGAATTGGACCATATCCGATGATTTTGCCGGCATCCGTTCCTCTTGCCAGGAGCATGCACACAAGGAGCATGCCGAGAACATAGCTCATCACCTTCTTGGACGATGACGCCATTGTTATTGTTGCGGGATCGATGTCGAATACTGAGTCTCTGGAACGATCTTGATTTGAATCTCTCCAATATCCTTGGCCAACCCTTCGATTGCTGTATGTCTTCGACTTGGGAAAGCAAATTGGCACGGCCGCAATTTATACACGAAAATGTTGCCTATATTTGGAGACGACAGCCCTTTTTTTTTTCTGTGTCCCGAAGGCTTAGTTCTTCATGCAACGCAAATTCTATGTAATACAGAACCAATAACGTCCTAACATAGGGTGTGCTTTCCTTTCAAGCCTAGCTCACCCTTATGAATTTTTGGCAACCGCACAACAAAAATAAAATAAAATGTCCTGCAAATTTTGAACCACACAAGCACATTAGTTTTGGTTTTTCTATCTACGGAAAAGTGATGGCAAATGATCCGGCTTAAAGGCTTAAACCCCACCCCTACTATTTTATCTCCAGACGCGTAAACATGCGTGATCTCATGGAAAATGAGGAACGCAACGTGTCTACAAGACAAAAGGATAAACCGGAGTAGTGCTCAATGAAGGAGAGAAATAACGAGATGACAAAAATAATAATAATAATAAAACGGAGTCTATTTCCGGCATGGCACAAGGGGAAGATGCCTTTCTCCAAGCTATTTCCTCCCATGAGCTGCTCGTAGAGATGACAACACTCCTTCACATTACACACACAAACACACAGAGACAGCATTTCGATGGCTAAAAGTTAACGACAGCACGAAGGAATGGAATTAATGGAGGGTATGGAGCTTTAGTGTTTTTTTTTTGGAAGGAGAAATCCTTTATTTTGAGATTACTGAAGCATGAAGTATTTTATAAGACTCTTAAAAAGACGATCCATTTGACTGAAGAAACGAGGACGAGCCAAGGTGGCACGCTGCTAGCAAGACACCCACCCACCCTTGATAGATAGTGCCGGGTGCTCTCCCATCATCACGCTCTGGGAACGATGGAGGTGGCGGAGAGATGACTGATTTAGGGGTAGGCAGCAGGCGCTGAAGACGGTTGCGCCATTGTCCGAGTGCACAAACCCTTTTTGTTTTGGGTTATGACACGCATCTCATTTGTCGGAGGTTTTTGCTGACATAAAACCCAAAAATGGCAAAGATGCTGAGTATCTAAGAAGCTAGCTAACGGGTTACATTTTTTTTTTATATCTGAAAAAGAAAAATTTGAATAATTATTGTATCTCTATAAAATAATTTCAGTTGGAAAAGATTACATTATTTGCTCCCAATACACATACATATCAAGAAATAATAATAATAATAATAATAATAATAATAATAATAATAATAATAATAATAATAATTTTCTCCATTGAATTATATCTACATCCCTCGCCATAATGGATAATATATATATATATATATATATCAAACTATTATACATTTCGCATATTTGTATAGGAGGGTAAAAATATTATTTTATAAATATCAATTTCTTTTTCTCTTCACTTCCACTTGAAATCGAAATAAAATATTATAATTAATTATTTAAACAACTTATTTTCTTTCTTACAATTTTTTTTTTTCACTACTTTGTTTCGCATTCCTTCTGAATCCCAAAAAGGCATCACATTTTGCCTTGAATTTTGATTCGTACATTTAAAAAACGTAAACGTAAGATGTACTTCCCGCCGAGTGGGGGGCTCGATTTGGGTTCCGAGTCAGAATCGAAGGAAAACCAAACGTATGGTCGAACCGGAATCGGAAATCTGAACGTAACCAATTGAAAAGGGCGCTGGCGGGTTAGCTTTGGAAGGGTGTATTTTTGTGTTTTTTTTGGGCGGGCCATGAAAATTTTCAAACAAAATGGATTCAGACAACGCGCGTAGAACAGAAATCTTAAAATATGTTGAACAATTGTTCTTAATAATATCGTTCATCATCATCATCATCACTTCTTCTTCCTCTTCTTCTTTCTCTTCGTTGTTGTCTGAAAAATTTTCTGTAATATCTGTGAGTCATAAAAGAAAAAAGAAAAAAAGAAAATGGGAGATCCAAGTTATCTGGAGAAAATGGGCAGAGAGTTGAAATGCCCCATCTGGTAAATCGCCATCATCAATCACAATTCTCCTTCTTCTTCTTTTTTTTTTTTTTAATAAATACTTTCTCTTGCCATTTTTTTTGATTATTTTTCACAAAAGGAAAAAAATAGTTACATTTTTTTTTATTTTGATTTTCAGCTTGAGTTTGCTCGACTCTGCGGTTTCGCTTGTGTCCTGCAATCATGTCTTCTGCAAGTAAGCATTCTATCCCTTTTCTTTTTTACTTTTTCCTTTATTTTTTAAATAAAATATAGTGTTTATTTTTTTAGAAAAAAGAGACTTAATGTGAGAGTGAATTGGTGTTCTTGTATTCCGTTTGTTTCCAGTGCATGTATTCTGAAATCGATGAAGTTGGGTTCGGATTGTCCGGTCTGTAAAGTGCCATACCGGCCCAGAGGTATATGTTTTTGCATTTTTCTCCTTATTTAATTTTCTTTGTTTCAATGGGTTTAGCTTGCGTTTTTCCTTGTTTATGACTGATGGGTTTTGCGAATATGTTGATATGTTTCTGGGTTTAAAAAGTTTTATGCTAAATGGGTTTTCAAGGATAAGCATATTTTCCGAAGAAGACCAGAAAAAAGGAATTATATAAGAGGAAGTTGATTGGATTGGTTCAGTTGAATTGGCATTAGGGGGTTCCTAATGAAATGAAATGGCTTAGAGAGGGTATGACTTATTTTGGAAATCAGCATTAAATCTAAACATTTTGGGGTTTGCAGTGGTTTAGATGTTTGTGGATATTTAAGAAGCATAAACAAGGCATTTCAATCACATTTGAGTCTTGCTTATTACAAGAATCCTCATTCGTATTCAAAGCACCTTTTTTTAATTGGGATACATGTGGTATCGGTTCCTATTCGGCTGTTTGGATCCAATTTCTGTTTGCTTGTTAATCCTAAATATGAAGATCATGATGCTTGATAAAAAGGCTTAAACATTGGCCAGGGATGTAATTTTTAGTTTATGAGGTAAGCTTATTGTTGTGACTAATGAATTCAACACTTGAACAATCTGGACTTTGATAGAAGCTTCTTCTATCCACCTTTTAGATTTTTAAAAAATTAATCTATGACCTGTTAATTGTAAACGTTCTTCTCTCTTTACATGGATATTCTGATGTGAATTATTTTATTTAGATAACCACTCAGGTTCGAAAATCATTACTGATTTATTAGGATTTAGTAATAGGTTTCCATGTCAAATCAGGCATTGAGATTAGTGCTAAAAGACCATCTAGCATTGATGTAAATGCTAAAAGATTTCACAGTCTTCGGCTTTTCTGCCTGCTTGAGGAAAATGAAGTTGTCTTGCTCTCTCCTAAGTGATTTTGTAATTTTGCTGCAGAGATTCGTGCTTCTCCCCAAATGGATAACTTGGTGAGCATTTACAAAAGCATGGAAGTTGCCTCAGGATTTAATATATTTGTCACACAGGATACATCATCAAATAAATTGGCAGGTAGTGCATCAGATACAAAGGATATGAAGTAATCGATGTGTATGCGTGACTCATTGGCCAATGAGGGCAGCTGAAAATATAGGACCTTATTATGACCATATTTAACTTCCTGTATCTGTTTTCTTTCATATACTCTATATTGGTACTTTGTGCAATTCTGCTACCCTGCATTAATTCTATATTTGCTCTTAGAAATGAAAGGCCTTCCTGTAAAGTCTTGCACTATATTGCTACATAAGATTTTATTATTATTAAAATTTTCACTTTATGTTCTTTCATCAATCAATCCCTTTTTCCAATGTCAATGTCTTGCACGTTCTTACTCTCTTTGTATTCACTTTTGGTGTTCAATACTATCAATGGTATAATAATGTTTATTCTTCTCCCCTATTGATTATAGCGGGGCTTTGCATTGTTTCTAGCCAGAGTACCTGCCTATAAGTTGAAGTCATCTGATGTCATTGCTTGTTTTTGCTTTACAGATGAACAAAAGCAGGAATGTGATAAAAACTGCAGCAGAGGGGATACTGGTGGGATTCAGTGGGAAACTGACAACAATCAACAGAAATCCAAAAGAAAAATTCCAAGAAAAGTTATTGGCTCCAGTTTTGAACCTTCCTTTCCAGCCAAGAAAAGAATTCAGGTGCCCCAGTTTCCTATCTCTGAGAGCCCAACATGGTCTGCTAAGATAGAAACTGGATCAGACAATGGCAATGAGGTTGGGCCTAAGGACACTTCAGTGCCACTAATGAAGAATCCTCCTCTCAAAGAGAACAGAGGATCTGGGCTTGCACCTTTCTTCTGGTTAAGAGATGAAGAAAATTCAGATAACTTGAGTCAACACACTGATGAGGATCAACTTTTGGATATCACACCACCAGATGTTCCTACTTTCAGTGATATTAAGGGCTTGGATGATGAAAGCCCCTTTAAATCGTCCCCTCCTGTGAGTGCTCTAACAGTTTCTAGCACCTTCAAAATTTGATTGGCATTAGATATAGATTTTTTGGATTTGACTTTCTAATTAGCAATAGCAGTTCTTGCTTGGGAAGTAGTAAAAATGGAGCAGGAAGATAGTATGTGAAGGAATGGATGAGACTCATTTCTTTGATTTTTGTAGAACACTTCCTTCTCCATGTTTCCCTCCTAGCATAAGAGAGTAGCTGAGAATTCCAAGCTACCAAGGACCTTGCTCTTGGTTTGTAGCTTGTCCGTTGTCTCATTCAAGACTATAATTAAGTTGCTTGGTTTTCCCAATATACTCTGGTTTGATATCTGCAGAGCCTTCTCTAAACAGGCTGTGTTTTATGTTGAATTCCAATCATAGAAGTTGCTTGGGGAATCTTGCTTCAAACAATTTAAAAGATTTTATATTATACAACGAGTTCCTAAACTTTTCTCAGCTTTTGCATTTGATAATGAAGTTGTTGACTTGGATTTCTAATGTGATGCAGGGGGAGTTCTTGGATAAATTTGATGTTTCACATCTTTTTGATAGTGAGATGGTTGAATTGACACAAAGACCTTGCTCCCCTCAAACTTTTTCTAGTCCTCTTAAGATGCAGGTTCTTACATGACTGTTATCACATCTTGATGTCATTTATTGTCTAACTTTTACTAATGTTCTGAAAGAAATTCAGGGTGGAAGAGCTGATGAACTTGATGAAGTTTGGAAAAGAAAATCAGAATTGCTCTCAACAAGTGCAAGTAAGAATATGAAAAACGAAAAAGCTGTGAATACCAAGCAACAGACTAACAATGCAGATGGTGTGCTGCCCACTGTATCTTCTCCAAAAGCCAACAGCAATAACAATCAAGTGAAGCACAGTGAATCCAACAAAAGGCATAAGAATAGTAAGAAGCCAGCAGTTCAGAAAGATGCTAAGAAAAATGTGGATAAAGGTCCTGAAGTTTCCATTGTGTCAAAAATGGAACTTGAAAATTTTGCACAAAAGGGAGCACTTGACAGTGGTTACAGCTCTTTGAACATGGAGAAAAGTAGCAAGAGGACTAAGAAGGCCAGGTTACTTGCCCATGCAACTGAGTCAAAACCTAAAGGTGTTCCTCCATCTACTGATATAGAGGGAACTGTGAATCTTGATGATGAAGGAATGGACAGCGAGTTACTTCTTTTATCAATTAATAAGCCAGACAATGATGAAGGCATTAATATGAAGAGGAATGGAAGACCAGTTTGTCGAAAAATCAGTAAAGAAGATCAGAGTATGGAGTTCTTTTTGAAGTCAAAAAAACGTAAGCTAGATACTATTGAGACCAACATTGCTGTAGAAGTTCCTAGAGTTCAAAGCCAAATAAAAACGGATGCAAATCTTCAGGTTTCTCTATCATCTGTTCTTGGGGTTGAAGATATGAACATCTCCGGAATTAAGGACAGGCTGAACAAGAAAGGCAGGGAGGATAAGTCTGCATCAACAACAGAATGCAACCAAAACCTAAGATGTGTGAGGAATAGTAAAGTTTCCTTTGATAGCTCACGTGGCTTAGTTAGTAACGCTCAAGGCCAACAAGTCCTTGTTTCTGCCAAAGAAAATCAACCCATCTTACAGTTTAGCAATGTCTCTGAAAAGGAAACTGAATCCCCTGGTAAGGTTCTAGGGATTTCTACTGACATTCTTGATAACTCACAGGTGTTGGGGAACCTTTGTCAACCTAGTGAAGTGTCTTTAAGGAGATGCACAACCCTCAATAATGAAATTAAATGTGCCTTTTGTTTTTCCTCGCATAGCTCAGAGGTATACGTTCCCACCCTTGCTTGCCTTTATGCTACATATTTCCACATTCCCTTGTTTGACTGCATTTCTAATCTGCAAGCCAAAATCACAGGCTTCCGGAGAGATGGTCAACTACTTCAATGGCAGGCCTGTGGCTGCAGATTTTGATGGTGAATCTAAGGTTGTACACGCACATAGAAACTGTACAGAGTGGTGAGGTCTTCTGTGTCTTCTCAAAACAAATTCAGATAATTTAGATTGTACCATGTGTCACACTTTTCTTGCTACTTTCTACCTTCTGAAGCTAGTGAGGGAGCAGTTCATTTGTCTAGAAACTTTCTTAAATTATTTAGCTTTGCAAATTTCTTTCTTTCTATGGTGATCATTTATGTGCTGAAAATGCTAGTGAAAGTGCTTTATTTTATGCCATGAGTACTTGTGACCTGGGTGAATTCTTAGAGAACATTATTGATTCTGTGCATTGTAGTGGTTAGCTTCTCTTTGCACTATCTGCAACTACTTGAACTGTTATCTATTGCCAGTGTTTTTAAAGTTGGTGTGCACAAATGGTAACAAGTTTCATTCATGAGTGCAGGGCACCTAATGTCTATTTTGAAGGTGACATTGCAATTAATCTTGAAGCGGAACTAGCCAGAAGCCGTAGAATCAGATGCTGCTGCTGTGGACTCAAAGGTGCTGCCCTTGGCTGTTACGAAAAAAGCTGTCGGAAGAGCTTTCATGTCTCTTGTGCAAAGTTGATCCCTCAATGTCGGTGGGATACTGTATGTTTCTTGTCAATTGATCTGCATTTGGTAATTTATTCGAAGTCTACCTTGCATGCTAATTTCTACATTGTTGACTTTCACCTATCTCTTATGACAGGACAACTTTGTCATGTTATGCCCTCGTCATGTCTTGTCTAAGTTGCCTTGTGACGGCTTGGGAAATCAAGGGAGGAAGAAAAAGAAATGCTTTCCAAAGGGGTACACTAAATTTTTAGTCAATTTTATCTTAGGCTTCATGAGCTGACAGAACCCAAAAATCTCATTTGATTCCTCATTCCTTTTCCAGTCAAATGGTTAACCATTGCAATCAAGTCTTTCTCATGAGCAACATCAGTGCACCTCCCAATTCGAAGTCACATATAGGGGCTGAGAAATTGGTTCTTTGTTGTTCAGCTGTAACAAATGTTGAAAGGGTAATTGAACAGTTGGGTTTGGCATTTTGCTTGGCATATTCAATCTCTAAATTTGTCTTTTTCCTGCAGGAACTTGTTTCTGAGTTTGGGAGACTGTTTGGAATTAAAGTATTGAAAAATTGGGATTTGAAGGTTACTCATGTCATTGCTTCAACAGATGAAAGTGGAGCTTGCAAAAGAACCCTTAAAGTTCTAAAGGGCATCTTAGAGGGAAAATGGATATTGAACATCCAATGTTAGTACCATGTTTGTTTGGAGCCAAATGATTTGCTTCAGACTTTGAATTTTGGTCTTTGACAAAGATTAATTGCCTATCGTGTGCATGTGAAATGAACATTAAGTGCACTATGTGATGGCTCTGCTTGTACTTAATCTTTTCTATGCCTTCGAATAGGGGTTAAGGCTTGCTTGAGTGCCATGAAACTAGTTGAAGAAGAACCATATGAAATTAATGTGGACATTCATGGAATCAGAGATGGTCCTCAGCTTGGAAGACTGAGAATCCTGAACAAGGTGTGCTTCTGCTTGCCTTTAACTATATTAGGTTTCTTTGCATTATCCCATATATTCTATAATTTTTTTTCAATTGGCATGTTGTGTGCTTTTGCATGAGACTTCCAGGTTTCCATTTCTTATTTTTTCAAACCTATATGTTGTGATCATGTGCAGAAATTAGACATATTCCAATTTATCCAAATATATGGTTCTGAAAATTTTTTCCTTTGATTTTCACTTTGCTCAGATGCAGAATATTGCTTTTTAAGCTAGGTAGCCATCAGATAAACTGGTATAAATATACTGGTCGTTACTTTTGGACTATGGAGATTAACATTGGCTGGAGTTTTCCTAGAAACACAATTTAAACTAACAGTTAAAGAAAAAATGTGCTGTGTCAACCTGGGACCATGTGTGTGTATATTCAAGATGTCTCATCTGGTTAACTATTTTCATTTTGTGCAGCAACCGAGGATTTTTGAGTGGCTTAAGTTTTATTTCATGGGAGACTTTATATCTTCTTACAAGGGATACTTGCAAGATCTTCTAATCACTGGCGGAGGGACTATTCTGCATAGAAAGCCCATTTCTGGAGTCCAAGGCCAGTTTGTGGGTTCTTCAACAACTTCAACCTTCATAGTTTACAGCAATGAGCTGCCTGACAAGTGTGATCCGAGCAAGAAGAATTTAATATTAAGCCAAAGGCAGGCAGATGCAGAGGATCTGGCAAATGCAACTGGAGCCAAGGCTGTAAGCAACTTATGGATTTTGAATTGCATTGCAGGCTGCAAGTTGCAAGATGTTGCCGAATGATGGATAAATATCAATCTCTGTGAATGTATACTTTTTTCATTAAATCTCTAGTTATAGTGTGTTATTTATCGAAGGAAAATTTAGTTTAATGTTCTAACCATATAACATCATTACTTTAGTTGAAGCACAAGTTTATTGCCTCGTCTATCTGGTGGTTGAGTCATAATAATTGAACATTGAACTAGACAAGATGCTTGGTGCTCAAAAGAGTCATAAATATGCAAAGATCAATCAACATGGATTGCTCGCTTGAAGAAAAAACCAGTCTGTGGCCAGAACATAGTGCGAACTGCAACATGTGGCTGTGGCTGCATTTCTTGAAGAAAAGATTGGTCTTGGGGTAAATGATTGCCGCTTAGTTTTTTCATAGGTATAGATAATTTCAAGCAATTCAGTTTTTTCATAGGTATAGATAATCTCATGCAGAGAATAAGTAGAATCCTTGGAGCTTAGGGTGACGGCTTACAAGTGGAGATGGTACAGAGCTGAACTAATCAAATCGTCTCTACTTGGACATGTTACAGAAGCCATACATGTACGTTAATCCGAGATGAAGATATCCAAAACTTGAGTTTTCCCCCTGTCAAATGTTACACCCTGGCTTACCAATAAAGGGTGTTTTCAGAGCACAAAGCTTCCACACTGGAGTCAGTGGCATTTCCCTGTCAAATGTATTGGGGGAAAAGAAAAGAAACGAAATAAAATTCCAGACTGCGTACCTCCAGCCTTTTCTGGCTATCACCCTCTTCTCTTCTTCTCATGCAGGAACAGGAGACTTGCTAGCATTAATCTCAGCTTTGTGATTTGCACAGTCGACATTCTTCTCCTCGTGTGTTGAGATCATTGCATTAAAACGTTCAAACATTTGCTCTAAGGCAGAAATCTCATCATTGATATCCAACGGTTGGTTATCATGTGCAGGCATTCTTTGCCTAAAGCTACGGATTCGTTCAAGCCCTGCTGCTGTATCTACTTCAATTTTCTCCATTGTTATCCGAATTACTCTGCGTTTCTCTTTTGCATCTTTGTATTTCCTCTTTAAGGAACGATAACTGTCAAGAGACTTCAGGAGTTGCTCCGAAAGTGCCCTGTTACGCTCCTGAAGTGCTGCACTGCCCTGAGCCTCAGCTGCTGTGCTAGATCTCTTCTCCTTCTGCACGGTGGCAGAAGCTTTTAGCTTCGCCAACAATGTCTCATTTTGTGCCTTAAGGTCATTGACAAGTTCCTCCATCTCATTCAGTTCATGAACCTTTTTCGCAAGCTCCCCTGCCATAATTTCCTTTTCCTTTCCCAAGCTTGAACACATCACCTCTAGGCTCTTTCGTGCCGCCAGGCTAGCACTGAGCTGTTTCCTTAACTTCTGATTCTCACCTGTTGGCTCTTGAGGCTTCTTTTCCCCTGCTGCCACAGGGACAAAACTAGGCCTAATCTCTGTGTTGCACCGCCTAAGCTCAGCCGCCCTTTTCTTGCCAGATTGAGATTTTTCAATCCGCGATTTAACATCATCCAGTATGGTAATCATTCCAGCAATCCTTTGCGCCTTACGGTCATCATTGTATTTACTGATGGCCTGGTTATGGTCTTGAATCAATTTCAGCAGTAGCTTGACATTTGTAGCAATTCCTGAAGCATTAAGGATGAGAAATCTAGTTAGTATAATCCTGCCAAGGAATTTGAAACCAATAATGGACATTGGCAGACTTTCCAGCCCGACCATCCAGAACAAAGCCTTTGAACATCATTTTGGACTGTTTTTACCACTTATATTCATACCATTATATTTCTTATCACTTTTTTTCTTAAGTACTATGATTGTTTAATTTTCTCCTAACGATATTGAGTAAATTCATTGGTTCTGTCAAAGCAAAGACCATCCATGCCAGAAAGATGAAGAACATAACGAGGATTCAAACCATATTCTGTATGACATAGAGAAGAATACCTCACCTTGTCAATTAGGCCAATTCATAGAATCATTTCTTATCATCTTTTGGCCACAATAGCATATATATGTTTATCAAAAACCTATAAATTTGTAGACACAACCTCATGATTCTGCGACATTGTTTATGCAACAGATCAATCTCTCTCTCCAGCCTACAATTCAACTATGATAAAAAGAAAAAAAATGGTTAAAAATGGATAGAGATAGGGGGGAATGATTTGAATTACCTTCAAAACGGTAATCGTCTGGCCTTTCAGCTTGGCTTGCAGGAGGTGGCGCCAACTCAGGAGATGAAAATGCTCTATTCCTATTAAAATTCTCCATGTGGGAACAAAAAATCAAAGGAGAGAAAAAAGAAGTCTTCAAGAGCAAAAACAACAACACAACTTTGGTATCCTCCCTCTCCCCCCCCCTCTCTCTCTCCCGCTCTCAAGTTATAGACATTTACCAAGCAATGAGAAGAATAATAATAAAAAAAGGTGTATTAATTTAATTTAATTTAATAAAAAAATATATTTGATTAATATTATATGTTGTATATGTTGAGAAATCCAAAAAAAGAGAGGGATTGCTTTTGCAATCTCTCCTCCTCGTCTTCTCCCTCTCTTTCTTTTTCTTTCTCCAACAGGGGGGTGGGTTGCTTGTTGGTTTCTTGTTCTTGTAATTTGGCAGCAAGTGCTTTGATGGTGTTGGCTCATTTGAGAATTGGCTGGTTCTTGGGTTCCCATTGATGCGCAATTTTTGGTGATTGTTTGACCTTTTTCATTGGCCGTTTGCTGCTTTGACTTTCTTTACACCAAAATGGGATTTGCATCCTATGTTTACGCAGTGGTATTATATCAGTAACTTATATTCTGTCTTGTCTGTCTTACGCCAATATGGGAATGAATCAAGGGGCCCCATTTCCCTTTTTCTCCTTGATTTAATTTGATGCATAGAGTTATGCAGTGGAATTCGCCATGATATAACCAAGCATTTGTTGCCTCGAGTCTGCATCATCATCGTCATCATCATCTGGTGGTGTCGGTGTTCCATCCTGCCATCAATTAACAAGAAAAATAAAAAACAAATTAAACATTTGCTTTCATTCTTATTTCGTTAAGAAAGTGTTTGAATGCATGCAAGAGGAGTATACGCACGCATTTTCGTTTATTGATTAATTGTATAATACAATCATTCTGTCAATGAGAATAATGGAGCTAACGTACGAAGCACAGATTTGCACACACTCAAAACCATTTTCTATTTTTTCTTACAAAGGGTAAAGGTCTATTCCGATCATAACCATTTCATTTCATTTCATTTAAATAATAATAATAATATACAGAATTTATTATCCGTATACTAACTTCCTGGTTCGTGAAACAAGTCCAAGTATAGTTCATTCCAACTGCCAAATTAATGATCCAATAGCCAAAAAGGGCATGTTCTGGTGAAATTTATATTTGCTCAAATATCAATAAATTCTGTCAGGATGGATTGGAAGCTACAGATTCACCTCCATATTTATTGAACCTGCCTTCTCTTCTTCTTCTTCTTCTTTTTTGTTTTGCCTCGCAGTTGGGAATGCAAGAATTCAAAACCTAAGAGAGATTTGAATAAGTTTTGAGTAAGTATTTCATATCCAACTAACTTCTTATATATACTTTTTACATAATACAATTTCTAATTAAAATCTTATAAATAGGTGAAATTTGGAAAGCAAATTTACAAAAAAAAAAAAAAAAGCTTAAGATTCAAAATCTTATAGACTTAAAATAATTTTTTATATTACATTCATGATTATTTATACTATATGTTACTTAATCTCACTTATATGCTATTTACTTTTTTATATAAATTTCTTTAAAATTTCTTAATTTATACTTAAAATCTCATAAACTTAAAAAAAAATTTTATATTACATTCATGATATTTTATATTATATGAATAACATTTTATATTTTATAAAAAAGAATGATTCACATTAATACCCATTATTTTATTATAAATCTTTTTAAAATTGCATAAGATAATATTTGTGTAATATAGAATATTTCAGATGATTATTTATACTATATTTTTGTTTTGGTATATGGGAGAGACCATAGAATCGTACAGGAAGGATATAATACTGCTACTAGAATAGCAATTCGCTGGCTCATTTACCAAATGCAGTTATTATGAACTTTGTTTTTTCTTTTTCTTAAACCAAAAACAAAAACAAATGCTTTTCACCATTATCGCGATTATCATTCTTAAAAGCTTTTTCAATCGCTGGTCTTAAATTTCGGAATCATCGACATGCCCCACTTTCCTCCCATCATTATTCTCGCATCTTTCCTCAACATCTTCTCTTAATTAGAAGTCAAACAAAAACCCCAACAATCTACTTATCCACATATTTGATTTGATATTATCAATTCAAAATTAAAAATTAACCTTTAAATTAAATTAAATTAATTGCCTCTATACCAACATACGTAATGTCTCTTTAGAGATGTTTTAATAATTAAGATTGTTAAAAAAAAATTTAAAAAAATAATGTAAAATTCATAATTCATAATCGATTTAATGAATTTGAAAAACGCGTGGAACGGTGGAATCGCCAAAGGGGAGGACCACGTGGGTATTAGAAATTTGCCACGTGGAAGAACGTGATTGAATCAGAATGGTGGGGACACCTACGTTTGGGTGATCATATGTTTTGTGGGGGTAGGGGTAGGGGTAGGGGTGGGGTTGGGAAGAGCAATGGAAGAGGACATTTGGCTTTAAAGTGAGCTGGCATGAGTACGAGCTGCCTGCCTGGTGGAAGGCAGGCATTCACATGCACAAACCCCCACAAATCATCCCTGTGCACAACAACAACATATTATTACTACGTGGAATACGGGATCAAAGATTCCAATCAACTTTTTTTTTTTTTCTTTCTTTCTTCTTTTCTTTTTGCTAAACTAAATAAATAAGTAAGATTTGTGCTTCATAATTTTGTTAACATACTGCAACGTTTAAGGTGACATCTTGTATAAAAATATATATTTATATTGCCATATATATTTTTTAAAAGAGTAATTTTTTTAAATATATGTTTAGTTTTATTAATTACTTTAATAAAAATTTAAACATATAACTTTTTACATTATAACTAATAATTTATTTATTATTATATGTATAGTATATCAATAATATATATATATATATATTCATCCGTTTAATCTGAAATTTTAGACCATAACAATATTTGGTTAGGCTCATTATTATCTAATGAGCTAACTGGGCCTAGCATTACTCAATCAAGACTTGTTTAATAAACAAACTTTTTTTTTTTTTTTTTTAGCAGACGTTTAATAAATGAACTTTAGTGAATCAAGTTTGCATTGGGTCCAACTTACAAATTTTTCTAAATCAGCTTATGACATTAAAAGAAAAAATTTTAATTGCAGAAATACATTATTATAAATAAAATTACAACAATAAAAAAAATATTCAAGATTAAAAATTTAAAATAATTATTTAATTCTATTTTATAACTGTGAACATACAACATATGATTTGAAGAAAGTTGTATTTTTTTTCTTTCCTTGAAATATACTCTAAACAAGTTGTTTAAGAACGTAAAATGATGACATTATTTAGGTTTAGTTCGATCATTAAATGAGTTTTAAGATTAAGACTGATTGTACATCATTTTATGTAAATGAATGAAATGGATCAATATTTTTATCTAGATGAGCCCCCCCAGAATCTTCGTGGGGGAAGTGCCCGCCCAGCTTGGTACAGCTCTAGAGGAGATGTTCCTCTCATTGTGGAGTTGATCCAACTAGTCCACTTAAAAATGTCGGACGGTGATGTTCCTCCCACCATGGAGTTTATCTAACCAGGCCCACCTAAAATATCGAATCATTACATTGTCTGTTTTTTTTTTTTTTTCTTGAACTGTTGTGTCAATGATTGCACCATTGAGTTTCTTTAATTAAAGTACGTTTCATTAAAAGAGACACGATCTCATCGGTGATTAGTCCAAAATGACGTGAAACATGCAATTTACACAAGTAGGCCTATCCTATCCCTGCAGTTAAATTAATTGTTCAATTGATTTGAGACAACATGTTTAAATATCTAAATCAAGGATATACAACCAAAAAAAAAAACCAAAAAAGCCCTTAAATCTCTATTTTTTGAGATCTCGAATCCTAGTCTTATAAAATTTATGTGAACTAAGATATGCTTCATAATACAATATATTTTTTTATAGATAAAAAAGAAAAAAACTAAGGAATCCCCCCCCCCCCGAAAAACCACCAAAAAAAAAAAGGGTTAATTGGATATATACATTAATTATATATCGCCCGCCTGTGGCGCAAATCTTGTATCCTCGTATTCTAAAAGTAATCGAACGGCTCCGATTGACCCTTCCGTTGCCAAAACGACGACGACGACGACGACGACGTTTGTCTTCTTAAGCTCGAAATCTGAGGTGGCGCCAGCGTTCTTAGTAGGGCGAAATTGAGACCTTTGAAGAACGGGTGGATCTTGACGTCAGCGGATCCCCGCCTCGACCCGATCCTGTTATTCGGATCCTTGGTCAACAATCCAGAAATCAAGTCCCGGGCGTGGTTCTCAAGCGTGGATGAAGGCGAGGGGGTCGGGAAAGTCAAGGGCTCCTTCACGATGTTGCGCAGCGTCAGGTCGTTCGACGCGGCTGCAAACGGCGTCCGTCCGTAAATCAGTTCGTAGATGAAGATGCCCAGGGCCCACCAGTCAACCGCGTTTCCATGGGACCCTCCAGAGGCGACCTCCGGGGCCACATACTCGTGGGTCCCGACGAACGAGCACGACCGAGCGGCGACCGGCTCGGCGACGAACAGCCGGTTGGGGCTCAAAGTTCTTATCTTTTTAGACCGGAAGAGCCGGTTAAGCAGGCCGGAAAAGGTTTTTCTGGAGCCCGGTCGGCTGTACTTCGAGCTAGCTAGGGAAGCGAGAACAGGAGAGCAAGATGGAGACTCAACGGCAGGGATGGCGTCAGAGCAGAGGGAGAGGTCGAAATCGGAGAGCATGATGTGACCATCCGATCTGACTAGGACGTTTTCAGGCTTTAGGTCTCTGTAGATAATGCCCAACATGTGGAGGTACTCCAGAGTTACAAGCACCTCAGCTGCATAGAATCTGAAGCCCCATGAAGACAACAAACTTTAGGCTTTTTTTCTTTTTTCTTTTTGGGTTTTCTTTACATAATTTTCTGAAGGGACTGTGAATGTGATTGGATGAAGAGAATCTGAGGAGGAAACAATCTAGTTTCTTGCATGGAATTGCAAAAAGATACTATCTTTGGTCTGGTAAATTATGATTCACTAGAGGGTAGGTAACCATGGAGACAAAATTCTATTAATGCTATTAAAGGGATGCCTTCGAGTAATGGAAATTTGCGGCAAAGTCTGAAGGAAAATGAAAGAAAATAAAGGGAATTCTTATCTTTCCAAGCTCATCAATTAATGTTATCATTGAAATAAATTGATTAACCCAAAATAATCGACGAAAAAGGTGCTTTTTTTTTCCTCCCTTAGAAAGAGAGAGAGATGAAGGGGACAAGACAAGACGTGCCATTTGAATTTCAGAAAGAGACGGCAGACACTTCCATGCAATGTGAGAAAAAAGTCTACTGGTTTTTTTTTAACAAGACAATCTTTTCTTCTCTCTCTCTCTCTGTTTTTTTTTTTAAATTTGTAATTTGGATGCATTTATGTATGGTGATTATAATTACCTGGCTGAGGTAAGGGAGAAGCGTTTGTGAGGCTGCCTGTGTCGGAGAGAATGCAAGTCGCCACCCGAACAGTACTCCATGACAATGCAAGAGTCATTTGAATTTCACTCCGCCCTCAATATCCTCGTGATCGTGATGGTTGTCTGTGAGGTGGCAGAGGTAGACGGTGCCGATGTCGCCGGAACCGATGCGGCCGAGGAGGCGGAAGTCGCGGAAGGTGAGACCGGCTTTGCGAATGGTAGAGTAAGCGACGTCAGAGGACCGGTGAGGCTTGATGGAGAGGTTTTCCGGATTGGATAATCTCCTTGTTGTTGTTGTTGTTGTTGTTGACGAAGCTGGCATCATCATAACCTCAAAGGAAAAATGGCTGTACCAGCTGTCCCTGCTGGTTGAACTGTTGCTAAAATCCGCCGTCTTCAAGTTCCGATCACCGCGCGGTGGCCACACACTAACATATTGTTAACCAAAAGAGAGTGTTTCTAGAAGACCCCTCTCTTCATTTAGTTCAAAAGGGTTGAAAACAGATAGCAATCCAAAAAAGAAGAAGAAGACACAATTGATTGATGAATGATAGAAGGAAGTTTTAAAAGAAGGCAAGAGCACAGTTATACCTGAGTCCAAAATAATAGAAGAGAGCTATGGAAAGGACTCAGCAGCAGGTTCAATGGAAGAAAGAGGGCATTAAATGTATTTGATATGAAGTGTAGCCGATTTTTTTCTATTTAAAGCGTCCCTGTTAAAGTTAATTTAAATTCGTTGCTGGTTAAAATTAATATTTAGATAAGAATTATATATATATATATAATTAGTAAATTAACATTAGAATAAAAATTAAATTAATTGAATGCAATTTAACATAGATTTAGTATTATTTAGATAAAATTAATATTTTTATTATATAAAAAATTAAGTATTTTAGTTTATTGTGTGCTTTGAAGTAAAAATTGTATCACCATGTTATTTGTGTGTGTGCAATTTTTTATTATATTGATAAAAGTACAAATAGTTTATAATTATTTAATAGTAATACTAGAACTAATTAAATTTTAATTTTTTTTTTACATTTTGTATCAAAACTTTGGGTAAATTATATTGCATATTTCAGGTTTAAGGAGTAATTACCATTCATAATCTGCACTTTTTTGAAAATTATAATAAAAATCTTATGACTAAAACTGTATTAGTCAAAATGGACAGAAATTATGAAAGGATGAAATTGTTCTGATTTATTAAAATAAACTATTTTGTCGCTGCTTTCCTAAATTTTTGGCTCTCATTTTCGAAAAAAAAAAAACAAAAAAGTTTACCTTCTTCTATTTTTTATTTCATCCCTTATCCAATTTCTGGCATATTTGTAAATTACCAAATTATGTCCGTCTTTTATACTCAAAAAGTCTCTAAAATCACATGAAATAAAGCCGTAGATATTGTTTTTGTTTTTCTTTTTCTACTGCGGCCTTTTTGTTTCTGTCGGACAGCGCCACTGGTTTCGCTGCTCCATTGTCCACTCCGACAGCAAAATCAGTCCAAAAGGGACCCCACCGGGCCCTCGACCTTGACATTCCGAATTTATCAACAACGAGTCTTTGCCAACATGATGCTAAGTTTGCTTACTAATTATTGTTTTGTTTGTTGTGCTACCAAATGTTCTTTTATTATTTTGGTTTTTCCCAATTTCAATAATTGGCCTTTAGACAAATATCAAAAAAAAAAAAAAAAAAAACTAAAAATTGTGCGTTTAGAGTGAAAAATGACAAAAGAACGAAGAGGTAAAAAAAAAAAAACAGATCATTTGTTTTGGTTGTGTGTTTTCGATTTATATGTTTTTATGGTCGGAGGGGAAATTGAGAAAGAAAGGACAATGGCTTTGGTTTTTTATTGTTGGAGGGGCTTTAGAGGTGACAAAATTGATAGCAAATGAGTTAAAATTTAAAAAGCTTGAAATTCAAATAATTTAAATTTAAAATTTAATATATCCAAGTTAAATAAACCTGAGATTTATGTAAAATTTGATAATTTTAAAACTTGATATACCTAGAATTTAAATTACCCAAAAATCGAATTATTTCAGACATAGTTGCTACCAACTCGGCCTTTGTGATCGGGCGTTTTTTTTTTTTTTTTTTGGGGGGGGGGGGTAATTGAAATTTGCTTAGAAAAGATGATGACGACGTAGGCTTAAGGCACGTGCGGAGGCCGAGTTGCTTAATGCTTTGGAATTCTACGCCGCATGTGGTCGGTCTCTGTGTTCTTGGACATTGGAAGTCGAGTAAAAAGCTGTTTGACGTGGGAAAGTGCTCAAGAGTTCAAACTTCGAACATGGCGAGAACGTGGCCACCCCCATGAATCGATCCGGTTGTTGGCCGGACAGTTTGAACGAATAGATAGCGAATAAATTTGGGACTAGGTTCACCCAAGCGATAATTAGCATTACTTACGATTTTCTATTTATTTTTTATTTTTTATTTTTTTTGGGTTTCTTTTTCTTGGATCATTAAAAAGACTACCAATCGGGTGATTGATTATTAAATGATCATATAATATGACGTGATTATTTGATTAACCTCAACTTAATTCATATTTGTACAAAATATAGACTTAAATATATATATATATATATATATATACTTTTTTTTAAATTTACTCTTTTCACTTAGTTATATGCGGATGATTTATTGATCAAAATGTAAGAAACGCCCTCTTAATTATGACCCCAAGAATTAGGGTCAATTGCTAAGTCTATTATTTATGTATTTATTTGTTTTCCTTAATTAATTGACTCTAATCGTAAATTAAAATTTGAGGCTTTTAATCATAAAATAACTCAAATGGCGGAGGATTATAATTATAATTCAGTAGTTGGGTCCATTATTCTAGTACGAAACGGTCCGCTTGCCATCAAAATTGTCCATTATTCTAGTACGAAACGATACACTCGCTAAGAAATTTTGCTTTCACCTTTTTAGTCTGTGTTCCCTTCCGATCTTAGCACGGGATTTTCATTCTGTACAGGAATTAATCTTGTTGACCCAAGACCTCACACAATCATACTTTTGTCTGTCTCATCCAATCAAATTCCCAATCATCTTTCCTCCCAATGGACCACTGCCACAATTTTTTGTTTCTTGGTTTTTGTTGCATTCTCACATTCCTCACTCAAATATCATTGGTTTAATATTTTCCTCACTTTTTTTTTTTTGGGGTTTATCAAAACGTAGCTTTGTAACTTTTGACAGCATAAAGACAGTTTATTACAAGTTCTATGATTATTTTTGAGTTCACGCTGCAAATGCAATTGAAGAGAGTTAGGGAGAGAGAGAGAGAGAGAGAGATATATATATATATATATAATTCTTATTGGTGTATGTTAGAATCCAATTTCCTTCATAGTGTCAACTTCAAATACCTTTCTAAATGAACTGAAGAAAGCAATGTAGAAGTGTAGGGGGAGACAGATTAGCAAGAAATTGAAATCCACATGGGCGAAGAAAACAGTTCCTTCATGACATGTCGGCAAGAGTGGTATTTCAGTTTTCACAATCATAGTCACATTTGCGATCAAAGTATAAAATGGGAGGATGTTGATTCATTGGGACCCATAATGGTTTAGATGGAATAAGGTGCCTGGCAAAAGGCCAACAAAAACTGCAACAGGTCGGGAAGTGGTGTGCATTGGAGACTAGACAAATTCTCCGGGATGGGGAATTCCAAGCACCCACGTTTAAGAAAGGCTTTGCATATTTGTTGACGTCAAATGACAAAAATTGATGAACAACCCAAGAAGCCAACCGTCGACTATTCACTCACATGATTAACAAGCACAAGACGTGTGATGAAAGATGTTATGTTATGTACTCTTGCTTGTGAATGGTGATGGCTTGGCTAGCTAGACAACCTA
Source organism: Ceriops zippeliana (assembly GCA_037897445.1). NCBI lineage: Eukaryota > Viridiplantae > Streptophyta > Magnoliopsida > Malpighiales > Rhizophoraceae > Ceriops > Ceriops zippeliana. The sequence continues at coordinate 2,783,354 of JBAPLH010000115.1, forward strand.
CTGGAATATTGCAGCCATGAAGTTGGGGTAACTTTGTTCACCCTCTGCATTATCTAACATTCCTTCCAATTTTTTAATGTAACCATTGCAATAAGCAGATTTTCTTTTTGTTTTTTTTGGTCGTAAATTAAGAAGCACACTGGATCATGAATTATACAACAAAAGGTCGTTAATTAACCTCATCTCATAAATCACTTTCTCTTGTCTAGATTTGACTTTGAGACCCAATTTTAATTTGGGGGCTTAGTCATTAGCTAGGGATATTGTTCTAACTAATTACAGCAAAATCAGGTAACTTTTCATGTCCTTCAAGACTTTTCATTTCAATGAAATTTAGATGGGCTATTATCTTTTACCCTTTTTAATTAGGTTGTTAAGGGTCTATTTAGCATTGTTGTTTAGCTTTACTGTTACAGTCGACAAATTAATGATATAGAAACCCAACTATTACCAAATGTAATTAATTGATAGATTTGTAAAACGCAACCATAATTCCAAACACATCTTAAACAATTTAGGCATTGTTACATTGATCTTAGGGCGACAAAGTCATGTCTTAAAGCTAAAGTGATTGTTATAAATTAATTTTAAAAAAAAAACAATTAGGCATAGTTACATTGAACTCGATTGCCATAAATGAATTGGAAGTTAAAGCAGCACATAAGGTATAGAGGATACCTAAACAGCCACTAATGTGGTAATATTTTATAAGTAAAAGAGCAATCATTTACTTGGTACACAATGTGGGGCCTGAAATAACGTCCATAGAAAGACTCCTTTTTGACAAAAATGCAAAGGAAAATGAGAGGATTCTTAAAGAATAGGTAAATGCAGCTCAGAATTCTAAGCCATAAAATCTGGTGAACATAACAGTAATAAAGCATTCCGAATCTCTTACTTCAAACTTTCTCTTCTCCCTTGGCAGGAATGGTGGGTCAAAGTCTCTCTCTCTCTCTCTCTCTCTCTCTCTCTCTCTCTCTCTCTCTCTCTTATTCAACTTTTTTTCCATCCCATCAGGAGATGGAGATGTTTGCTAGCGTATTTTTGGGGAACTTTTGAAAAGTTAAAAAACCTTAAACCTTAAGCGATCACTAAGATTGTGAGCGGATTTTACATTAAATATTTGTAAGATTTGAAAGTTTGAGACAACTGCAGCTCATCTATTTGCGCGGCTATATCTCCTTTTTCCCTGTTTTTAAGATTCTCATTAGGACCTTTGGATCTTATTACATCACAAGTGAACAATATACATAAACTAGAATATGTTTTCAAGGTAACTAGAAGTCTTTTCACTTGTTGGCAATGGCAATATCTGCTTACTTTTGTCCATTTTTCCCTTTTATTGTTTTGGAAAATGTTCCCCCAAAAACAGTTGTTTTGGGAAATGAATGCTTGCAACATGTTATTGATCATGTGTCTCCTCGTTTCTTCTTCTTCTTCTTCTTCTTCTTCTTCTTTGTATTTTTGGGAATCAACGAGAGGGAAATAACATTTACAACAATGGGGTTATATTTTTAACTGAAAACAACATGTTTCCCCAACAAATTTCTTATTCCTGACAAATGAAGGTTGTTAAATTTAATAATTAGACAACATCTTGTGACTGTCCAACGATTAAAACGAACACAAAACTTCAGAATCCATGTAAGTTGTGGTCTACAAGATTTATTAACAAAGATAACTATCCACACATGGTTCCAGAAATTGATGTGGCTCCCATTCCCCAACAAATTAGCAAAATTCTCCATGATCACTAACCCATATCCTTCTTCCCCCTACCAAGGCCAGCGTTTCCACTCCCCATATCGTGCCTGCCTGACTGACCTTTGCCCACAGAGCCTCCTTTTCCTTTGCCAGTCAGCAAAGGATCGCATAGTAAAGCCGTCCACATTCCTGAACAGCACACGACAGCTCTTCCTCCCGGAAAGGTCGTTCCAAGCTCCTACCATCTGAGTCCGTAATCTGATGGAAAAAATAACTCTTCCCGTAATGCCCCGTTTTAAGGATACTTTCAAGGCAAGTTAAGAATGCAAATTAATGATATAAAACTCAAAAAATATGCCAAATTATCATGAAATATGATATGAATGTGAGAAAAATTGGACCTTTGATGACATACCAAGGTCAATGAACAACACAAGAACACTGGAATGTGGTTGATAAGCTTATAATAAGTGAAAAGTAAAAACCAAAAAAAAAAAACAAAAACAAAAAGAAGGAAAAGGATTTCCAAATGCGGTTCGTTATCACTAGAAAAATCAGTAGAGAAAAGCCAATGAGAACAACCCACCAATATTCCCGGTGTCTTGATAGACCAAGAACATGACAAAATGTGTTGCATTTCTATGTCTACTAAGAACAAAGTGGGTGTTAGTTGAAGGTCAAGACAATCCAAGGAAGTACATCAAATAACCACGGGAAGCTAAATTAATTTAATAAGATTAACAGTTAGAAATAATAACATAATAACTGTATCACTAGTAACCCAAAGTAGGTTAAAAGAAAAAAAAAATGGAACATGGAGAAGAATCCAAGAGATAGGAATCCAATTTTTCTTTCTTGGTTCCATAAAATGTCCACCAAATGTCTCCAAATGTTCAGATTGCTAAGTAATAGGAATCCAATTTTTCCTTCTCGGTACCATAAAATGTCCACCAAATGTTCAGACTGCTTCTAATTTCAATTTAAATTTAAAGACATAATAATTTGTGATTTAACATCTAATTGTCCGATTTGTCCCGTTGTCTATCTCGAGAATGATCTCAAGAATACAAATTTTATCAAAGGACAGGATTTCAAGATATATATATATATATATATATATATGCATACATATCTTGGATTTCAATTTCCTAATACGTAATATTTGATAAATATTTTATAATTAAAATAATAATTATAATTATCATTTCATTAGTTATAAAGTAACTCAACGATGAATAAAAAAAAACTGTGGTCCTATACTATACTATTTTCAAAAAATTCAATAAAATAAAATAATTACTTAAAAAATATAAGGTGGAAAAATATGAAATATAAAAATTTATTCTTTTAAGTATATAGATCTAAAATAAAGCTATAATTAAAATTATCTGTGATAGAATCTAAAAACTTAATATTATCTTCCTTTAAGTTCATAAAAAGAGGAAATTATAATTAAAAATTTCATATCAGGTTTAGCATGATGCTGGTCATCAATGAGCATTTTATAAAGATTCAAATAAAAATGACTTAAATTATTATTTGAGAGTAATTTTTTGAGAAAATAAAGAGAAGATATTAGAAGTTGTTTTTTCAAAAAAAAAAAAAGTAAAGGAATTTAGGAGAAAAAAATTTTATTTTTAATTTTTTCACAAAACAAAAATAAAGATAAATTTTTAAAATAAATTTCTCTTTGTTTTTCTTAATTTACAAGTTAAAGAGAGATTGTTACATATAAGTAAAAACAATGAAGTGGTAGGAAGAGAGCGAGCTACTGAGATTTTTTTTTTTTTTCCAATTTTGTCTACAACACACACGCATACTAGATGTGGACCATGCATTGCATAATTTTATTGAATAATACTAATATGAGTTCAATTTAATATTGAGATGTACTATAATTATTATATTATTTCAGATAATGTAATTATAAATTTATTATAAATTCAAATAATTGACTTTTAATTAACAAAATTCTAGTGTTTTGTTTCATCAAGAATTTTTATTTTTTTATTATAATTATTAAAATACATTCAACTAGATTTACTAACGAATGAGTTTTTATATTATTAGTTTATTAACTATAACAAAAAAATTCAATCACAACATCAAATAAATGCATAAAGTGAATAGGCTAATAAAACTTATAGGCTGGCCGGTATTATTAGTTTATTTTATTTATTTTTCTTTTTTTAGGGGGTGGGGGGGGTGGGGGAGTGTTACACGAAACTAAAAATTCAAAATAGGAGGTTTCCCCAGAGAAGGCTGGCCCGTATCCATATTTGAATTCGTACGAGTAAAGTAGTCTTGCTGCTACCAAAATGAAATAAATTTTCGTTTTGCTTATCCAAAAGCCCACCATCACAAAGCCAATTTTAAGAGGAAAAAAAAAAAAAAAAACAGAAAGCCCACCATCGTGAAGTTCCACTTTTGGGTATACTATTATAATAATGTAAAAAGTAAATTAATTATAAAAAACAAAGAATTTTATTTTTTAATTAATCTTTTAAAATGTATTCATCACTTTAATATCCCTATAGTTACTTCCATTATTTAATATGATCGATAATTTTTAATTATAATTTTTACATAACATATATTTTTATAAAATAAATATTATGTTATTACTACATCAGCTATAACTTTTATTATAATATAATTTATTTTAGATTATAATATTATGATTCTTTTTTTTTTCTATTTTATTTGTGTGTACATTTTATTATTTAGAATTTTATTTCTTTTTCTTTTTCAATTTTTATCTATAATGTAAAATTTTGATTTTTATGTAAATTAGAGAAAAAATAATTTTAATTGCAGTCAATTATATATATATAATCTTCTCCCAATTTTTTAAAATAGTCAAATCTTGTAACTATGTATATATTTTTTTTTTTTTTTTTTTTTTTTGAACAAAATAGCTGATTTTTCTTTTAATTTTTCTCTTATTTTCTTATTAAAAGTCATTTTAAGTTTTCTAAAAACATTTACCTACAAATTAAGTATATAATAGTTTTTACTTCTTTAAAAATAGAAATTTATGTATTTTTCTTTTAATAAATTAAGATAATATAATATTTAATCTTATATTTTCTTCTTAAAATAATAATAAAAAATTATTTAATTTTTAAAATATATCTTTTTATTAATATTTTTATCACTCTAAGATAATTACAACTCAAGAAGAGAAATAGCACTATAATATAAAATTTTTCCTAATTTTAAAATTTTAGCTTTTTTATAATTTTTTTCTCTATTTTAATTTAAAAAAAAAGATGGAGAGAGAACATTTATTCTCAAAATTATTTTTTAAGGAAAAATTTTCTATTTATTTTTCTTAAAAGGGAAAAAAGAAAGCTACTTCCAATATTTCTTTTCTTATTTTTATAAAGAAATACTTTCAAATAATAACAAGCAGATTTTTTTTATTTTTTTAAAAAGTTTATTAACAATTTAAATCTTTTTTGTTTTTCATAACTCCATAATTTGTTGATGGCTAACATTATATTGACCAAATACAAAATTTTTAATTACAAACTCCTCTCTTTGTGAACTTAAAGGGAGATGGTGTCGAGTCCTTATAATTTTTTCATTGGTAATTTTAATTTTAATATTATTTTAAAATGAAATATTTTAAAATATAAAATTATGTATTTTATATATTATATTATTATTATTAGTATATGTTATTGAATTTTGATAAAAAAAAAACGTGGTGCTTGTTTGCAGTTTTTTTATTAATTAATTTAATCATGATTAATAAAATGATAACTGTGGTTGTTATTTTAATTTACAATATATTTGTCAAATCGCGTACAGAGTGGGAATAAAAGGTATGTATACTGAGTCCGTGACTTCTTCCTGCTGCGTGGCATAGCTCTACATAATTTTCTTGTATTTTTCCTTAAGAACTATAGCTATACATAATTGAATGAATATGACTTTTCGAATCTATAATTTAAGTGAAATTAATATTAACATTGATACTTGGATAAATGGTTCGGATTGAACAAAAAAAAAAAAAAAACAAAGGCAAATGTAAGGAGTTTTGATTTGTGGTAACTTGCCATAGGAGTATTTATATGACATTAATGCCAAAATTTAATGTACAATTAATACTTACGTTAAGATGAAAACTAAAGAGATTAATATTAATTAATATATTTTTAATAATAATTAAAGATGTGATAACTATTGTGGTTTTCTCATCTTTGTGCAATATACTTCCCAAATTTCTTTCATATTTTACATCTTGATCCCAACCCAAAGTATCCATGTTGTGTAAAGTTTTTTAGTTGCAGTTGCTCTCACCTTCTTTGGCACAATTTGCATGTGTACAAACAATCCTTTTTTTTTTTTTTTTTCTTTGGCACTAATTTTATATTGTTTATCCCATCGTGATTTATTTCTTATGTCAATTAAATTTTACAATTGGTTAAAATAAATTTAATTAAATTTCCTTCCTTAATTGACATAAGCAAGAGATCAATTTTATAATCTCCCTGTTAAGATCATAACCTACAATCTCAAGCAACAATATGTCACTGCATATATTTTTTTCTTTATTTACAAAGTTTATCTATTTTTTCATTAATATTAGAATCATTAATATTTACTTACAAAAAAGTTATGTATACAAAATTTTACCTTTTAATTATAGTTCACGCACCATGTGATAAATGATGGGTCAATTAGTATATTTTTTTAAATAAATATTGAATTAATTAGAATTAATAATTGAAATTAATATACCTTCAATTTGCACGCATATGAAATAGAATTCATTTACTTAACAGTTTTTCTAACTGTTGAGTTTCTACCTTTCAATTTTTTTTTTTTTTTGAGTTTATACGAAAGAAAATTATTAAGTGTTAAGTTAAAACTATTAATAAATAGATATTGATCAATGAATATATTATATATATGTTGGGATCATAAAATATTTTTAAAATTTATTGGAATATTTTGATTATATTTTAATATTTTTAAATTTTTAAGAAAAAGATAAACTTTTTAAAATAATTTTGCACGAAGCACGGAGTGTAAGTTAAGTTTATAATAACAGATATGACACTTTCCTCGAGTTTAATCCAACCCAATGTTGTCATAATCGGACCAGATTGGATTAGTTGAATCAATTTAACTATGAATCTATTAAATTATCGATTCGATTTAATTCTAAAAATTGAGCAGAAATTAAACAGGTAAAATATTGGTCTAACCCGAAAAATAAAAGGTCAAAAATGGATGAAAAATAACAAATATAAAAAAATTATAATTTTATCTCAAAATTTTATTTAAATTATAATAGAGTCTTAAATTTAAAATTGAAGTTTTATTTAATTACATATGCGTGCAAATTGAAGGTATATTAATTTCAATTGTTAAAACAAAAAAAATTAATATATAATCAAGTCTTTTTATAATTTTTTTTGTTAAAAATGTTGGAGTTTAACTATTGAAAATAATTTTTAGTGAAAATATATCATATATGATTGTTTTTTTTTTTCAATTACTTTCATGAATATATAATAATTATTAAATATTTATTCTACCAACTTGAATCACTAGCTTTTTCAATTCAATGACCATTCTGGTTCTAACAACATTGATCCAACATAAGCCTTCTTCTTCCTGTAACAAAAAAAATATTATTTCTTCACGAACATGTCAAATGCTAATGCCAAGCAAGTTTAATGTTATTTCTCTCTTTATAGCTCCACAAATATTTTAATAATAAAAAATTTATAGTTATATTTTTGAGATAAAATGTTGTAAACTTAGAAAATAAAAAATTATAGCCATGTATAAATTTATCATTTAATTGACCTCCTGATTTAAAAAAAGAAAAAAAGAAAAAAAAGAGAGAGACAGAAGAGGGAAAGGCTGAGGAGAAGGACATAATTTCCCTCGAGGGAAAACCCTTTTCCTCGTTTAGTCTGTCAGCATTTGTAGGACGCCCGCCATTTATGTCACCGGCCAATCTTTAATGAGTCTCTAACCCATCAATAAGCAACTCATTTTCCATTGTGTCTAGATATGGTCAGAGAGAAAAAGGAGTTTTAGAGCTCTCCTCACTTAGAGCTAAGGGTGGAGCATTTTGGGTTTGGCTGAGAAAGAGGAGAGGCTTTGAAAGTTTTTTTTTTTTAAATCTTTCTTGCCCTTTTGGTTTCCCATTCAGACGAATGGGTACAATGAGGAAGAAAATATTGGCCATACAGTGCCTTCTGCTCCTGGAATGCTATCTGGGTATTCTCTGTTTCTTGTTTGGCGACCATTTCTCTGTTTATTTTCTTCTTTTACATGGGGCTGGTTAGTGGGGAAACTATTTGTCATCTGTCTATTTGCAGTTTCTTGGTTCCTCTGTTCTTGACTTCTTTGATGAAACATCTTGAGCAGAACATAGCTTCAGCGGAGGACAAGTTACTGTTTTGTTTATATCTATAAACCACGTTTCTAGTAGGCTGATCTGGTTTTCTGTTTTTTTGGTTGACAAAAAAACATTCTTGACACTTGCATTGAGTTACATTTGTTTTCTTCTTCTTCTTCTTCTTTTATGGGTTGGACTTCCATGAAAGTGGTCGCTGGTGGGTTAACATTGGTTTTTTTTTTTTTTTTTTTTCATCACATCAAGCATCGCTGGGTAAAATTTTCAATGCCATTTGTTCTCTCGCTGTTTACTGTAATGAAATTAATTAAGAGGAGGTTTCTGATAACACTGATAATTATTAATTGCTTCACTTGTTTTGTTTCTTCAGTTTCCTTTGACTTAATGTCTCATTTATTCTCTTTAGTATATTTTCTTTAATATATTATCATCTTCAGAACCAGCCAGAACACATTCTTTATTTTATGTTGACAATGCCGAGAATAAATAAAGATATGAAAAAAAAAAAAAAAAAAAAAACAAAGGTGAATTGGCAGATACACTTTGCTTCTAAAGTGCATCATGGTAGATGCCGTAGGACAAATTCATTTTCATAGTTGTTCATGGCCCAATGGCTGCTAAGATGGTAAGGGAAAAAAAAAAAAAAAGGCAGGTTGGTTATAGTTACAACTCTTAATCAGATATTGTGGGATTACATAATGGCAGATCAGGTTCCAAAAAAGCCCCTGATTTGATGTCTTTGCCGTTTCCATATTAGGGAAATTTTGTGGGAACTTTAGTCAGTTATGGAGAGGGTAGCCCTTGAGAAAATAGTAAAAGTTTTTCTCTTTATGTTCAGAAGGTGACAAATTCGAGTCATAACAGCAGTCTCATTTTCAACGATCTTCCTCTAGCTCTTGCAAAACAAGAGGCCTCTTGCATATTCTATAGGCAATTATATATCAAATTAAAAGATATAATTTTGTATTTGTGATTAGATCTAAATTGGAATCAAATGGTGCAGCAGTAGTAGAATGGGAATAACATTTTTATTGTTTTTTTTTTTTTTTTTTTTACTTTTCTCATGGTACATTAATCTTAGTATTACTCCAGATGGCAAATACACCAAGGGTTAACTCTTGAGGTAATAAACTGAATGCCGAAATAGATTGGGTCAGTGAGCATAGAAATCAGTCCAATTATTTGTTTTCTTTCCTTTGTAAATTGCAATGAAAACGAGTTTTTATTTGTATGATTAAGGCATTCCATGGAAGCTTTAGTCCAGCAATCACCGATATTTTTTTGTCCCCCCCTTTCTCTGATACCGTTTCAATTCGTTTACTTAGCCACCTGCAAAACTCAAGTCCATGCAACGGAGCCGACGGTGCAAGAGAAGGCAGATACTGCAATTCCAGTCACAACATTGTCACCTCCAGAAGGCAACACCACGTTCCTTGGTGGCACGACATGGTGTGTTGCCCGCTCGGGTGCATCCATAATTGATCTGCAGAATGCATTAGATTGGGCCTGTGGTTTGGGGATGGCAGAGTGCAGTTCGATCCAGGAAGGTGGAGTGTGTTTTGAACCTGATACCCTGGTGTCTCATGCCTCTTTTGCTTTCAACGACTATTACCAACAGAATGGGAATTCTGATATTGCTTGCAACTTTGGAGGAACCGCTACTATCACTAAGAATAACCCCAGTAAGCAATCTCTCTAGCATTTCACCTTTATCAAGTATTTTGTCTAGTTAGAACAACGAACCGTTGCAACAAATGCCAGCTGTGCTTTTGCATTTTGAGAAATCGAAGTTGGAGAATAGGATTAGGCCAATGATTTTGGAAAAATGTCCCTTGTTTTTACTCAAAAGCAATCAAAACAAAATGTTCTCGTACTTGTTGGGAGCTAAAAATTTTACCGCACTAATCCTTGCCATTATTGTTGTACAGGTTATGGAAAATGTGTCTACTATGCATCTGCATCTGGGTACATTGTTATTCTTATAGAAGTTAAAAATGTCTTACTATAATTGCTTATAATCTCGTTCAAATTCCATCTGCATCTGGGTACACTTTTGTACTTTATGTCATCCTAACATGGAACATCCATTTATTGTGTTGGGGAGTTTCTCAGATCCACTAGCTCATCGGCACCACCATTACGCAAGTACAGACAGGAGTTTATATGGTGGAAGTGCGCTGGAATTTTTCTGCTTTTGTACATGAGAAGATGAACTTGCGAATGAAGCTGAACGTTGATTTACAAAAGCTCGAGACTCAAAAAGTTATATTAACATCACTCTTCATCTATCCTTTTGTTGAGTTTAGTTGTTATGTAGATCTCTCCCTAGTTGTTATTCCTATCCTTGCTAATGGGTTAGGAATCTATGGATATTATGCAATTAAATCCTCCCTTTTTGTCCCCCGACATGCTTTGTTGAATTACACCAAGGAATCCACTGCATGGACGGGGAGAGAGAGGCCTGATGCTGCGAGCTCGTTATTATTATTATTATTATTATTATTATTATTATTATTATTATTATTATTATTATTATTATTATTATTATTATTATTATTATTATTATTATTATTATTATTATTTTGAATATATTGTGCAAATATTTAAAGCGAAATGTGCAAGCAAGTATTATAAAATATAAACCTAACATTTCAATAATTATTTATACATTTTTCTTACACTTTTTAACACATTTTATCCAACTATTTGAATGTCATATTTTTTCTTAATAGGAAAAGTAAAGTGGAACTCCTGTAATCTTTAAATTGCAATCTTTGCTGCTACGTTTCTTCATTGTGAATTTACCCGAGAAAAAATATTTATTATGGTTTTACGTAAAGTTGAAACTCCTGTATGTCCTGCTTTAGATCTTGCGTATATATTCAGTCTCTATATATATATATATATGCACTGAATATAACATTGATAAGGGTATCTCGCAGGTCAGATTTACAAAAATTGTTCTGTTACATTATTTATGATCTTTCAAATTATGATCACATATAAATGATGAAGACTGCCAAAATTATAATAAAATTGTTATAATGGTTTAATTTTAATCCCATTTATTTGGTTTTAAGACAACTTCACCTCTATTCAAATATTTATAAAGATTTTGGGTCTTTGAAATAACTGAAAAAAGAAAAAGAAAAAGACTTTAGTTCTTAATTCTCTGTTCTACAATTTTAGAACTTTGTAATTTACGATTCAATTTCTAATGGAAAGAAATGCAGCGAAGGGCATTGATATAACTAGTGAAAACTAATTAAACGTAGGAAGTTTCAAGCAGAAACAAACACACACACACGCGCTCGCGCGCGCGCGTATGTATATATACCAACCCATATATTATAAATGAGTGCAATAAATGAAATATAATTTGAATTGTTAATTATAATTAATTATCATAAATATTGTCCAAATCACATTTTAGTTATTTTGTCTATTAATTCACGTTTTTAAATTAAATTATTTAATGAATATACATTAAAATACTTACTTGTACTTACTTACTTTTTTTTTTTTTTTTTATGGATTTGGATTACCCTTTTATTTATTTATTTTAATTAACTTTCAACTTAACTCACGCGAGTTAAATTACGAATCTCCATAAAACTAAGGTAATGAATTTAGGAAGCAGAAACTGCAGAGCAGGATTTCTGTACATCTTTTGTCCTTGTCATCCAGCAAACTTTTTGGCATTGGGCAGTGTTCTCTGCACCATGTCTGTGGCATCACATCCAGACATAACACATCATCGTGAGATGGGTTTTTCTTTACGCCATCTCCCATTACTGTTCTTCTTCTTCTTCTTCTCCTTCTTCTTTTATAGGAGATACCATTTACACACAATAAATAGCTTTATTCCCATAAAACTTTTTCTCTCTTTTTTATTTATAAAAAGAGAAGAGAGAAAGGGCGTTAGGATGTAGTGGAACATAAATTAAAAAATAAAAAATAAAAAAACGTAATGTGATCTATTAAATTTATTTTTTTAAAAAAAATTAATCGTAACATATCCGAGGGATCTCGCTTTTCTTTCTGTCTTTTTTTTTTCTTTTTTTTTTTGTGTATTTTGAATTAAATTTTAATAAGTGCAGATTTATCACGTAAAATTGTTCTCCTCGTCCAAAAAAAAAAAAAAAAAAAAAACTCAAGAATATTGGTTTTCTCATTTTAGTTGTTTTCTTTGCATGAAATTTCAATTAGACCTCAAAACACTCTTTAACCTATGTAAACCTACACAAATAGTGGAGAATGAACGGGAATAACAATGCAGAAAACAATAAGTTAACCCAAAAGCAGCAAAAGATGCTTCCAGCACTGTTTTCATCAACACCGCCCAGATGAAAATGAAGAATCATATTACATTCTCAATTTCAGCACACGACCATGCAGTCAGATGCTCTCTAACAGTCAAAAGATTCCGGTTATCATTTCCAACAATCAATTTACGCCCTTTGCACCATCCGATTTAGAGCATTAACAAAAAAAAAAAAAAAAACAAAAGAAAAAGCAAGCTCTACCAAATAACTTTTAATTCTATTAATTCCCCAATTTCCAACTGTTCTAACCATCTTTCGTCCCTAGTTTTTGCAATAAAAATTTTCCTAACTGTATTTTTAGTCTCCTCCTCCATTATCTCAGTTACATGGTACTCTAGCATTCTAAGTGAACACATTAATGCCCCGAATATATCTGTAACTAATCGAACATTGGATTTGCGAAGTACAGCCTTCTATTATTATGATGGATATATACCATATTTCCATTCAAAGCAGCAAAATTTTCTACCCTAACATCACATTCAATCCATATGTTAATTTCTACTCTAAATCCCGTCTGCCTGTATAAAAATATTTGATCATCATCCCTCACTCCAAACTTCCTGCTCACGCTAGACCCAATGGTTGGATACCAAAGCTCTACCATATGATGCACTGCGATATTGCGTTGAGGACCGGAACGTGGTCAATATCATGCAGCCCCGAAAGTCCCTATCTCGGATGTGGCGAGACGGCATTGGCCTCACAATTGTGGTTGGTGTGATCAATGATATCTTATTATTTGAATTGATACTTTATAAAATGCTCATTATAACGAATTTACATAATAATAATAATAATAATAATAATATATAAATTTTAATGACTTATGGGTAAGTTATTGAAACAATTCACATAATTAATTTCAACAACAAACTTCTTATTTGTTTTAAGAAGTGATACGTTTGAGGTCCCGAATATCCTTTTCATGGCGGCCAGGGATCAGTAGTAGGAGCAGGGAAATCAATGGGGTTCTTTTATTTTAGATCATGGATTGATCTTTTTGTAATATGTAAGTAAGTACAACATATGTAATATTCAATATGTGGAATGAATTTGTTCCTTTTTCCCATTTGCTTTCCCTTGGTTTTTGCGTGTGCTAAAACGTTTGTTCTTGTTTTTGATGTTATTTCATTAAAATGGTGGTTCAAGTATTTTATGTATGATTTTTCTCTAATTAGAACTGTTTTATTATTATTATTATTATCATTTTTTTTTTTTTAGTTTCACACTTTCTATGAATGGCAATAATAAATTTTGATCAAATGGGCAAGCAGAACACCTTTACGTTTTAATAGCTTTGTTTATAAAATGCCTTTAAAATCTTAAAATTTAATCTAAAGATGTCGAGACTTGAACATGTTTATGTATCCTCAAAATCTGTTAATCTTTGAAATCGCCTTTATGGGGGGATGCAAAAGAGCTATTTTGCCATATATAAATTTCATTTTCCCAATCGTGAAAAATTTAAAACAGAACCAACTTGGTGTCATCAAATGTGGGAATCGAGATGGGTTGGTCCAATACTATTTCGGCCCAATGTATTTTGGATACAATAGAGACCTTGAAAGCCCAAATGGCGCCTCCGGAACCAGAATATTTGAAGGACACAACAAGCGAGGAGAGTCTTTTGAGATTGGTCCAATGATTATTGGCCCAATTAAGCCCAAACAAATTTCTAAATGTCCGAATCATAGTTTTTATTTAAGCTTTTGTTTCGGAGTCTGAATGAACCAAGATCAGCCCTTGCTCACACAAAGTCTGTTAACGGACTGCTCTGCTTCCCCTGTCGTTTCCCCCAACTCCACCTCATGAGATTGATTCAAATGACAAAAGAATGAGGGTTTAGTACTTGCAGTTGAGGCATATGTTGAGAGTGTACATCCCACTATTGTGACTGCAGGCAATTTTGAGTTTAGTGCGTGTGCTTGAATTGTGACTCATATAATTCAAGTAGTTCAAGCCTTGGCAGGATTTTCATCAATCACCAAAGCTGGGGTTTTGTTTGACAGGGGTTCGCGGGAATTTCAAACCAAGTTGCAAAGTAACCGTTGGACATAATCTTTATAAAAGTACATCAATTGGCTTTGATCTTCCACTCTTGTATGAGTCATTTGGCTCAGCATAAAGTATAGAATTTCCATAATGAGTAACTGTACCCTAGTTGCCGAATTAGGTAATATGAAATCAATGGCTTCTTTGCATCCAATTTTGTGATTCCCCTGGTACTCCAAAGGTACATGATTACTCATCCTTCGACTTATTTCACAAAGGTTAAATAAACATAGAAGAGTAGATCCTTGTCTAGCCATCGCGGCTTGTGGTTGCGGACACAGCACCTTCTTCCATCTTATCCAAACCATTAGCTGTTTTGTTTTCTGCCAATTCCTTTGCGGTGTCATAGCAGGCATGCAGGCCAAAAAAGAAGTAATATATCAGCAGAATGCAAGTCCAGACACCAAATCTTTCGAATGATGCCCTGTCTATTGATCCCAAGAGGAAAATGTTGATTATGATTGAAGCAGATGGCAACCACGGCACCAATGGCACACCCCATAGTTTTGGCTCCCTTGCTTTTGGAACAAAGATATGAAGTGCTAAAGTAGCCAGGAACCAAATTGGAATGGTGATCACATAGCCAGTCCAACCATTTTGCCCTTGACCCCAGATGATTGCGGTGGCAATTGCTGAGCCAAGAATGACCACAATGCAGGCAATGAGCTTATTGCGATTCCCTGATGTTGTGATGCCAGTACTATAGTAGCGACGAACGAGAAGAGCCAAGGCCACAAGCATGAAGATAAACAATGTGGAGATGGAAAGTAGGTTGGCAAGAATATCAAGCTTGGTAAAGAAAGCGATGATGGCTGTAGCCAGAACCATCACTACCGTGGCATTTACTGGAGTTCCTGTCTTCTCATTGACCTGAGCTAGCCAAGGCGGCATCATGTGAGTGCGAGCAATGTGTGTGAGATAGCGAGCCTGGCCTATGGCAGAAACAAGCAGAACCGTGGTCATGCCCTTCAATGCACCCGCAGCAACAATGTACTTAGCCCAGCCCCAACCTACAGTCTCAAATGCTACGGAAAATGGGGCATCTTTATCAATCATCTTGTATGGAACCATCAGGCACAATGTCACAGCTAGGATGCAATATGCCAGAGTAATTATTGTTATGGAGCCCACGAGACCTATGGGGATATCTCGAGCAGGATTCTTGGTTTCTTCAGCCATTGTGGAAACAGCATCAAATCCAACATAAGCAAAGAAAAGGACGGCAGCAGAAACAAAAATCCCACGGGCGCCATAGGGAGTAAATGGGGTATAATTTTTCACTTCTGCTTTGATAAGGCCTGTAATGATGATGAACAAAATCACCAAGATGTGGATGACTGAGGCGACATAATTGAAATGCGAGGAACCCTTTGTGCTGAGAATGGCAAGGATGCAAATTATGGAAACAACGGCAACAGCAATTGGATCAAGGTGGCCATAGGCATCAGGAATGCCGTGTGCTATGATGCGGAAGTCATCAGGCTTATGGTTGCAGAGAGTGGCGAAATAGGAAGTCCATGACCGGGACACAGCAGCACCACCTATGACGTACTCGAGGAGGATGTTGCCGGCAGCCACGAAGGCCACAAAGTCACCTAGCTCAACCCTCAGATAAGCAAATGAGCCCCCTGAAATAAAGCAAACACAACCGTTTTTTGTAGTTCAAAATTCATTCCAGGCAACCTCAAACCAATCTGTAAAGTCCAACCTGTCTAATTTTGATCATATCAAAATCATTTAATGTTGAATCAGATTTTCACATTTCCAATCACTTGAAAACTCAAGGCATTGTATCTTGAAATCAAAGATATCATTGAAGAAGGAAACTACACAAAAGTATGCAATTCCTATGGTTGGTCCTAAACCTCAAGAGATTTTATCAATGTCATCCTAAATATTTTTAAGTTTTTTTTTTTTAGTATAAGTTTTTTTTTTTAGTACTAACACCTTTAAAATCTGTCATAATTGAGAATTCTTTTGAACAAAAATTATTTTATACTAAGTATTTCACAGAATATAACAAATAAATAAATAAATATGCAGTGTACTACTTTCCAAATATACAACCCACTAGAAGCCTTTTTTTTAATCTTTTTCTCTCAAATAAAATTAGAGTGATGCTGAAAGAAGAAGAAGACGATGATTACGAGGAAGAAGAAGTGGAGGAGGAAAATGAGAAATATTTCAATGCGTATTTATGTTTGTTTAGCATATTTCATTAAATACATTTATAATAATTTCGATAAAAAAAAGAGACTAAACTGCTAAAGTCAACTACTACTGGTGTCTCTTTGTGAATAAGAAAGTCTTCGGTACCTTATCCAAGTCCACCTCGTACCCAACTTTTCTTCCTAAATTAATTAGTAAAGTTTTCCGTCCATAACAGCCCAGTATTGAATGTTCATTAGAATCAACCATAGCAGTTGTCTTATCTATTCTATTGTCAAAAGGATGTGTGTGTGTGTGTGTGTGTGTGTGTGTGTGTACAGGCATATCTTCTTCATTTTCTTTTTAATAAGCTCGTGTTCTTTAGATAGGATTAACCAAAAAGTCCCATATATATATATATTACCAATCTAAAAAGATTGGAAAACTAACAACAGTCCAAGTAACTGACCACAAACAGATAAAAGCCCAAACCTTCTTCACCCCCATTAAAAACCTTTTCACCTATCAGCTCAATTAATGCAATTCACGTCCAAAAATATATAATATCTCCACAAACCCAATAAAATAAATAAATAAATAAATAAAAATATATATATAATTAAAACTCTTGCACTATTAAGCTTCCTTGATATGAAATTATGAACAAACATTGAGGAACAATACAATCTTCAGGAATAATATTGAAGTGTTGGGCATTTTAGTGCACAATACTTACCTGAAAGTCTGGAAAAGAGCTACTAGCAATAAACAATTTTATTGATCAACCTTTGGTCTAGCAGCACTAAGAGTCAGTTTTTGTGAGCACGGAGTCTAAATCTTTGTTTTTGGTTTTTTCCACTAAAAGATTGTACTTTTGGTTACAAATGAGCAACGCTCGCCTGAATGAAAAGGTAAGGACAAACCTGCGACGGGAATTTCCACGGCAAACTCGGTGTAGCAAAAGACAGAAAGCATGGCGGAAACGCCGGAAACAACGTAAGACAAGACGACGGCAGGGCCGGCATGGTCACGGGCCTCGAGGCCGGTGAGGACGAAGATGCCGGCGCCAATGACGGCTCCGATGCCGAACCAAATAAGGTCCCACCAGTTGAGTTTCTTCTTCATCTCGTGCTCGCTCCGGGCCTTGATCTCGTGGAGCTCAGTTGTGTCCATGGACCGCGTCAGCAGCCTGTCCTTGAATCGCATTGGGATCTCCCGGAGCGCCCTCCTGTAGTTCCCAAAGCTCTGGAACGACTCCTCAGGCAGAAAGTCGTTCTTCGTGCACGAACATCCTCGCCTCCTCACGCTTCCTTCTTCTCCGTCTCCTCGTCCGTCATTGAAACCTCCCATTTATTCTTCTGTGACAGTCAACGTAGATTAATATTAAAAAATACTAACAAAAGCTCTTCTTTAAAAAAAAAAAAGTTACAAAAAGATCTAATAGAGCTTGAGTTTTGTGAACCAGATTATAATAAGTTGAGAAATTAAAAGGTAAGCAAAAAGGGTGTCAGAAAATCAGCAAAAAAAAAAAGGAAAAGAAAAATCAAGACAGATCTGCAAATTTTCTCTGCAACCAAACAGAGACAAAAAGTACATTTCAGGAAATCAAATATAGCAAATGGAAAAAGGTAAAAGAAAAAAAAAGAAAAGAAAAAGTATTGACCTTTATGCTTGCTGGGATGAGTAGTCACCAGAAAGGCCAGAAGAAGAATCCGCTAAAAGATTGAGGAAAGTGTAAGAAACAATGGAAGTGAATGGTTCGCATACAATTCGGCGGATGATAACAACTATACAAAAAGTCAACAGAACAAAAAAAAAAAAAAACGGTGGCCGCGGAAGCTAATCAAGCAGCTACGCTACCTGACAAGTGACGAGTGAATGCAAATATATGCGTGTCCAAGGGGTCTAACAGGTTCAGCAAAGATCCATAACAGAGATAGAGTAGGATCTCTTTTTTTCTTTTCTTTTTGATCCTTTTTTCCTTCTTTTTCACATGTGAGAAGGGAAATTGTGCAAAATTAGAATCCAATACACAAGCTGTAAGAGATTCCAATATGACTGTCGTTTTCATGCGTTTGAGTTCAACACGGACAGAATCATGGGCGAGATGAAATGAGAGCACATTCAAGACCAGGTGATTCCTTTTGGTGACTGAAAATTTACAATTACTGAGGGACACACGGTGTAATTGACGAAATTGACAACGATAGGTTTACCACCAGCGAATGGAATTGAGATAATATAACATGATCGTTTATTATTATTATTTCTAATTTCAAAACACGTCAAATATTATAAATCAATTATCAAAACAAAATAAATTCTGCCCCTGGGTTCTATGATACCCAAAACAAACTATCAAAACATTCTCAATTGTCGTGGGATATTGAGTCAGATACTTTCTTGGTCAAATTGATGACTACCAGAACAATTCAATAATAATTGAATTGGACATTGCCATAAAACTAAACGTAATTACAGTTTTTCTGGAGTCAATAATGTTATGGATCCTCTTTCTTCGATGGTTGGTAGCCACTTTGCTGATGAATATATTTTTTGTACCTTCTTTAGCAGTGTAGGGCATAATTTCGCAAGCATCAAAAGGGGGAACTGCAGGCACTGGGAAGTGGTAACTTTGACAACCACTCAGCATTACTGGCAAATTCTCTCTTATAAGAATTTTTTCGTGCCCACCTAAGATAAACCCCCAAGTAGCTTTTTGTCCATTGGTGCTAAAGATTATGGAAAGAATCATGACAAGATGGACAATTGATGCAACGTAAATGTAATTGAAATGAGATGAGCCCTTGGTGATGGTGGGATGAGTGGAACACCAAAGACATTGACGGCATTGGCGTGGAGTGGCCATAGTTGTCAGGAAAGCGGTGCCACCAATTTTGTAGTTGCACAGGGGTCCCCCCCCCGGACACGGCATTGGTGAAACCCACGACGAAACTTGAACCAAACGGCGAAGCAAATTATGTCACCATGACGAATTGTTCCTTTGTAATTAACCTCGTATTCACGTAAAAAGTCGGACTTCCGGGTAGGGAAATCTATTTATGTAATGAATCAAAATCAGGCTTTAAGCCCTTAGTAATTTATGTACCTGGTGGCTTTGTATCTTATCGACGTGGGATTTATTTTCTTAATAGTAAATTTGGTTTGTGTAAATTTATCTTTCCTCCAGTTGTGATTTTCACAAAAACCAATAGAAGAACTCATCTAGTCGTCGGGACGTGCGTTGTCCAACTAGTTGAAATATAAGAACTCGTCTAGTTAAAACACACGCGGGCGATACAATTAAGCAAATACTTTTCCCTTGCTTGCAAAGACTTCAATTTTATTTTTTTATTTTTTTTGTCACCAAATATCAATGAACGTTAACTGGGAAATTTAAAATCGAATGGTGTGAAAGACATATGCATCCGAGTGTTCAACGGAAGTTAAGACATATACTCATTAAGAACATCCAAATTGGTGGAACGGTGGACAATATGGATAACGAGACCTTATGGTCAAAATTCAAGTGGGAATTAAGATGAGACAAGTCAGCCATGGTGAGCTGACCACTGAATCCCCCCCACCTTCCATTGAGTGCAACCCTATGTGGATTTGGGTACGAGGAAAAATATCCAATTGAGTACTCAGAATTTACTTTTTCGCTTCAACCAACACCAAAACATAAAACCTGCAGACGTCCTCCAATTTCTGTACTTGGGAGTCAAGTCAAACGTTCATTTCTAAGAGCACTATGGTGTGCTTATTATGCTTACTAACTTCTTTTATTTTTATTTTAAATAAATATAACAGGCAATAATTTTGTATTTTATCACATTAATTTAGCGTCTCTTTTCTTTTCTTTTCTTTTAAAAATAAATTTCAACTTAATATTTTTTAAGAATAACCCTTATTGATCCTTGGACCCTTTAGCTTGACGTAGCCTATGCCTTTTTCTCATAGAGCACTAGTTCATGGCCACCCGAGTATACCCATCTAACTTGGCTATCTAGACAAATAATATCGATTACGTGTATGCTACCATTGATCACCGTGTATAAATACATTATTTTTTGGTTGTCGACTGTAATTTTCTCTCTCTTTCTTTCTTTCTTTTTTTCCCACTACCATACAGTGGAAAAAGTTGCGTGTGCAAAACGCATCATGTTTACGTTTTCTTCGCCATGTTTTCTCTTTCCCCATTTTGCAGCAACGTCAGAATGATCAAAACCGAGAACTGAGTGGTCAACCGAATCATGTGCTTTGATTAGTCTTACTGTCTTTCTTTGAAAGCGTAAAATTCGCAGTTAAGATGACTAAAATATTCATTTGCCAATGATTCCCAAATGCCTGTTGAGCGACCATACATTTAAGATATATATATATATATATATATATATATATATATAGTAATTTAATTTAATAGTTCTTAAATTTGTGTCATTAAATCTATACGTTAAATTTTATCTTATTTAATAAAAATATCTAGAAATTAGTTGCGTTTACTTTGTTGCCTAATTCAGCTGAATGCTAAAGAGAATTCATATTGTTTCGAGGTCCTACATAGAGAGAGAGAGAGAGAGAGAGAGAGAGAGAGAGAGAGAGAGCCCCATCTGGAATTTGGAGGCTGGCCAAACGTTATGGTAATGAATTGTATTTTGGGCACATCTCAATATACGAACACAGTTTCTGACGTCAGAGGAGAGTCGTGTTTGTTCATAAAAAGGTCCACTGGAGTTGCACAATCCGTTGGTCGCATAATATATTAAGAAAAGAGATGCGAAACTCCAGGGATCGTAATCACATATTATTCTGCAGACTTACGTCATGCAGTTGAAAACAAATGCACCTCCACCTACCCCCACAGTGTGAAACCTCAGCCCACCCACCACCATGACCTCCAAACCCCGGAATCTGGACTTTTGGTATACACGGGGAAAACAGGCAAGTTAAAAGGTAACTTTTCAAAAAAAAAAAAAAAAAAAGGGTAAAAAGGGTGTTGGCACTTCTGCAATTAAATATAATGACATGGAAAGATATTATTTGAACTGTAACTTATTGGGATTTTGAAAATCACTATTTATTTGGGTTTGATTAGTTAGTTAATTTGAAAATCATTTGCAATAATTTACACCATATGTTTTGAAATGTAATAAAAATATATATATATTATGATTAACAATTATTAGTCAAACTCAATAGAAATAGTGAAAAGACATATGTCCCTTTTGTTTTTAAAGTAAAGTTTATAATGTTTTGAAAAATAATCCTGACAATTAAAACACACACACACACAAAAAAAAATACATATAAAAGAATTTCTTCATTTAAAATATTGGGCAGCAACGTCATCATTAAAAAAAATTTAACACAACAAATAATTCAATCCAAAAATGGCTTTATTCTCATGTTAATAAATTGTGGATAATTTAGACTTTTTAAAACATTTATATTGAATTTTTTTTATTATTTTTCAAACATTTTTACATAAACTTAACTACATAGGGTGCGTTAATTATTATAGGACTTAAATGTCAGTAATTTTTGTTTTTTTTTTTTTTGTTACGTTTAGAAATTTGAGGCATCGATTGTTACAACACTTCAAATAAAATGCGCTAAATATAAATTTCTCATATTATTACATTAATATAAAAGTGAGTTAAAGATAAGAGAGAATATGTTATTTTTTAAAAAAATATTATTTTATTAATTGTGTCAAGTGGTGTCGATCCTCGTTACATCATATAATTGCTTCCTTATTTTCAGCTAAAATGCAACTTTCGTTTGCACAAAACACTCGGCTCTCTCTCTCTCTCTCTCTCTCTAGAGATTGCCTTCCTTATTTGTCTAATTTGCAAAATGTTTCGTGCTTTTTGATTTGGTGAACCGAAACCTACGCACGGAGAGTTGTCTGAAATCTAGTCGTAGAACACAGAGCACGCCCATGCACAAGTTCCTTAATAATTAGCCGTACTTCGTTCCGTTCAACAACCCAAAAAAAAAAAAAGGAAATGAATTTTTAGATTTGATTGTTTTTATTGACAATATTGCTGCTAAAACTTTTAGCTGAATATTTTTTTATAAGTGTTTCTTTTTGTAATTCGTTAATCGTTGGAAGATGATAAATTTTATTATAATAAACAAGGAGCATATGCATTCTTTCACCATTTCCATGTAACGATTATTCATAATAGTATATTTTTGTTACATGTTAAAATATAAACTAGAACATACTAAATGCCAATTTTTCTTTAATAATAATATTTTTGCAAAAACAACAAAAAATGACACACACATATGTTTTTGTCATAAATAAACAAAATTATTATACAACGCTCTTGTATCTACATGTGTCACAATAAATCTTCGCAGTTGTTCTATTTTGATATAATCATGTCTTGAAATCTAACGAAAATGATATTCTTTTACCGAATATCATACCTCAAAAAATTCAACTCTAGATGTATACAGCTCAAAATGCACATCCCCAAAGGGGCGTACAATTAAATTTCTATTGGCAGCCATTACGCAGTAAAAATGCCAGACTCTGAACCACTGGCCGTGAAAAGAATGAATTTAGCATTTAGACTAACAAATATTGTGAAGGTTACAAAATATGGACAAAACAAGCGGGGACATACCCTCCGGTAAGTAGAACACCTGCAACTATGTGAACAGAGTTACAACATCTCTGTGGTATCCTCTTACCATCAAAAGCCTTGGCACGTTCTCTACTAATAGATCCATGTACTCCATGTAAAAGTAGGCCGGGTGGTTGACCGGAGGTGGCGGTAAGCTCACAAGCACGACTGCAGCCATTCTCGAGTATCTCAGTATCGTCGAATTGAGCTTCAGGGTAGTATAAAGGAACTTCTCCACCTGTTGCTCCTTCACATCCACAGGCTTCCCGTCAGCCATCAGCCTCGTCCCTTCCCCATGATGCCTCCCTTTCATTTCAGCCATGTAATTAGCTACTCGATGCTGCGCACCTGTGAATGCTTCCAGTGACTCTTCTTGTTGAGACGCGCCCTCCACTTGCACATCCCATGATTTCATTGATATGACAATCACTTCAGCCTGCATTCGGAGATCATACAGATATTTCTTTACATCAGCTTTGAGCGCTTCTGCATCTGAATCCTCCTCGGCAATACAGAAGACCTGAATCTTACAGCTCTCAAAGCTTTCCTTGGTAAGAAGAAGCTGTGAGAGGAGAAGCATTAGACCACCATCTCTTACAATCCAATACAAGTCAATTGTACCAAACTGCTTCTGATACTCGTTCGGCCATTCATCAAGACCCTTGATAATGACAACCGCTTTGTTCGCAACAATACAGTCATTAATTATTCCTACAAAGGTGGCCGGAATTTCAGTTAGGTTTTCGCGTCGCCATATTTCTGGATAGCGCATCACCACAATATTAGGCTTCAGGTTGCCAAGGCCCATAGTCTGGACAATTCCACGAAAGCCTTCAGACATATTTGGGGCTACAACTATTTCTGCTACGCCCTCACAACGCTTGTATTCAATATAGGTACCAAGTTGTTTACAGGCTTCCTTGGCCTCTTCAGCACGTTCATGGTAGTCTCCATCTAATATCGAGAAAAAAATGGACATCCCCCGGCCCTTTTTCTTCATGAATTTGGCAAAGTCAGCAAGTTTGGGATGACAAGGCACATTTTCCGGCAACTTCCCCCATGGCCGGCAGAATATAAGAGGGATGGGATACCAGTTCTTGGGATGGACTTGGTTGGCTGCAAATGAAATTTGATATGCCAATCACAATGGCCACATCGTGAATATATGCAAGTAGCTCATCTTAATGATACAATATAGATTACCAAATATATTGAAAGGAAAATCCAAAAGTAAATCTTAAGATTCATGGATTTTGAGAGTAGGCGAGACATTCTACTATTATAGGTTCATCTAGCAATTGATCGGCTGTTTCTGAAGTTTTCAACAAATTCATGAAGCACTGCTTCCTCATCTAACCAGTAAGGCCTCATGAACAAAGTTCTCACCAAATGCATAGAGTTATGTTTGTTCAAAGAAACATTTGACTTCACCAGAGGCCTCCTACCAAATTAAACACAGCACAACTGTTCAAAGTAGATAGCAATCACAGGCCGCTGCATGCAATACGGGATATTTTGAGTTCTATAACTAATGAGACAGTAAATGTACCTCCAAGTGATCGAAGACTACGAAGTGCTAATTGAAAATAAGCACTCTTGAAGCCATCACCCCAGTCTCCAGCCTTTCCTTTGAGGCAACGTAATAATAAATGAGAGTTGCGAGGGCCAGAGAAACAATAGTGAATGACCAAGATATCAAGAACATAATAACTGCAGGAAAAGATGGTAGCAGGTAACTAACATACCCAAAGAATCACTTTTCAAAAAGACAAGAGAAAAGAAATAGAACAGAACAACATTCATAATGCTATCGCTTTAACACAAACAAGAAACAACAAAAAAGCCGAGCCTCCAAACACAGCAAGCAGAGGACTAAACAGTATAAGCATAAAAAGAAAAGAAACCGGAAGAGAACAGAAGGGAAACAGAACAAAATGCATAAGGGTGTGGCTTTGACACAAAATAGAATAGTAGAGAAAAAAAGTAACATCCAAACACAAAAAGCAGAAGTCAAAACAATAATGAGCATAAAACTAGTCTCAAACCTGCATGAGGACATAGTGATGCGTGTCACCCAAAGTGATACAGTAGTAGTTTCATAGACCTTAACCTTACATCCTAGGAAAATTAGCATAATCTTCCAATAGATTCCACTCCATTAAAAGCACCTAAACTTTTCCAGATTGCTCAATGAAAGCATACCCCTCAATTTACCATGTATGCAATATTTTCCTAGGCTTTATCTCTTGAACACCCTGAATCTCAGACATTTAACCTTTGAGAATTTTCAAAACATTTAAAAGCACAAAATCACTCTAACCCAAGGCCTTCATCAATTCTTATAAGAGCCATCAAAAACTTTGAAACATTGAAATTATTAAAAGCAGGAAAAGAAGTACCTATACAAAGTGATGCTCCAAGAAGAGAGATACTCCAATGGTGAAACTTCCACCGTGGCCGCCAACTAGGAGCATCAAGAAGATCGAGAAGGAAGCATGACAAATTTACACCAGCATAACATAGCAGGTAAAACATAGTCGTAGTCGGTGAGATAAGATCCAAATTCCCAATAACCACACACCCAATGCAGATAAATGCAGTAAAAAACGTTGCACTATGAGGTTCATGACCATCTGCAACTTTGAAATAGTTAAGAATAGGGAGAATCTCGTCATTGGCTATTGCTGCAAGTAGGCGTGGGGCACCGGTTAGACTTTGAAGAGCCGCACCTAAAGTTGAAAGAATAATACCAACATAG
Source organism: Ceriops zippeliana (assembly GCA_037897445.1). Taxonomy (NCBI): domain Eukaryota; kingdom Viridiplantae; phylum Streptophyta; class Magnoliopsida; order Malpighiales; family Rhizophoraceae; genus Ceriops; species Ceriops zippeliana. The sequence goes on from JBAPLH010000115.1 coordinate 2,809,370, forward strand.
ATGATTGCAGGGAAAGGCCAAGCAATTGTAGCGGTAAGCAGCCTGCACAAAACGTACGGTTCAGCACTTAAACTGTAAGGAGTACTGATATGCAGGCACCCACACCGAATAGCACAGCACATATTACTTGTATTTTTCACCAGAATTATCAAGCACAATACAAGGCCTAAGACTATGAAAATAACCCAAAAAAATAATTTGAAAGAATCTAACGAATCAAAGTGTCATGTCAGGTTCGAAATCTAATGCACTCTAGCAATCAAGAAATTGAGGCCAAGAGAACATTACATAGAAGGTCAGAAACAATGACTCTATAATAGATAAAATATATATGGAAACAATATTAACCTTTTGTAATCACTAATCAATGTTCCACACGTCAAAAAATAATACTTTCTGAAAAGAGCAAACATGTTTTCCCTTCTTTCTTCAAATAAAGGTCTGCTGATAAGCTAAATATATGTAGCTTATAGCCACATAAAAATATTTGCTGCATCATTTCTCTCACAGTTAAAATGACCTATAAACATGAGCAATAAGTAATCACAGGAGCAAATAAGTGAAAAAACACTATTACAGAAAATTAAAAAATTTTGATTGTGTGAGAGAGAGAGAAAGAGGGGGAGAATGAGAGAGAGAGAGAGAGAGACAGAGAGGCAAAGAGACACATCTGCATAATGAAGCTAACAGCTTAGGAATAGCAATACCTGTTTGTCAAAAGTTTCTCCCTAGTTGCAACAGCTCCAAAGAAAAACACAGAAATGAAATATAATGAGGTAGTTGTAACAGTTGCAGATAATGTTCCAATGGGAATTGATCGCTGAGTGTCTTTAAGAGAGGCTGATCTATTAGAACCTGCCATAATTCCTGTTACTGCAGGGAAAAAAAGACCAACCAATGCACTGAAAAAGTAAAAAAAAAAAAGTTAGCACCAGCATAGAAAACAATTTCATTTCATTAGAACAACTTTAAAATGCTGTTGCAGAAACAATGCAAAAATCATCTTCTATCATGCATAATTGAAAAATGGCATCCCATTACATGAGGCTCCTACACTCTGAGGTCTAGGGAAGGGTCAGACACACAGACTTATCCTTGTTTTCACAAAGAAATTGTTTCTGCAACTTAAACCTGTGACCTCCAAGTGACAATTGAATAACCTTACTGTTAAGCTCATCTTTTATCATGCATAATTAATGTAAGGAAAAGAGGTCTTATGCTAACACTTTGTCCTTGTCAATTAATCACGTAACAGATGTGGAAAACCACAGTTAGCCAAACAGCTGACAAAATCTTAAATGGTCACATAAGAATGATGGCAATGTCTACAACAGCATTAAAACCAAATTCAAGAAATAAATGACATGCAACTAGGGGCAGAACCATAATTTCCAATACAGAGGACCAAAATTAGAGATGATGGAAGTTCATCAATGTGAATGTTAACAATAGTTCAGGTAAAAAAGTAGAAAAAGAAAAATTTTGGGAGGCCACAGCAATATCTTTAAGTGGTAGAACATTAATTATAGCAAACACTAATTGTACAAATAACTTTTACATTTAAGATACATAGGGGGGTAAAAGTAACAAATACCAAGAATATTGAGCATTCTTATCAAGGCTTACTTGAAATTCCAGTAAACATCTCCTTTGGGATCAGGTATTCCAGCAGAATTTGTAGACTGATAATCTGAGCTCCAGTTTTCTTTAAAGCTTTCCAAACTCAAGCCTGTGATTCCAGCTGCACAAGTCACAAAAGAGACAATTTGATTTTACTCCTCCAGCAAGCAATAAGAAACAACCAGACACAAAAAAGCCACACCAGTGCAGATCTATACAAGCCTTCTTGACCCATTAAATCAGCACATTTGGCTAATTTTCATTTTCCCCAATTTTGGTCGAACTTAAATTACAATTGAATTAATCTTTACACATCAAAGAAACTAATCTCAAACCAAGAATATAAGCCCAAGCAAGGAAGCTGGGCTGAAATATACCTGCTGCCAAGGTGTCAGTTGATCAGTGAAATCCAAGGCTGCATACCAGTAATATTGGCACTGGCACACAACTCTAGTTGACACTTTAATGGTAAAAATATTCAATACTGAATTAATTCTGCCAATGAATGAAAGCACTTCAATGACATTGAACAATAAAAGACTTGGTAGAAGGACTACAGGGGATTGACAAGGGGATAGAAGATCAAAACCTCTAACAATTTGCAAGCATATTACCAGCTACTGCTTGAATGCTCCCTCAATGCCCAAAGCACTTTTAAGAAGAGAGGGCCATACAAACAACAACGATTCAAGAGAAAAGATAAAAATTGTGTTCATCAAGAAGTAAAATCATTGATCAAAGGAACTCCAATGTGTGGTATAGTTGTAAGTGGGATTTGGTAGTATCTGTCAAGAAATCACTCCACCTAAAAGCTTATGCTATTGATAAGACCGAAGATATAGATTATATATCATACTCTAATATACCTTCTCACACAAAAGTCCAGCCCACTCATGCTGGAAGTGTGAACATAGCAGGCTCACCTATGCCTAAAGCATGAACAAATCATAAATTCATAATTAATTTGCAAATGAATGTGACACAGCAAAATTTGAACTCATAATCACTTAATCATGAAGGCTTTGATACCATGTTCAGACCCCACACCACCTAAAAGTCTGAGTTATTAGGTGAAATCCAAGATATGAATCATATATAATACTCCAACAGTATGATTAAAGCAAAACATTGTAGAACACTTTATTGAAAAATTGTTCACACTTGTGACTAATTAATCAATTTGTTACTACACAATTTCCATTAATTCTTCTAGTCTGAAATGGACTAATATATGCACATATTCATGGGCCTTAATTTCACCAATCCTATCACATAAATAAATCAGTCAATAAATATCAGCAAAGCATCACTAATTTCATTGTCCATTAATATTTTAGCAGGCATCTCATTTGAATAATGCTGCAAAGTTGTGCAAATTAAAATGAAAAAATTTTCTCATATTCCTTGGTACAGGATAACTCCGTGGTGGACACAAATCCTTTTTCAAAATGTACAGTTTAAAGGGAGCGTTTTTTTGAGTTGGGTTAAATATCCCTGGAAATAAGCCTGTAAGACTGAATGAGAGGCATTCCACTGAACAATGAAGAAATGTTATTAATTCTGATCAGCACATAAGTCTCCATTAAGTAAAATTGAAGGCCCTAAGGTGGTCAATCCTCAAGAATCTGGATCATGATGAACACATTACAGTAAAACTCAAACAAGAACAAGTAAATGGTCAACTGAAACACAGGAACTGATCAGCCCTCATTTCATGACCAGTAGAAAGGAATTCGCTCAAATAGACATACAAAGGAGAGATTATCCTGTTTAGCACGTAACCACTGATTTCTAAACCACAGAACTGTGTAATAGTGATGCCCAAAAGGCAGTTACAGAAGCAGTATTTTAGGAAGATATATGGGAATTTGCTTTTAGTATAATTGACTAATTACTTATTTCTTCCCTCCTACGTTCTATTTCCTTTCTTTTCAAGTTATCTTTAAGGTTTAGTATCTCTATATAAGCTACTTTATGGGTTGAAGACACATGCTATTATAGATTACTGAACAATTCGATTAAGCATTCTCTTCCCAAGTCTCTTTCTCTTCTCTCTCTATTTTCATCTCCTTTCTTTCTCTATCTTTATTTCATTCTGTCCTACATCACTGTGAGACTGGGCTGACCAAGTATTTGCTTGTGAACATATGCCATTCAAGTTGTCCACACAATAAATCAATACACATGCATCATTGCCAGTATTTGCACTAGCACATCATGGGTTTAAGATTCAGCAGCAATATGATTCCCTGCCACTTTTCACGAAACACATTTATATTCACCTATTGTAGCCAAATCTTTTTCTGATCAAAAGCTGAAACCAATAAAGGCAATTTACAGGGCATGGCTCCAAATTTGTGTTTGAATGGCACCCAGACAACAAACATCAGCAGCTAGTCATGCAAATCCAACTCAGAAATTATGTACAATCATGATTCTTAAAGATGCACAAATGTAGATGCATACACACAGGATGTTATCTTACGAATTCACATAAATATAACCATAAAAACTGAGTTCAGTACAAGGGTGTCTAGAATAAGAAACATATACCAAAATGCATCAGCCCTCCAGTCAATTCTATACTGTTATATTTAGATGTTAGCAGCATCCTAGCAAATTGAAACTCATTCAAAATTGGCGAGGCTACTTTTGTTTGTTGTTCTTCAGGGATGGTGCAGAATTTGTGTTACAGGGAGGTAGTGGAAACATGTTCTTGAAAAAAAACATGCTCAGAAAATACTCACATTCAGGTTTGTCTTTCCTTGCCAAAAGAATTCCGAGAAATATGCAGCAGAGGGAGAACAAAACAGGAATGAGGAAAGCTGGTGCAACACGGTTGATCATTTTCACACCACCAAATACAATAAAGCATAGGATGATAGTCACAACAATCCCATATATTTGCAAGTCATGTAAACTAGGACTTTGTATGGGCTCTGCAGTTGCTGTACCATTAACCCTCGTGACAGTCTCTACATAAAAAACAGAGGTGAAATAAGTCACTATAGTTCATTTATAGCATTTTGAAGTTATACCTTAATCATTGATGGCAACTGCCAACAAACTCCAGAGAGATTCTGACAATACCCCTAAATATTGCAGCAGAAGGCACAGCTTTTAAGAAGGTTTCTACAGCTCCCAACACATAACTGGAAACATGAAGGAAGGCAAATGAAAAACTTGTATATTAAGCTATGTCCATAACAAGCAGCTCATAGTAAGTACTCACAGAGCACCAGCAACTGCATTTCCAAGGAAGAAGCACAATCCAATGCTAACACCCACCTCTGGTCCAAGAGCACGACCAATGAGATAATATGGTCCACCACCCTAGGAGTCATAAAATGCAAGAAACAAATTACTCAGAAAAAATTCCAAAATTGCATACCAAAATAGAATCCTATCATATGTAGTATTCTCACATATTGTGCAAGGAGATATCTATGTAGATCTACATAAAGCAGCAGATATCCACTGAAGGGAAATTTTAGTAGTAACCACAAACAAGCACTGAACACAGGAAACTAAGCTACATAACTGGTAACAAAAAGTTTCAGGCGTTAGAAGTTGGACCTCATCATTTTTTTTTTTATCATTGACATACATTATTTTTTTCCATTGGCAAACCCTTATTTTGTTGTCAGATACTGATAGATTGCTTCCTAAAACAATTCCTCAACAGAATTTTCCAAATCAAATATTGTTATGACATCTGCAAAATCGGGCAAGTAATTAGACAACATAATTTCTTTAAATTAAAAAAAGAAAAAAAGATAAAAAATGGGAAGCATATTTCTGATTGCCACGGACATTAACAAAAAATGCCAATCCTTTATGATAAGAGACACCAGAAGCACTGCAGTTACTTGTTGAATTAATAGATTCACTTGAACAAATATCATGCACATAAAATGCTACAACCCAAGGGTAAAAGGAAAGGAGCTTAAACAGCATATTAACAGCAGCACACAGCAGCATTTTTATCTTCTACTACAATCCAATGTTATTTGTTACGACAAATTTGTGCAAAGTTCCTGTGCATCTTTTAGCAAAGTAAACACATCCTTTATAAATATTTGGAATAAATGCACTTAACCTCCTGTGGTTTACCTCTTTTGCATCCAAACTCCCTGGATTTCAATTTGCACAATCAAACTCTCGTGCCTTCCAATTTTGGCAATTAATGCCCTTTGTCAAGATTCTGTTAATTTAACTCATGTAAGATGACCACCTTTTAAGGAATGCTATGTGAAAAATGCAGCATTAAAATGTGGTCAGCATCCATTAGCGAATGTAATGGAATGTTGATGGAGGATATTAATTGCCAAAATTGGAAAGCACATCGGTCTTATAGTGCAAATTGAAAATCCGATGATGTTGAATGCACAAAAAGTAGACCACAAGGGGGCTAAGTGCATTTAACCTAAATATTTAAACAAACGAAGAGCTGAAGATCACCAATTAGAATAGGTTTTGATAGTAATTATATTAGATACAAATCCCAAGAAATGACTTCTACTTCTCCACAAAACTAATTTTTATCAGTTAGGAAGGCCTTATTTTTGCACCAAAAGAAAAAGAAAAATCATGAACATATCATTTGTACCTTCATTGCACCATTAGTTGCAATAGCACTCAATGAAATTCCAGTTAGGAAAGTGCACAAACCACAAAATGCTACAAGCAATAGTGATTCGCCTATGCCAGCCATGCCAACAATCCTGAAATTTTCATACATCTTAGAGCAGTCACTAACACTTTTTAAATTTTTTTTAAAAAAAATGTAAAGGATGAATATTCACATGAAGCCCAATCAGTAAAAATTAAATCTTCTATAAGGTATGAAAATTCCCAAAACAATATAAATTACTGTTATTTGAAAGTGAGGGAAATTAAAGAGCAAAAAGGATAACCGTTTTAGTACATGGCTCAACATAAAGGCATAAAGAACTTAAAATGATCAACAATCCACAAGAACAGATTGGAATTGCAGGAACCAATGGACTCAAGACTTTTGAATTTAGCATATAGCAAACAACCTATTTGATGACAAGCGATCTCTTTCAAGTAAACCCCAGGCTGCTAGCACAACCCCCACTGCTGCATCTCCCACTTGCTTCATGAAATGCACCTAAGGGATCAAAACTGAGATCGTGCACCTAATTCACACAATCCCAAGTTTACCTTACCACTAGGCTAGCCATGGATAGTAACTATTCTTCATTTTTTTAAAATAACTTTTCCACTCAATTCCAGTAGAAGAAATCTGAAACTTTCTAGTTCAGAATAAGGTATAAGGAACTTTTTGTCCAACAGAATGATGACAGAAGAGGTGAGTAAAGATTTCATGAGCAAATAAAACAATACTACATCCAACAATACAGAATCTTATTTGAAAAAAAAAAAAAGAAAACATAGATCTTGGTAGAGTCCCACATAAAAGAGACATGAGAGGATCTCCATCCCTCTGTGCCAGCACAGTGAGCTAGACTTTTAAGCCCAGTGTCAGCTAGACATAAGAACAACAAAATAAAATTTTTTGAAGCTTGAAACATATAAACTGGTTGCACCTCAATAAACCAAATGGCCAGTTCATCAAAAAAATTTTAATTCCAGTTTGCAACTCTATAACTTTTCAGTTTATGAAATGCCAAAAAGTCTTTTGGTCCAGTTGAGATAAAATTAAATATTTAATGAACTGATCCCACAATACCACTATTTGAAGCATTTCAAAAAAATCAAGATGTGGACCTGTCCATGGATGCCCTCAGGCTTAATTTTTTAAAACAAACTAGACTAGTAAATCCTATAAATTATGTGTGAATTGTGTCACAAAGGCCTATTTTACTGGCCCTTAATCATCCCTTATCCATGCCACTAACTCCAGCACCCCACAAAGGAGCAGAAAACAACTATAAAATCTACATAAAAGCCTAAGCTGCAAAGTGGTGGAAGTAACATGTTGACAATCAAGATGGATCCTCTATTTAATCGATATTGAATATGGAACTCAACTAATTCAGTCTATAATATGCAACCAATACTTTTTCTTCTATCAACTTATTCAGTCTAAAATATGCAACCAATACTTTTTCTTCTAATCACAAAACCTTCACTGTAATGCTTGACACATCTCACCAAACTGTGGTACATCAGATTCATTCTATGAGGCCCACCAAAGAAGCCATTTTACCATTAGAAAACACAGCCATTCCACAGACTCTGCATACTTTGAAGTCAAGATGATCCTCCATATATTCTAATCCCTAATTAAATACTTTGAAGTCATGATAATGTTCAGCATGTGCCATTTATTGATCACTAAATTGTAAGTCTAACAAGGTTTAACGTATTTGTTCCCTTAGTGCACAACACATGTGACAAAAGATAGACCATGCGTAATGTGAAATTAGAAACTTATATAAATGACAAAAAGGATTGCAAAATGCAAAAAAGTGACCATCAACTCTTGTCCATGCATATTGTCAAGCCCATTGATTAAATAAATAATAATAATAATAATAATAATAATAATAATAATAATAATAATAATAATAATAATAAAAAGAAGGTAGAAAGCAAAATGGCAAATATCAATTCATCCTTTTCTATTTCCATGCAACTAGATATAACTAAATGCATTCATAGCAAAAAGGGAAATTTTACAAATAAGGTACAACAAAATTACCAGGAAAATCGGATATAGAATATAATCCCCAATATGCTTTGAAAGCAGGGGAGGAAAACACCCATCATTGTACCCAGTTTGACATTCTCAGCCTGGACAACAAAAAGTAACAAAGAATCACAAGAGCTGTGAAGATGAGAAACTAGAAATATATTAGCCAAAAGCATTTATTCAGAGGCAAAATGTGCAGAGGCATCTACTTGGAACTGTATTTTTCAGGCAAGATTTACCCTAATTTTCATAAAATAAGGCAGCTTCATCAACATAGATGACAAGGTAGGACCAATGCCTCAATCATCGAACTGTCCAATATGTCATATTCTGGAATGATCCTCCAAGAAATATTGCTAAATTTTTTTCAAATAGTTCTACCAAGAAAGGTTTTTGCATTTTCCTGTTAGCTAATTTTGTGTCAGGTCTTCTTTAAATAAGATCTGTCATATATTTTAAGAGTCTTACTAAATGTACACTTCTTGCATTCACTCCAGCATAGAAAGCAAGAACACAGGAAAGGGACACCTGTATTTGCCAAAGAAAATGTGTCTATATATCAAACTCCCACCAAATTGATTGGTAAATGTTACTGGACACCTTTTGGGTCTCATAAAAATGAAATAATATTTTCCTTTTTTTATCAATAAAAGAGATATTTTGATTTAAGGCATGCAAATGATTTATCATCCATCAACATGACAGAAAATCTAATTGTTGAACTTAAAATATAAAAGACATGTTCCTCAAGTTTCATTCACGTTAGGAATCTAAGATTTGCTAAGGAAATTGTTGTGTTAACAAGTCCCAAAATAAAGCATGTCAAACGTATTTGTCCTGGTATAATCAAAGCATTAGATTTCTTAGCAAACACTATCCTACCTGGAAAAAAAGTTGTGGTGGCCATATATATTGACAATAGAATTGTAGCACTTCTTAAAGTCCTCTAAAACTAGCAACATAATGCAATGAAGAGTTTTCTAACATTATGCAATTTCCATGGCAAAATATGAAGAGAAGGTTTGCAACACTCGCAACATAAATTAGAAAGAAAAGAAATCTTTTGGGAAAAATAAAATAAAACACTTCAAAACAAAAGAGAAAGACAACCATAACACCACTGCTCTCCTGGACGCAACACTCCTACATAATATACTAAAAGGCCCTCCTTGCACGCACTTAATACTCCACAGGAAAGGAAGAATGCTGCAACTTGATCCTGTAAAACACATGCGAATACCCCAGAGGCCTAGCAATCTACTCTTTAGTCCCTCAAAGGCCACAAGAGTGCCACCTTGTAATCATATATGTACCCACATATGTTTTCTACTTCTTCAAGTTTGGTGCAATATCCATGCATGGTTCAATGCATTACATGACAGGTTATATGAAAATATTTTAATGTCTGCTCATGTAGGCCATCCCCAATGTGACTGAAAAAAATTACCCCAAAAGCGTTTCCAATTCTATGGCATTACCAACAAAATGACATTGTGATAATCAAGCATTCAACCCAGTTTTTTGTTACATGAGAAACAGGAATATAATTGAACCATATTTAAGTAATCAGTGCAATGCAGTCTAGCAGTTGATATATACTGGCAGAATGCACAAGAACTCAGCTTACCCTCAGGCGCTCAAACACCAAGGTCCCATCTCCAGGACTAGAAGGCACTGCAACTTCCTCCCCTGTCATACTGGTACAGCAAAACATATGTAGATACTAATCACCAAACTTGATGGCAGCTTTCAGCATAAGCAAGTTTACATACAATAGAAGATCAAACAGGTGAGAACATTTGGCATGGGAAAACACACATTGCTTACCATTACCATGAACCAAGGCCATGCTGAACCAGTATAACCATAAGAGGAAACAGTACAGCATACCAGGCCACATAACAAGAAAAAAGTCACATTTCAGAAATCTAACCCTTTTATGGTAATATGCATCATGCTTTAGCAGATTTCTTTGAAAACTATGACCTAAAAGGCATGGCCCTTCCCTTCCTCGATTTGAACTTTGTTATTACTCCTGGTTTCTCATTGCATCCATAAAATGACAGCATGTTGCCAAAGTAGTGTCAAATATGAGGGATATCAATTTTTCAAGCAGTGAACTACAAATTGACAGACAAGAAATAGAGGAAAGGGAATGTTGATCTACCAGTAAATTGGGAGCTAACAATGCTTTGCACAAGGTCAAACAAGTAAAAGAAAATAAACATCTGCAAACAAAGGGAGAAATCAGAAATACAGGAAAAAAAGAACCACACACCTCTTAAGACCCAGAATGTTAACAAGGGAATCAAAACCAAACAACTCCAATTTGTGTTCCCTCTCCGAGCCATTTGCCACTCCATTGGCAGGACGTCCCACTCCACTTAGACCAGAAATCACCTTTGTTTGTTCACCTGATGTTACCTTCCTACCATGGTAAATAAATATCGATTAGTCATCAAAGAATGAACTGATTGCAACTAACAAGTCAACAAAAAAGCCAGCCAGGATGCTCATGCAAAAACTTATAATCAACTTGAAATGACCGAAAACTCATTCATACTTGAGAAAAAACTGAAAGATCTACTCAAACAGTCCAACCTTGCTTCATTGCCGAAACATTAATGAAATTGCAAGAGTCAAAGTTCTAGATTCTTTTCCAAGCTTTTCTTAGCAACCACGACCAAAAAAAATAAAAAACTAAGTAAGAATGTAGCAGATCCCTAGTACTTCAACCTTACTAATTCAACCAACATCTACACAGAAGGATGAACCGATCAAGATCAGCTCCAAGAACACATTGAAGCGGAGTGTGTGTGTGTGTGTGTGTGTGTGAGAGAGAGAGAGAGAGAGAGAGAGTCGTACTTGACGTCAGATTGGCGATTGGGGAAAGAAGCGGAGACGGAGGAGGAGGCAGATCCAGGATCCACGGAGGACATCTCGAGAACAGCGCGGTCGTTGTCAACAACCGGCCAGTACTTCCGACCGGGGAACGGCCTAACTCGGTGTTCGGCGCCGCCGCCCTCCACATCTGCATCGTCCATCTCCTCGCCTTTTTTCTTCCGAGATCTGTATATCGATCTATGTCTATATATCTTCAAGAACCTTCAATCCCTAACCAAACTAAGATATCAAACAAATTTTTTTCCTTTTTTTTCTTTTCTTTTTTATATAATAAGATTTTGACAGGAAGACCGAGCAAGCGAGAAGAAATAAAGAAAGAAAAAAAAAAAACAACGAAATGGACCGAAATTCCACGTTGGCGTGCGCTTTTATCTAGAGAAAGAAAGGTAAAATAGGTATGAGGTGATAAAATTACACCGTTATCCTTCTTTATTTTCAAACAAGTTAGCATAACAATTTGAATCTCCTCCTTACTTTAAAATATAAAAAAAAAATTGAATCGGCTATAAGAATGATAAAAAAATTGAAATTCTTGTTTAAAAACATTTGAATTACCATTTAAAAAAACAAAAATAATTTGAACTTAGATACCAATTATCAAACTAATTTTTAATGGTCATTTCCTTTTTGTTGGCAATTTGATGAAATCAATCTAATTTATTGTGATGTGGGGACTTGAAATGCATGCTTCTCTATTTTTTCAATTTTTATTTTAAAAATTATTTTAAATGATTTTTGTTTTTTTGGAACATGTTGGTTGAAGAAAATAGACTAATTGAGTTTAACTTAACTAATTTTAACCTGTAGAATGAAGGTAAGAGATAGAAATTCATGTCTATTAAATTATATTTTTATTTATAAATGCTAAAAAAGTATTAAAAAAAAGGTGAAATTTTTTAGAATCTTCTAAGAGTCTGCCAAGATCTTCTGGAGATTTCGTAAAGTTAGCATTCAAATAAATATTGAATTTAAATAATTTAATCAAAACTTTCAAAAGTAACATAAATGTTGCAAAAAGAAAAAGAAAAAGAAAAAGAAAAACATTGTGATATGGCGAGTTGATATGACAAAAACGATGTCGTGCACTAAATACAAAATCATGATTACGCATTTGAGATAACACGTCATCAATTTGAGCCGAACTGGTGGGGCACTAAAATGGTAAGTCCAAGTCCAATACTACAGTATATAACTGGTCGGATCATAGCTGAAATCTGTCGGAACAATGTCCCTTTCAGTGTTATTCCAATCTGCTTGATGCGTAAGAATCCAATAACAGAGAAATTTTATGGATTAGCGAAGCTAAAATGAATACAATCAACACTCTCGTGGCCTTCATGGCATCTCTCATAGATTCCATCAAACTCATAATAGGATTACAAACATATTTTGCAATGAAACTAAAATCAAAGAATTCTTGCTCCTAGCAACTTCAACTCAACTTTCCCGTCAATCTCATTCAACTAACTTCCCTGCCAATTTCGCCAAATTCCATTTCCCAGTTCCCCATGACCCCACCGAACTCTCCATGGTCATCCTACCTCTAATCTCCATGTCTCGCATGATGACCTCTACGTCCATGGTCGTGCCTTAAATCTTTCTACAGCCATCAGCATCAGTCTAGCGCCTCTGTATTTTAGTGGGGCTCTCAATTCAGTCAGTGCCTATGCATTGTCTCGGTTGCCAAATCATACTTGTCTTTAATCCATGCCATCATCTTCTTTGCCACATCAAACTCATCACACCACAATGCTTACTAGTTTCCATTTGAGAACCTGGGGCTGAATTTAAGACATCAAATAAAAATTATAAGAGACCCTTCATTACTTTTAAATGCTCCCAACTGAATTTGTTTATATAATCTATTTATATACGAAACTTAAAAACCATGCCTCAATGTCTTTCTTGCTTTTATTAATTGACTCCAATTAAAACTCGATCTTCACCTCTGTAAATAACTCTAGCATTATTGAGCTGAAACTCATGATTACCTCAACCTGCACATAACCAAACCAAAAGAGAACCATGCTTGGAAAATACATTGGTTTTCCTTCTAACATTGTAAGGCCAGGTCATCTCCCCACAAATGTGTCAAATTTGGATAGACTAGATTTCGTGGACCAAAGATTAAAAATAATAATAATAATAAAAATTAAGTCACATAAATATAAAGGATCTGAAATATAAATTCCACAAAAAAAAAAAAGATAAAATTCCAAATAGTAGCTCAAAGGAAAGAGGAAAAAAAAAATTAAAGTTTGCTGCAAAGTCAAGAGAACGAATCACTCTAGATAGAGTGCATTTTGAAAGGATACACAAACTGAAGGGAATTTGTTATGTCATTACACACTAATACCAAGTTTTTGTTCTTCCAGCGAACTGCACGTAATGAAAAGCTTTCATCAGTCCTGACAAGATCAGCCACTTTCAGATACCTCCTGCAGAAATTATGTCTAATTAACTAATATATTACAATGAAAATTAAAATAAAACACCACAGCAACAAACAGATAAGCATTTAAAAAATTATTTGCACTTCTCTTAGAGTGAGTATTACCTTCTTGGGTGATGATGACCTTGATTTTTCTCTGCAAAATTTGAGACAACAATTTGTTGTAATACTGTTCATGAATCTGAGGCGTCAAACAAAGGGCAGGAAGTAATAACCAAACTCCACGCACCTGGCCAGTTTGACAGGCGACACAGATCTAGATTTTGAAACAGAACATTCTAATGATCTGCCATACAAAAAAACAGCAAACTTCGTAAGGCAGAAAAAAAAAAACAGAGGAGAACATGTCAACTGTACAGAAACAAATGCTTATTACCTTCCATATCTTCACATGCTTCTACTTCTATTGCAGCTTCTACTTTGGCTTCTAGATGGAGGACCTTCATATCTCTTCACCTATACAAGTTAAAATATAAAATGACAACTGGGAACACAGTCACCATTTCAAAATAATTTTCATAGATGTATAAAGCATCTTCTGGTGAGGCGACAGCATTTTGTGTGCCCCATAGATAAGCACGCACACTTAAATGTTCACTGTCCTCATTGCCTAGAAGTATTAGTAAGGATACCTGAGTCAAATTAAAGCTATAAACAAAATTGCACAGCTATCCATCAGAAAACAATTTCAAATATTTGACACATATTACATGATCTAACTTGACTTGTTAAAATTCTTGGTTAAGTATTACCTGAATATAAGCTCTTGCCCAAGGATTCCTGAACTCTGTGTCATCAAGTTTTCGAATCTGACAACAGAAGCACATGATAGTAGGTAAGACTGATGAACAAGGACTGCAAAAACCTATAAAAACTTTCCACAACTTACAGCATATTTCATGTCATTGTAGTTGGTATAATCAACAATAGCATAAGTACGTGAACAGACAAAACAATATCATTTAGAATATCACATCAGGTGTTTTTGGCCTCTATCTAGCAATTCAACCATGTCCCCTAGTTTTACAGATAAGGTGGCACACTGTTACAGGAAAAGGGTTCGGTTTTTAAGTGTCATGCAGGATGTCAGTTCCATCATGGCAGTATCCTTAGAATTTCACAGGATGGGAATAGTCCTATGCCAGCTAAAGTCAAGAGTAAGATGACAAAAGGGGGCATTAATGACTGGCATAATTTCTCCCATCTTTCTTATTATTGAAGTAAAATAGAAAAGGGAATAAATTTTTGGGCACCTCAATTTTTGGTTTATGTGGCCCTCTTTCTCCCACCTCATATAGAGATTGTCTTTAGGTGTCACACAATGTTTTGATGTGAGTCCTTTGTAAAATGTCTACTTACTTTTATTTCATAATTGGCAATAAAATTGATCACATGCACATGAATATCTATGTATCATTCCAATGAAAACGGGGTACTGCAAATCAGATGTTGAAGAAGCAATTTTCGATACAAGCAACCAGTTGAAAGTCATTTTCCCAAAGCAGAAATATTAATAATTATGGAATTGATTCAATTTAGAAGGCACACCATCACTTTCACGAGAAACTTCAGCAAAACACACATTGCCTGCTTTTTGCATGTGATCCTGAAATCAATTTATCAGTATGGTAGGTCAACCAATAAAATTTACTAGCTGGTTAAGCCAGACAAGTTCTCAAACCTTCAAATCTTGCCAGGAAACAGAAGAAAGAAGTCCATGAACAATAACTGCACATTAAAGCTATACTTTAGAACAACATGCAATATCAAGAGATGAACATACCTTAGTTTGAAATAAAGAAAAACTAATCATGATAAGAAAAGGAAGTTCTGCTAGCAAACCTCGATATTCAGAATGATGTGGGGTACCATACCGACCCCCGCCACTGCCACCATAGCCACTGCAACAATCAACTGAAGATTGCCCTCTACCACCATGGGCAAGCTCAACCTGCATAAACAGTTGGAAACTGTACAGGAGGAGCACACATAACAATGCATAACAGCAGTTAGAATCACTGATTACCCTTAAATGACAGCCATCAAAGTTATAACCATCACAACCCCAAATTGCATCTTCAGCATCCCGAGCATTCTCAAACTGCAGACATGTGCATATAATTTGTGAAAATTCAAACCCCACCTTACACAGCAAAGATGGGGAAAAGAGAGAGATAAAGTGGTCAAAGTTGTACTCAAATGGTTAAGAAAGAATGGAAAGCAAGTAACCGCTAGCTGGTAAGCGAATTAGGGACCAAAAACAAAAACCAGCAGGATAGTGCTTCACTGCTGTGTAAATATGCAATTGGGATCAATGTCATAAACTATACCAAATCCATTTCAACTTGATGCCAACAAAAACAGTTTTGAGTCCCAGAGTTTGGAATGAAGCTCGGTGCTTCCTAATGTCAATGAAGAAGATCAAAAATAGCCGGAAAAAAAAAGATGCACAAAACAGTTTATGATGTGATAGCAAGTTAACTGATTGCAAGAATAAAAAAACCAACAAAAACAAGAAATGACATTGCTACTCACCCACCAACACTGCAAAATTCTTTCCATACCCAATCGAAGCACACAGAAACAACAAGAATTACAAAAAAAAAAAAAAAGAGTAAAAATAAGGTTAAAGAACTGGAAGTGAACAAATGTTATATCCAACCAAACAACCAACCGTCCATCCATCCATGTATATTATTCTTTTTAGCAAACTAAATTCCAAATAATTATAAAAAATAAAAAAAATCAATTAAGAGCTGATGAAATCAAGAAAAAAGAAGATGGGGTATACGAAAATTTACAGAGTTAAATCAAGGACGCGCCACAGCACACCAACTCCACTTGCTTGCTTGCTTGCCGGATCTGACTATGTGCTTACAAGTTTTACAGGCATTGAATTAGCGAGAAGAAGAAGAGAAAGACTAACCGTAGAGAGAGAGAGAGAAAGAACGGGGGTGAGGATGCAGTGAGAGAGGGTGAAAGTAGCGTACCGGTTCGGCGGTCTGATTAAATTGAAACCAAACGCTTCCATTTTTTGAGGTTTTGTTGTTTTACGACTTTTTTGGCGAATTTAACCCCATATATATATATATATAAGTGAACATATCCTTCCAGTAGAACTGAATTTAACCATATGAATAAGGTTTGATCTTTTTTCTCAAATTTTTAACTTAAACAATCATTAGTTTATAATTTAAATGATCTTTAGCTTTCCACTTTCTACTCCATACGACCATCCCACAAACTCTAAAAGGCTTTAATTTTAATCCTTCATTTTGAATATGATGCGGAGTAAGCAATTTACAGTTCTGACCACGCGCATACATATTTTTGCTTGAAAAAGATTGTGTCCCCGTTGTTTTGAGCTGAGTTTTGCTTTGGTGTTACCCAAACGGCGCAAAGGTTCGCCACTACATCAAAAAGCTCCGAAAATGTTAGAATGCACAACGGCATGGCTTTGGTGCACTAGCACTAGCACGTCTTTTTGACGTGCTGCAGCACCGCAGATTGGATTTTGCAGTTTCTTGACAGTCAAATAACATACTAGCCTCCATGCATCTAGATCGGCATACAGAATCAAATCGGAGGCGGCATATGCTGAAGCAATAAAGCCCCCCCGGGGGCCCCCCCAAGTCCATTTACGTACGTACCACCAGAGTTACCAGGTTTAGTTTAGTGACGACCTTCATGGCAGCATACCCTTTCCTAGTAATATAGCATCGAAAGCTGATTTGTGCTTTGTCTATACTTCTTTCCAACTTGCATAAAAATATGAAAATGCGTGTGCCAGTGCGTGCATGCATGCATGCATGCATGCTTTTGAGTTTTGTGTACACACTCACACGTACAAACGGGAGGTGTTGTATATACTCTGAGAGAGTACATCAGTAACGTGACACGAATTACACGAATTACGTGGTATTTCATGAATTCACTTCCATGTCTATTACAAAAAGACTGATAAACACGAAAGTAGGAAATAAAAAAGAAAAGAAAGGAAAGCTAGTCAGAAATGTCACAGACAATAAGAAAGTGGAATTACTAATTCCTCAACTAAAATTACAAGTACAATTATCAAGAACTTGAAGTTGAGATTGAAACAGTGAAGACAATGAAAAGGAAAAGAAAATTGAGTCTTACCCATCTGAAGACAAACTTTTATTGTGCTTTCCACGCTTTTCCTTTGCATTCTCAATCTTTCCACTGTCATTGTTCTGGTTGCTAACCGATCCCTCCTGTGCACTGCACATCTGAGACTTCATCTTAAACCCAAATTTTTTCGACACATTTCCCCAGGCACTTAAATTCTTTGATCGACCCAACTTTTCAATCTCCTGCCTCATGTTGGAACACTCCTTCTCAAGCTCAGAAACCCGCATCCTCATGTTATCCATCCCCACCTTCAAAACCTGATTCTCTCTAACAGCAGTGGCCCAGCCTCCCTCATTAGACCCAGCAAAGCCACTTCTCAATTGTCTTGACCCATCGAGATTGTCAGAAACCAGAAAACAGCCTGCGATGGAAGTTCTAAGCTGAAGCTGCTCAAAGAAGAGAACCTGGACAATTATTCTCAGGGGCAGCCTCTCGTTCTGTGCAGCATGAGTGCAAGCTTCCAATGAGAGCTTCTGGCAGTCCATCAACCTGCAGAGCTGTTCTCTGTCTGACTCTGCCAACCATGGGTGTGACTGCATTTATTGCAAACATTTTGTTATTCATAAGCTTGAGTAAAGTATTATTCATTTCATTTCTTTTTGTCCGCTATTGTAAGAGCCTATTTCCTTATCAACAGTAGATTGGACAGAAAACAAAGAAAACCTGTGGAGGTGACCCCAATTAATTTGGGATTAAGCCTCACTTGAATGCTAGGGGCCCCTCCTCACACAGAATTGCAAAATCAATCAGCTTCAAACAGTGCCCAAGAAAAGGCAAGCATACTGGAATCCAAGGAGAAACAATTGATCTTCCCTAAAGATACCTTCAGGTCAATTCATGAATCCAAAGCTTAAAAGAATTTTAACCCTAAACCTGTTTGGAGACCAACTTTGGAAATCAGTTAGCACAAATGATGATCAGAGACTGTTTCATTGCACATTCTCTTATGTTTGGAAGAAGTCTATGGTGAAAATTAGACTTGAAACATCTAAGCACTGTAAACTAATATGACAATGTTATACTTACTGGGAGTTTTTACAAACAAATTATACAAATGACACATACAAAATTCTAATCATTACATATTAAATACAGACACTGGATCTACTGCTGTACGAAAAAATTTTGTTAGGTACCACATAGCTTCTAAAGACATGTTTGTTTGTAGGGCCATTGGTATCAATAACATTATCTTTCAATTGTAATCTAGAATGCTGGAAACAAACAGGTATTATAACATTAATTCTTGCTAAAGAGGTACAGTTCAACACAGATCAAACAGTCAGCAGAACAATATAAGAGGTGGTTAGTCCTAATCTGCCATGCAACATCCCCAATTTCATTTTAATATATGTCAAAACTAAATTGGTATCCAAGTTGGGACAATGTTATAAGGTGTTTCACTCTCATGATCTGCGAGTGCGAATAAGGCTGTTCATACCTTCAGATAAATGTCTATGGCACGATAAAGACCATCATCCAGGGGCCTAGCATACTCAGGAACAGCAGCAGCCAAAGCCTGAAACTTGGGGAGCTTCAAGTTAACATCAGGAGCAACCTCTGCAAGGTAGCCATCGATCAGCTTAGCCACAATTGTAATTGGTGTCAGGGATGGTGATCCCATCAACTGATTATCGTCAACTGAACCTGGAGAGGCCCCACCAGTAATCTGATCAATGGCAAGGAAGTGATCAAGAATCCGCTGCACACAATCAACATTGTAAAGTGTCTCCATGGAATACGAGAAATTGGGCATCAAAAGATCCTCTAGTGTTGCTTGATCAAGCTGCATCCCAATCCTTTTTTCTAGGTTTGATACACAAGAGGGGCTTGCTTTTAGAATCAAGGCTGTACGAAGTAAACCAAATAAGACCTTGGTAGGTACTAGAGCCTTCTGCATTGGAAGTAACCGATCAATTTCTTCCAATAAAACTTTTTGATCATCTTCTGAAGGTGGGGCCCCCAAAGCCAGAGGCACCAAACGAGAGCTAGATTCACTAGCACCTTGACGACGATTAAGCCCAGGTAGGTACTTCTTTGCGTAGAAGGCCAGAGAACCGGCGATAATCTCCTGTCTAATTCCCCGAGACTCCATGATAGATATTAACCTCTTATAGAGAGGTAAACTCAAAGTTGATACATCCTCATACCACCAGTCTGGACTTGAATTTTTTGGTCTTGCCCCAGTGCTTATCCCATTCCACAACACACTCCCCCCAGGGCTCTGCATCGGCCCACGCTCCGTAATAGGCCAACCAAATAGATTTGGGTCAATACAAGCCTTCATGGCAAGAGTCTCAATACACTTCTTTGTAATGTGGAGTTCTTCAGCATAAGGAAGAATATTGTCACATGTTTGCAATGCCTTCAGAGAGTCTTTCCAGCTATGAAAGACTACTTGATTTAAAAATGTCTCAGTCTGTGAAATTAGATTAGCCTCCCCATATTCCTCAGTCATTTGAAGATGCTCGGCCGCACAATGTAGGAACACCACATTTGAGGCAGTGAGCTCAAGTTTAACACCATAGCAGAACTTTGCTACCAGCTCAAATGTTTTCGCCCCACCAGGAATGTCAGGGATAATTATGATACATTTTTCATCTCCTTCCGATGCTTCTGCAATAAGCCTTTCCATAACTCCACTTCTAGAAAGCAGAGGGAACTGCCATAGATTATACAATGCAGGTGTAAGAAATAGTAAAGAGCACACAATCCTTTGGCCACAAAGGCCACATTCAACCTCCACAGTTACATATAATCATTATCAGAAGTCATAAAAAAGTGGTAATGATGCATTTCTATAATTCATTTCAGTGTTTTTGGCATGCATCTCACTTGCTACTCTTGAGTAGGATACCGGTATGAATTAATAAAGCTGTAGCTTCCATGATCTTCAAGTTAATTCTATGTCCAAAGAAAATAATATGAAAATAAGAATTGCACATTGTACCACCATTTTGAGGTGCAGAATGTCACCATAGGTTCTTAACAGTTAGATTGAAGCATAATTATATTAACAAATTCAATTTTCTTGATTCCTTAAAAATCTCAAATATGTAATGATTCATATCCACACACACACACACACACACACAAACATGCAAAATATGGGCTTATAGAGATGAGCTAGATCCATCTACATAAGTCAGAATTTTCTAGTTATATAGTTCATAGCTATGTGGACGTGCACTTAAGAAGGTATCACAAAAGATTAGGTCCAAGCAAGACCATGATCAATAAAACATTATCACCACCTGCCATGGCATACAGACAGAGATTATGGAAAATAAAAAATCACTTAGAGCCATCACAGTGACATTGATGTCATTCTGACAATTCTATACCCAGTAGTTGAGGCATACATTTGCTACGACAGAGGGCATAAACTTCAAATGCAGAAGTGTTTAATGACAGTTACTAAGAAGGAATTACCTTGTGAAGATGGAAGGACATCTCTCCAACTTCAACAACAATATCACTGGGCAGTCCGGTTGTGCAGAACCTACATTCATAGCATGTGAGTGAAAGGTCAAAATAAGCATATTATTGTCCATCCTCTTTTCTAAACAAGATATTTTCACAAGCACACCATGAGAACATTAATGATTTTCAAAATCTAGTATCCATGCAAAAGAGTTGCCCGTGACAGGAATTGAAGGTCCCTTGGGACAATCTGTTCTTGTTACTCCAGCCAAAGCAATACTACTATTAAGAGATTGCAAATAACATTGCAGAAGAGGAAGCATCGAAGCATAGAGAAACGTAACACTAAATTAGAAAGAAGAGAATTTGCTTCCAGAACTAGAAAGATCATAACAAGATTACAGTTGCATACCAAGCCTGCCCTTGCCTCTGAAATGCATCAGATTTGGATCCCAATTTCATGCAAGCCATTTGCCCAGAAAGCCAAAAAAAAGAAACCGAGCTTCCTACTCAGATAAGCAAATGCAGGGCCTGAGATAAAAAAAAAAAACACTTTGAACCCTATCTCACACACTCAAATGTCCCAATTCCAAACCAAACGAACCCTTATGTTCCAACGAACAAAAGAAACCCGAACTTGAGGCCGTTTCACAGCATAAAAACAGAACCCCAGTCAAAGTTTTGTCTTTTAAAGCAACAAACCTCAAAGCACAACCCCAGAATACGATTCCTTAAAACCCAGCCTTAAATTCCTTTAAGCCAACACTCTCAAAGTAGAAAAATCAAAATGCAGCTACTTGATTAATATGGCTCCCAAAATTAACCTTGAAATCCACAAAGAGATTTTAGCAAATCATAATGAATCCACCCACCCAGTGTCTAAAACCCATCACACAAAAACCCGAAAACCACTCCAGTAAGTCATACCCACTTCCAAAAACAGACCCAAATTCAAAATTCCCTCAACAAGACACCAACTTTAACCCACCCTCTTAAAGAGACACCAATTTTAGGTCAACCCCTCTAATTTTCTATCCCCCTCCCCAATAAAAAAAAAAAAAAGGATATTAGTCGATTTTGCTGGCCTAAACCCACCAAGAAGATTCCAAAAAGAACAAAAATTAAAACTTGGCGAGACCCAACAAGCGCAAAGAGGACCAAAACCACTCACACCCATTCAAGCAAAAGCAACAACACATTCCCTGTGCCTGCCCCTGCTCCCATTAGAAATAACGTTCCTGAAAGCCATAAAATACAATTTGCCCAAATAGCCTTTTAAGAAAATCTCGACTTTGGCTGGGCCATTAATGACAGTCCCGCAATAGTGAAACCTGCTCTCTCTCTCTCTCTCTCTCACACCACACCTTCACACATGCGCGCATGTGGGTCCATTAATCCATTGAACTTACAACACACTCATTGCATCTGCAGAACCTATGGCCCTGAGGATTGAGAAAAGATAGAGGTATTCAGATGACTGGACTGAAAATAGACTTGGTTTCATATATTACAATTCTCGGTGTAGAACACAATAAAATTATATACATTTTTTTTATAATTTATATAAATTTTATAAGAATAATTTTTCATCTCTATAAATTTCATATTGCCTTTAAAATTTTAAACTCGAGAATTTAAAAATTAAAAATTAAATTTTCAATTATTGATATATCATCCATATATTTTAATTTTTGTAATATATGATTATATAATTAATATATATATATATATATATATATATATATATATATATATATATAATCATCATAAATATATATTTATAAATTTATGGTTATCTCACATTTAAAATTTATATTCATGTATTAATAATTTAAGAAATGTTACATGGTTTGAGAAATATGACCAAAATCTTGAGGTTGGATTTATGCGCACTGGCATGCCCGGAAACATACCAACCCGTTAATTTGATTAGTTTGGACTCTGTGGTACTCAATAGGATCTGCAATTGCACATCTGGCATCTTGTGCCTGGAATCATTTGCCCTCTTTTTTTTTTTTTTTTTTTTTTTGTTGGGGGCTTTGAACAGATAATGAAATGCTGAAATAAAAAAAACGGTACTAAAAAATTCAAACCCCTCATCGCCCCAGTTGACCAAAATGGCATAGGCATGGGGTCTTTTCTTTTTTTTTTTTTTTTTTTTGGATTTATTTATGAAGATTCATTTCTGTTTGTATTAGTGACAACTGACAGGTGAGGTTACAGATATCTGCTTTGTCTAGCTGTGCCCATGTGCAATTCTTTGTACAATGTGCATGCGTTACTTCGCTTTCATATTCATCCCATTTATTATTATTATTATTATTATTATTTTAAATGCCCAAGACAAGTAAAGAAGACTTCCGTAACAATTAAAAGCATGTTCGTTACCAACGCATTTGTGAACTTTGACAGGAAACACTCCGGCTTTTTATTTCGGTTCATGAAGTGTAATAAAACACTAGACGGCAGGTGAAATTTTAATTTATGAACAATAGATGGATACATGTTTGACCATGGGTTCCCTTTTTTTGTTTTTTCTTCTTTTTTTTTTTAAAAATATTTTACCCAGGATCTTAGTCTTTTTTTTTAATTAATATGCAAACCATGTGAAATTTTTGAGTTATTAGTTATTTTTTATATATATTTTATTGCATGGCTTGTTATGACTTATGAAAAACAATTAAGTGCAATTAAGTTTCAAAGTGAACGAGTTTAGGGTTATGGATTGACACCAACAAGACACAGAAAAATTGAAGAACAGCAAGAGTTTCCCCGTGTATGAAAGAGACATGAGCAGCCGCCATCTAGCTTGTTAAACTGAATTATTATACTATATAGTCATTTCGTCTAATGGGGTTTATTTCTTATTTTTGGATCAGAGTCTAATGGGGGATAAAGAGCATGCGTTAGCCATCTGTTTACGTGTAAAATGGTATATCCATTAAGAATAAATGCCCAATTATGCTTATAATGTCTATCGGTTTCCACCATTTATTGTTTGTATAAAGTGATTTGACATTTTCTAAGTAAAGTTTAATTCATAGCTTCTGTTCAATATTTTGTTGTGTCATGTGTTCGTTGGACCAGTCTTTATATATATATATATATATATATAAGACTTTTAACCAAAGGTCGTGCAATTTGGGCTGCAAGTGTCCAAAGCCTGTTCTGTTGAAGGTGTAGTACATGGCAGCTTTTGAATGCATGAGAATTTTTTTAAGGAAAAAAGTACTTATTTCAAACTTTAGAAGAATAAAATCATAATCTCTCACAATCCAAAGTTTTAGTTTAAATTATTGATCGAAATTTAGCTGAGTGGTACTGATGATTATTCCTCTAGAGGTTCGAGAATAAATCTCATTTTCAATATCCTAATCTCAAGCTCGAAAGAAAAAAAAAAAAAAAGTTTAGACTTGAGCCAGAGTTTTAAGGCCTGTATACTTACTTTAAAATACAAAAAGAAGAAGAAGAAGATAAGGAAAAAAAAAGAAAAAGAAAAAAGTAGCGTCAAAATCATTAATGCGAGGAAAGTAAAGCACTCGGGTCCGAACTTAAATAACAAGGGCCATGATGGACATAAATGCGTGCAATTTATCAACACGACATCATTATTGACGAAGGAATAACATCATCAACGCCATGCGAGAGATGCCCTTCCGCGAGAAGATAAAAATTTAATTAGGCTGTTGGCCAAAGCCAATAATGTTTTTGATATAACAAAAACGAAAAGACCTGAAAGAAAGATTCTGAAACCAAATGTGCTGAAACTTAGAATAAGAGAGAATTTATGAAATCGAAGAGCTCGGGAGACTTGCCTTTTTGTACACCCTATGACCCAAAAAGGTGGTGGGGGGGGGGGGGGGAAGAAGAAAAGGAAGGGCTTGATTATTGTTGTCTACGAATCAAATGCCTTTTGTCCCCATAGACCTTTTCGTTTTTGCAGATTTTGTAGCCCATGTGTAATGGAATAGAAGCATCGTGCTGCATGCGCACGATGTCATTTGCATAAACAATGTTCGTGATCCGATGCTGCCTGGGAAAATATCGAGTGGGAGGGATGGCGAGGTAACATTCTAATGATCCCCAATACTTCAAAAATTTTCTAAATTTAGAATAAATTCGATGTTTATAAACATAAAATAAAATATTTAATAAATTTTCTAAGAAAACAAGCTCCTTTTTCAAAATGATATCGAAAATCTTTCTTTAAATCAATGTTCAAAATATATTTTATTAAAAATAATTTTATTTATAAAAAAAGATTTCTCCTATAAAAATCCGTCGAAGTATCGGGGTGAGTAAGAAGCTGTCAACGGACAACTGGTCGTGGCTTTTCTTGCCTTGCAGGACACGGACGTCCAACTCTCAAAAATTGCCCTGGGATTAAGCAGCGGCTCCTCCCACGCCGCCGTCAACTGCTCAATCGTTGGGCTAATTAACTTAATAATATAAGCTTGGTTTGGCGTTCAAGCAACGGATTCAACTTGCATACATTTTCCCTTTTCGTTTTCTTTTCTTTTTTGTATCCAGGCTTCACCTCGCGAAACTCCCACGTATTATATATATAAACCTGGATTAAATAAATAAATAAATAAATAAACCTACCGTAGCATCGCCACGGAGAAATTTAGCGTATGTGATGAACATCAGA
This sequence comes from Ceriops zippeliana, assembly GCA_037897445.1. Taxonomy (NCBI): domain Eukaryota; kingdom Viridiplantae; phylum Streptophyta; class Magnoliopsida; order Malpighiales; family Rhizophoraceae; genus Ceriops; species Ceriops zippeliana. The sequence continues at coordinate 2,835,254 of JBAPLH010000115.1, forward strand.
TTGTAGAGGTAATGGCTGCCTAGGGTCCATTTTGTAAAATATGGTCCTGCACCAAATGAATATCGTAACTCAATTGATACGTGGACTACTCGGAACGGCAACATCAAATCAAAATGAAATCTTCGGATCAATTGTGTGTCATTATTATTTCAACAAAAAGTAATTTTGGAGATGAATGTTAGTGGTTATTACCTTCTTCTTCTTCTTATTCTTAAAAGGTTAATAATGTTTGTAAGTTCAAAATTCTCTTCTTACTTTTTTGATGGGAATTTCGTTACATTCTTTCTCTGTTTAAATTCGGCGATGTTCTCGTTGCGGACTGAGTCCTCCTTTGTGTATTCCTCTCCTACTTAGGTACTGCACTGCCCTTTACCCTTAATAGGTCCAAGGAGAGCTCGACGACTCTACCAAGAAGCTGGGTGCGAGATTAGGGGGCCTAAGGTCGTGTCACATTGGGGAGAGTTCGACGTAAGGTCCTGTCGACCAAAACCCCCTTGTGGGTTCCCCGTGCACTGGTGTTATCTATTAGGCTGCATAGTTTTCACCGTTTTTGACACTCGAAGTACTTAAAGACTTAAGACACTATCCCAATGGTCATCTTAACCTAATTCTTGAGAGTCACCCTGAGTCGTTGTGTTGCCATTAAAACACACGCACGTGTGGCTGACATTGGTCAACTTCTGGGCCGTCACAACGTTGTTCCATGTACTCATCTCTCTCTCTCTCTCTCTCTCTCGCTGTTGTGATCAGCAGTTGCTCATAAGGGCCATCGATTGGACCTCCTTATCTTGGGTTATGGAAAAGGAATTGGACAGGGACCCTATTTCCTGGGGGTCGCTTGGTGGTGATTGGGGGGGCCCGAGGGGGGGGGTGTGGGAATGGAAGGGGAAAACAGCTGCCCATTGGTCCTTTCAAGCCTCAAGAGAGCTCGAAAACTATGATCGATGGCTTAATTGGGCAGTTATTTATTGGACCACATAATTATTTAATAATTATCTATAATATTTTATTTATTATAATCCCAAAATAAAAAAGCACATAATTAGATTGTAATTATTTTATGTAATAATAAAAATTATTAAATTGTAACGTAATTCTTATATATTATTTTTTATTTTCATTACTCTAAAATACTGCATCACATTTGATTTAAAATGCCAATTTCTACACCACAACTATAGTTCTAAACACACGCATTTGTCTTCTTTTCATATTATCTATTTATTTTATAAGGATAGGAAACGACAAGGGACCAAGTGTCTGCTACCATGTAATTAAACCTGAAACTTTTGAAGACATTTTTAACTTTTTATGCATTAGGAACTGCCCCCAAAATTTCCAAGGGCTTGGTATCTACGGCCGAATTGGTAAATTGGGAACATGGGGTTTGCACAAAACCTCTTTTGACACCATAATGTACATTGCATAAAACCTTGGAAACTTTCAACACTGCACAATATTTTTTACACACCAGTAGGCATGGCATCAACACGTAAATAATGACGAGCCATGAGCAAAACGAAAAGTATAGCTTTTTACCTTACCACACTAGGGAAATCAATGCTGTGAATTCCATCGTACATATCCAGTGTTCATGTCTCTATTTTTAGGAGGGAATTGAGGGATGTACTATTGAATCGTTGTGCAAGGCCGCGGATCACTAGGACAATGACGTCCCGGATATGCCGAGAATGGACCACCAAATCTACTTCGGTCTCACTGTCCACTACAATCCTGAGCCGATGCTGGTCATTCCGGAAAAGCTCCACCTGGAACAATTTTTAAGGATTATGTTCTCCGTCATTCGTGAGGATGCAATGTAAGATTGGTAGATACTCGAATGCCCCAGATTTCTAAACCTTGAAACACAATATTACTACTGTCCACCGCAAGTTTTGTATGAAACCGGCTTGGAAGTTCATTACATGATTCAATTAGCAACAACCTTGACTGATATTTTTTCAGGTAGGAAATCCTAATATTCCATTAAAGCCGATGTTACCGAGGAACGATCACAGCTGCCAACACCTTGCTAAGTGAAAAACTAACATGTCAAATGTAAAGAAACTCGAATGCCCCAGATTTCTAAACCTTGAAACACAATATTACTACTGTCCACCGCAAGTTTTGTATGAAACCGGCTTGGAAGTTCATTACATGATTCAATTAGCAACAACCTTGACTGATATTTTTTCAGGTAGGAAATCCTAATATTCCATTAAAGCCGATGTTACCGAGGAACGATCACAGCTGCCAACACCTTGCTAAGTGAAAAACTAACATGTCAAATGTAAAGAAACTTACATGAAATGGAGGAGCATAACTTCCACGAATTTCAGTGGTTGGAAACGAAGTCTTAGATCCTGGCTTCACAACCTTGACTCTCTTTCTGTTAACTTCTAGGATTCTTCTCTCCAGAGTCCCTTCACCTGGAGCCTACAACATCAACAGCAACAATGCCACTGTACTCTATTTTTATTTTGAAAAATAAGCAACCAAGTAAACAGCAAGCATTAGGAATAATGATAACCTTTTTGAGGGAGCGGTCCTTGTCGCACAATGCCTGTTTACGAATACTGATGAGGTGAGTCCATGGACAAGAAAAATAAATATAATATAATAATAGACCTATTTAGATAAGTCTGACTTTCATCCAACAGGAAAAAAGCACACATATCACAGTAACAGACTTGAAATAATTGGGACCTTACACACACACACACACACACACACACAACACACACCAGACAATGCAACAGCCGGTGTATAACAGTGACAAACAATCAGATAAAATGAAACAAATGTTAACATGCAATAGCATACACACCTCAAACTTCACAGATCCAAGTTCAAGCTTCTGCTTCACTTCTTTAAGAACATCAGGCTCTGCAAGTCATAGAAACAAAAAACCTAGACGTTGTGAAATTGAGATGTGAGATATATTTATAGAATTTAACATGCACATCATTTCTGTTACTTAGCGACATCCAATATTACAATATGATTTTTGTTTCTTTTCAGAATTTATCCAGATACTGCTATCTCAGACACAAAGCAAAAGATACTGGTTGACAGGTATCCTATCAATCATTCTATTTTTAGTAGGGAAGGAAGAAGCAGATTGATAAAAAATGAAGAAATAAATGAAAAAAAATAAAAAAAAGCACAAGGTCAAACTTTGCATCAATCAGATATTCAGCACAGAAGGAGAAAATTGCTAAGAAGCAGTGAACTGCATTTGAGCTCACCAACAGCTATTGGCTCTGTCGATGCAGACACAGGTTGCCCCTCAACACCATCCTCTCTGACAGGGGCATAAATAGCCACAAGCCTGTAGCCCACGTCATCAACATTAGCTTCATACATCCTTCCTACCTCACCTGCAAAAAAAATTAAATTCGGGAAACAGGTATTTAGCTAGGTGGAGAAAGTATCACTTTCAAACCACCATTCCTATTATTAACTTTTAATATGGTTTAGCATTTTCTACAGGACCCCTCTTCCCAGTTTTAATTTAGAATTGTATACTCTTTTGCTACCTAATTTTATTGATCCATCCACTTCGATACAAATAAGTCTAGCTTCTAACCAGGGAAAAGCTGATAAGACTGATTTTTGTAGTACACAAAGTGCAAAAGTCTTCATTTGCGAGCTTTAGCATTTCAGTTTTATTTTCATACCCAATTAATTTTTTTTTTTAAGAAAAAGGACCACCTGAAAAGAAATTCAAATTTCATCAAAATTTCTTTTCAGTAAAAAATTGAACAGAGTTTAACAACTGAAACAGCATGCATAACACTGTTTTTTTTCTAGCTAAAAGCAAATAAATATCTAATGAAGGACATTGATCACAAATATTATAGAGTACAAGGATCCCCTGTACCGAATTAAACCAGAGAGTGGTTGGCAAAAAAATGCTAAACCACACAGGTATGGATTTGACGTAAAACATACCACAGACCTTTAACTCTTAAAAACCATATAAATTTTACTCCCCAAAAAAAATTGCATTACTTGTATCCTAGAGACCATTTCAATGATTGGTTAGAATACCTGGTATGGAGATCAAATCAGGACTTCCAACCATTGATCTAAGCCATTGGATTCTGCTTTTTCCTTCCTTTCCTCCAGTATAAACACCTCGAACAGCATATAAATTGGTGTGAAAACCTCGACCCTCAATCTCCAGCTTATCAACCTTTGGCATCCCTAAAATATCAACAAAAATATTCATCATTTAAATAAGAAAGTTCCCAAAGGAACAAACACTTTATAAGACCAGAAACAATTACAAAGCATCTGGTATTTAGCAAACAAAAATCAGATCACAATTAGAAGTAAAAACATGAAGCCAATAATGGAATAGGAAAGGCAAAAAAGAAATCTGCTAATATTTTTGAAAGGCAGTTCACATGGCATTGTTGATGTAAAAGGAGACTGACATAACATGCTTCAACAAAATTATGCCCGTCCTTTAGCCAATTTAGAAAAAGACAAGCATATTGGCCAAGTCAACAATCAATATATTTGGAAAGAGTGATTCTATTAAGTGGTAAATCCCAAACTTTGTGCTGCATTTGTGAATCAATAGCAAATGTCTGCAGGATTCATTAATAAATGGGATAGCTTTTGCACCAAGTGGCTAATCTAGGAGAACAACGGACCTGGCAAGACAGCAGTAGTCTCAGCAAATGCCAGCTCACTTGACCTCCCAAACATCGGTCACAATACATTCACATCTTACACATCGCCCAATGTCCTCTAGCCTCACCTTGTAAGAGCATGAACGCTGTGAAGGCAAAGGCTCAAAGGAGTTTCTGTCTCCTGTTACTGAGGACAAGAACCTGAAGCATGCATACATCAAACATGGTGGAGCCAGTGATGCCAAAACAAATTAAAAACCCATGAGAAGGACAACTAAAGGGCAGGATTGTTCTTTTCTAGCTTTAGCCAGTGTGTATCTGATGTTATCAACAACCAACTTGCAATTAGGGCAATCAGACTGTTATGCACAGTAAAGGCGTAAATAAATTCTAAACATCTTCCCCAACTGAGATTATTAACAAGACATGGGACAATAAATTAGCTTGATGTTTCTTTCACAATTCAAAAAATTTATAATTCCCAAAATCCAATAACATTCAAAAATATCAGATTTAGATTTTCAGTACCTTGCATCTACTTGGAAACTAACCAAAAAAGAAAAAAAATGTTATAGTGCAACAGTTATGACATGAACACTTGGCATGAATGTGTTGTGCAGTAAAAGGAGTGTTCTTTACCATTGGAATCTGACACCATTCTTATACTTGCTCCAAACAATTTGTTGGGTTTCACTTTCTGGGATCACTTCAATAGCAGTGAGCACATCACCTTCAATTGCCTTTCCTGTGAGGGCAAGCATTTCCACCATTGGAAGCTCTGGAGAAAACAAGCAATATTGAGTTGGAATCAAGGATTTTCCATATCTTTATGAATTGGTAAAAGCAGACAAAGTATGATTTGAAAAAGGAACTACTTGCCTGGGAGAATAACATCAGTTGGCTCAGACAACCTGAGTTCTCCCACAACTGAATCTGAGCGAACTGGTGTGTACCTGTTTAATATATTTGAACATATTAACATGAATTGCTACAAGGGCTGAAGCTTAAGAAACTAGAATGATGTGATAGACACGTCTTGCATCTAGAATACATTATCAAAATCCAGACTTAAAGAGATGTAAAGTGGTTGGCAATTCACAGAAACATTTGATGGACTACATAATATGGCTCACCCAAACAACAACCGACAGTTATAGTCTGTGTCAGTGACTTCATATGTCCTAGAGTTGGCACCATTTATGAGGATGATAGTTCCATCATTAGTTTCTCTATACCAGCTGAAGAGGCTTGATCCCTCATATCCACCAAAATACTTCCCTTCTCCAGCATATGTCCCTGATGACAACTTCTTCACACAAACACCAGAAACTATGGGAAAGGCTGCCATAATGTTCAATTTCCAATCATTAGGCAGAAAAATCCACAGGAAATTGAAAAATAAAGGAAACATGTGTTCGTGAAAACAATTTTGAAAGGATAAAACCATGCACACAATAGGAAGCCTATACACAGCCAATCTATGGTTTAGTGTCATTACTCCATTAAGACTGTCCTAAGTGTGGATCATGAAAGAACTAGAATAATAGTCGTACCTGGGCTCACTGGGGAGTTGGAAATTGTAACCAAAGGCTTTCCACATTTGCCATCTTCGCGGATGGGGAGCCAATATAGGGCCAAATAAGCCCCCACATCAGCCAGTGATGGAGAATATTTCCTGCCACACTTGCAGATTAGTTGCAGCATTTCATCCCTTAAATGGGGATAACACATCTGAAGTCTTATAATATAGTTCATGAGAGAAGAACTCAACTTACAATGTTCTACTACGTACAAGAATATCTTCATGAGAATTAGATATACCCAGGAATGCAGATTCATGTAGCTTCTCCTTTGTCCGGAACCAAATATAATCTCCAGCACCTTCCTTTCCACCAAAGTACCTTTTGTGTGGGACCACCTCCATGTCCTCGCAGCAATCAGGGATCACAAGTTCCAATCCAACTGGATCCGCTGCTTATAAATAAAATGTGGCAGAGGCCAAGAATGAGTGCAATAGTTGAATTGTTAAACAAACATATTAGTCACAAGGTGTCAATGGCAAAAACAGAAAAATGTGAAAAGAAAAAAAGGCATGGGCTTGTGCAGGGGACATGTTAAGGTTTGATATGTAATCAATTCTTGTGCCTCACCCAATAACTTAAGCTTTTGAGTTGAATGGTTTACAGATCGACATTATTCTTCAAGTCACTAGATACTTCAACCCAAGCAATGCTCAAATTTCTCAGTCATGAATTAGTCCAAATAAGCATTTTAATTCCATACGATGAATGTCAATGTACAATGGCCCCAAGATTTCATAATATCATAGCATACATTACAAAACCAAACACGCATCTTAACTCTACCATTGAACAAGTTCCACGGAACAAAGTTTGAGTGGATAAAAACACCATAGCAAGCTTTTAAACAAAATAATAATTAAACATTCTTTAGCAACACTACTTAGTTCAAAATTTAATATAGGTTATCTAACTTTAATCATATTATCACTGTTAAAATGTTTTGTAACTTTCCAATTTTCTTTTGTTGAACCTATTTGTTCTTTTTAGAGCCACCAAGCTCACACTAATATACCAAAAACTTCAAACACAATCCACACAATACATGGCTCAAGAGGAAATGGCCTGAGTGTCAAGGCCATGTTTTTCTTTTGGCACTCAGAATATAAGGTTGAACAGTGGAAATTATGGAGGAAGGGACAGCTCAAAGATAAAGATAATGGAGGGTAAAAGAGGGTGACTAATTTATACTCAAAAAGTTTAAAGCTTGCCATGGTTTTGAAATCCATCAACAGAGTGCTTTTAGGACAAAGATTTGTGCTTTTATTTTCACACAACATAGAAATAATCACCCCACCTAGCACATAATAGCCAACAGATTCTTCTGACCTTAAGCTTTTGGAATTATCATGTAACCAACAAGATTAAGAATACAAGAATTGGATGTGCATCCTTCCTGGTTCCTTTTGAGTTTTATATCTGCCACCTAGGCTAACCGTCAGAAATGAAACCAAAACTGTTTCTTCTTAAAAATCTCAACCAACTGAGCTCCTTGTACTTGAATGCATTTTGCAATATATTCTCTCCCATCATTTTCAATTCCCAAATTATAGCATATTCAAAAACATGTTCTTCCAGGAGACTTACAAATACCTGATTATGTAATCTAATTACATTTCAAACATGATATCAGTCAAGTAATCTGATCCATGTCTATAGCATCTATTGAAGGCTACAATCCAGCAGACATTATGATTTCCAGGAAGATAGTGTGTGAGTAGGCTCAATTCTACCATCAATATGAAAATATGAATGCAGATTGAACAGTATTGTCTTCCCAAACACAAGATGACCATGAAAATATAACCCACCTGGGGCAATGGCATCAGATATTCTGCTCCTAGGACTTCCTTTCATGCCATCCTTGCGCACTGGAGTGTATACAAGCTCAATACATTCACCAACATCTTCCAAAGTCAAATCCAGAAACTCTGTCAGACAAATTAACTGCCTAAATTAGTTTATGAGAAAAAAACACATCCCTTAGATAACAGACATTAAGTTATTATATTGAGTAATCTACCATCAGCACTTAGTTTCTCTCTGAAACCATCACTTTTCACTCTGAACCATTCATGGAAGCAATTTCCTCTCTCCCTGTTCCAAAACAAGAAATGCCTCAACTTTAGAGATGAACCTAGTACAAGGAGATACAAATCTTGAGATTTGTACAAGAACAAGATGAACTATAACCACAAGTTTCAGCAGACATCTTACCCTCCAATGTAAGAAGCAACAAAGCTCAAACGCTGTCCTTCCATCATTGATCCAAGGAACTCTAAGGACTGACAAACAGGAGGACCTGTGAGAGAGAAGATAGAGTGAATGTCAAAACTAGATATTCTCAGGTCAATATCTCACAAAAGAGAACAAACTACTAGAACATAACGTCATAAAATCAACTTTGTACCAGGAATGATAGGTCCAATTTGTTCAGAAAGAACAACCGGACCACGAGCCCAATCTGCTCTCATGGGCTCACAAGAAACTGAAATAAGGAAGCCAATATCATCAAGTGAAAGTATGTATGATGCTGTTGTGGCACCACGAATTTCCATTGGAGTGCCATCTGCACTTGTCTGTATGTCAAAGTTTTGGTTAAGCAAACATCACAGCAGCCAACAATCAGCAGTAGAAGGGGAAGAACAAGAACAAGATACTATATTAAGAAGCTAATCTACTAGATTAACTCATAAGCACACACTGCAACCACAATGAGTGTTTCATTTATGTATAAGGTTAGTTACCCGAAACCAACGGAAAACTGAATTTCCTTCTTCACCTCCCCAGTATTTTTTGTCAACAGACAGTGTAGTTCCTTCAACAGCAGTTCCAACAATTTGCAAAGAAAGCAATCTTGGACTTCCTAATCATCAAGACAACTTACTTTAAGCAATAAATTTAAACATATGAGATAATGAAGATGCATATGGGTAAGGTTCCTCACAACCAGCATAGGTACTTAAACCATAGGCACATCTGACTGCTGAAAAGTTGTATCAGTTATCTCAGAATCAGAATTAGATGAAACAAACTCGAAGACAAGATAGCTACGGTGGCCATGCTGAGCATTAAATTAAATAGCTGCAGCAAAAGCTTGCATCCAAAACAACAAATAATTTTATGTGGAACTTTGAAATGTGCAAAATGAAGTAATATAATTGCTGAGTGTGAATCTCATATCTACTCTTTTAACAATTTGGATAGATGAATCAGCAGCTGTTTCACTTGATGGTAGGATACACACCAAGGGCAAATAAGCATATATGAATCCTTGTTGCTTCCCAAACAGGGAGCAAGGGACAAGCTAAATAATGTGACATCAATGCAAATGAAGAAGAGGAAGATCCAGTCAAGCATATTAGTGACACAAATGCTTTAGACAATTTTCTAACTTCTTATGTAGATCAATTGGCATTGCACCAAGTATAGACATATTCTTCTTTTCAATACTGCATGCTGAACTTTAAGTTAAAATTTTCGGACATGGATTGATTCATCAACTACAGACATCTTGTTGCCAAAATACTAGAGAAGTGTGATTATGGAAAACAAACACAAAATAGGGGACGTGCATGATCTTTACAGACTATCAAGTCAATGGCTGGTTTCATGTAAATCTTGGACAAGATGTTGCGATAGCATGTCAATTTGTGAAACATAAACAATTATGTCTAAGACACTTCTCTCAACTGTAGAAAATTGGAACTCTGTGATATTTATCATTTCATAAGGCACTTCTCTTACTGCAGAAACATGGAACTCTGATATTTATCATGTAATTCATCAATGGCGCCTTGTTATATTTAGCTACACAAAATTGTCAATGTCAGTAACATTTATAATGTGAAAAACTATTAACATTTTCTTATGTTAGCCACCAGGTGTGTGGCCAGTTCAAGGGTGGACATGCTGTGATGCAGATACAGACAAAAGATTTTCAGCAGATGATGAAATTACCAGGTCGAACACGTTCCTGGCCAATGCAAATTCTTGGCTCACCTACAATCCCATCATCACGCACAGGGATGCATTGGAAGGATATGAATTTACCAATTGCATCTTTAGTAACACAATACTGAAGGACACCTCTGCCTCCTGGTATTAGTGCACCTGAGTCCGTTTCAACCTGAATTTTAGAAGATATCTCAGCCAATAGGGATAAATGTGTGAACAGATGATTGTATACACAACTGGAACATTATTCTATGTTTCCAGATGGAACAAAGACAAGGGAATTCTCTTCCAATTGCTCATGTAAATCATATTGCCATAAAAAAATGTACAAAACCACTTCAAAACTATGGATGGACAAAAATGATAAAAATATTGCCACACCATGCTCCATGCAGATTTGAATGAAGTATATACCTCATGGATATACCAATTATATACACTTTTTCCTTCATGACCCCCCACATAGCCATAAGATGCTGTCAGTATTCCACCTTCAGCGTAATCACCAGTAATTGATAAGAAGTTTAAGCTTGGGGGAAGAGCTGAAACAATTCAAAGATGAGTTAGTAAATTGAATTCTTTTTAAGCAATGCTGTCCATAAAAGTGCCTATATCTATTCCAGTTCCATATTACCTAACATGACAAAGAAGAAATTTTACTTACTTTCCACCGCTCTGTCTGATATTGCATACACTGGTTCACCAGATACACCATTTATGGTCATTGGAGTATATTTGGCAACAATGTAATAGCCAACTGCTCCTAAAGGTATTCGAAATGCCTAAATAAAATTGAGATTAAACTAATGAATCAATCAAATAACCACTGCCAATCTGTGATTTGACATGCACACATTAATACAGAAATACATCACTTACCTTTGCAATCTTGGAAGTGCTCAATGCCTCGAGACCATTCTCTCCATTTAACAATGTAGAGATTGTTTTGAACCACTGAACTCTGCTGGAACCCTCAGTTCCTCCCGTAACAGTACCAGTTACAGTAACCTTACTGTTTTCTTTAAAATCACCAATTATCTTAACATTTGCAACTTTTGGAGGCGCTGGAATTTGGTGCAGGCAAAAATAAAGACATTTACAACCAGAGCAAGTCAATATTAGATGCAACATGCACAAACCACAAGCAAAGGAAAATGACTGGCTACATCAATAACATCATATCCTTTTTCATTGGTACATGCTAATGTCATATGCTTGCTACATATTAAATGCATTGTACAGCAAAATAAGGAGAGCATAGTGGAGTATGTACATCACCAGGCATGTACATTGATACAGCAAATTAATACATTTGAAAGGGAGGGAGCAATGTTTCCCCACATTTGAACAGACTTGTTAAGGGAAAAGCCCATTCCCCATAGGCATATTGCCAAAAAGAAAACTGACATTTCAAGTGTTTGACAATTGCAAAATGATAACCATGTCACCAAAGCATCTGTATTTGACCAGAGATGAGCATTTTAGCCTGTTGTTAATTTTGTGAATTCTGTAAATTACAGATGCTAAAGCAGTGTGCACTTGCAGCTCAAAAGAAAATAACACATTAATTTCTATCAGCAGGTCATTCATTCACCAATTAATATGATGCATTAGATAGTAATGTATTAACATATAATGGGACCCATCCATCAGCTTAAGCTTTTGCACTGAATTGTTCCTTGACATTGTATCAGAAAAGAAAGGTACATGTTCAAGCCATACCACATACATATTTTGCTTAAATTGTGACTTAAGCACAAGTAAAGCATACCAATTTGAACATAATTTGATTTGCTCTGCGTCCAACCTAATGGGCTGGTGTAGTCAAGATTTTCATATTAACCATTCTTGTGCCTCACCATGAACTATTAGGTCAAATGTTCCATTGACAATTCACAAGCTTTTACCACTTTACAATTTTTGGCCATTTCAAAGAACCATTTCTTAAAACAAGGGCCATAACATGGAAGCACAAAACATTTTAGGCATCATACATACTACCTTGCTTCACATCAGCAGAAACTATTGACACATCTTCCCCTTCTTTCCCTGTAAAGTATGCCATATCATGCCACAATTGTTTCTACATTTCAAAGACAACTACAAGACAGGTAAATGTGTTTAACAGTCAATAAGCAAAAGGGCAATGGACTGACCTTCAAAATTCGTAGGTAAATACACAAATGCTAGGCGATGCCCAACATCATCTTTAGTCAGAGTATATTCAGATGCACCAGCCAACAGTAATACAAAACCTCTGCACATAAAAAACTCTAAGATTAAAGCCACAACCTGTATAGAATTCAGATTTCCTACAAAGTGCTGATTGTGGTAGAAATAGAAATGAACTATAAAATAATGTAGGAAAAAAAAACCTATGCATGGTACTTGCGACAAAAAGCAACTCAGAAACAAAAGTGAAAATTAGATAAGAGAAGAAAATGCCTCAATATACAAATCAAAATCAAGTGAAAATAATCTTCATTAAGAGAACAAACCCGGTGTCCTTATTCTCACGCAACCATTCAAACTTGCTGGGACCCTCTCTTCCTCCAAAGTAGTCACCAACTCCTCTGATGCTATTCCCTTCAACAAGATCTCCAAGAATTCGGACATTACTGACAGATGGAGAAGCTGCCACCATGAAAAATAATTTGTTCAAATCCCATGTCATGTGTTCCATATATAAAGAGGAGGCAAATAGTGATTACAGGCTACCCCTAGAAGGATTGTGTCCTTTTTAAGTAATTGTAAGTAAACACTAAAGAAGCTGCTTAATCTCAGAATGCTTACACTCATCGTAAACTAACTCTACAAAGAGGTTAGGTCAAATCAAGCAGCAGATCAATTATAAAGAGTTCAAAAAGATCTAATTTCAGTTTCTCTACTGCACTTTCTCAGAATGGAACATTGTCACACGTAATTTTGAGGGGAAACCTGTCTTCCATGCAAGTCCTGCAAGAAGGCAGCTGCACAAGCAAAATTGCAGAGACTACAGGGTTTAGGGACATTACGTCCTTGGGAATTTTGGAAATTGTCATAGTTTGTGAACAAGTAAGAACAGCAGCCATCACACTATTAGGTCCTAGAAACTAATGTCTTTCTATTGTGGTTAATGCATCTAATTCATTTGTCTGAGGCTTTGAGAAGGTAAATTCCTATTGTATTCCCTCCTTAACTGAATTCATTTTTAGTCAAATTAAAATGCAGAATTATAAATGGGTTCTCCCACCTTTTTGGAACATCCTCTGAGGGTTATTTCTCCTAGGAAAGGTATAAAAGAAACTAAGCTTACTTCCGATGCAAATCAAAATACTCTTAAGGAAATGAAAGTATAATGGATACAATTTTAAGGACATTTGCATCTCATACACACCTGCTTTAACGAAATCAGTGTATTTATATTGAGGTTCCCCTTTGGCACCTTCTTCTGTGACTGGTGTGTACATAAAAACCAAACTGGCATCAATGTCATCAATAGTCAACCTGTACTCCTCGTCTTCTGCTCCAGCAATAACAACCGGGCTGCTATTCCATCTTCTCCTCAGCCAACTGTAACATGAAATAAGCAAAGTTAAAAGTATATTTCTACATATGAAACAAAGACTCAAACATGTAATATGTGTGCTTTGTCCATGTAAGAATGTGTACCATGAAACTACTTAAGATATAACTCTCACCTAGCAACGCCCTTCCCTGGTGTTCCACCACACCATGCTACCTCAGCACAACCCTTGATGGTATTTCCCTCCACCAACTCCCCGTGGACTTCAAGGCTGATGACCTTTGGGATTCCACTTCCTTTTGCAAAAGAGAAAAATTGAAATGCAACAAAGCTACAACTATTCAAAGGGAAAAAGAAAGTTATAGAAAGATAAACATGAGAAAGAATGCTTGGAGGGGTCAGAATATTATTATCTTGTGTCTTTTAAGGATTTCTTAACTCCATAATCAATAATGCCACTTGGATGTAGACATGACATTTTCACATTGCTCTCTTGGTAATATAGGCTATATTAATGAGAAATTCACCTCAAACATTCATAGGCTGAGAGACAATTAGTGCAGCATACCTCGTAAAACTGGTGCAGATACAGCAAAAACAGCAGGATACTCAGTTTCCCCCAGGATGGGTGTGCACACAACTTTCAAAAATTTACCAATGTCTTCATGCTTTGGCCAGTATACCTGACCATCATGTGATCTCATCAGCACATTACAAGGATAAATTGATGCTCTTCAAAGGCCAAATACAATATCTGTAGCACAGCCTGAATTAGTTACCTCTCCAGTAGCACCAGGAATAGCAGCAAATTTCGAAAGTGCTCTCTCTCCCACAAACCATTGATATGTTAAGACTAATGGTGTATCAGGACTTGAATTGCCACCTTGAACAAAACTAAAATGGCAGCGACAGGCATCTTCTTCAAAAGGTTGATCAACGGATGCATCTTTAAGCAGATAGTCCGGTGGGAAATCATCTTTCCATTGCTCAAAAAGAAAGCGAAAAGTTGAATCTGTTTAATTGACAATAAATCAAATGTAGGCTCCCATTGAAGAAATTCATGAACAGCAAGAACTATCATTACATGAATAAACAAGTTACAGTCTGCAATACCAACTTGAAGCTAAATGCCACAGATGTTAAACTAAATGTTTTCAAAACACAAACTCAGAAGCCCTACTTGCATACATACTTCAACTAACTTTTAGCTAATAGTATGCTTCATGTTAAGTGGGATATGGAGCCTTCCTTAGAATCAAAGAGTTAAGAACTATTACATTTAAGTCAACCAGAGTTGACTGGATCAAAATCATAAGGCATGACCAGAAGGACATTTCTCTTTCTTGGCTTTTCATTTTTAACACATTGAGAACAAAGGAAAGTTCAATGGATGGATGTGGAAGTGAATTGTAGATGTTCTTTTGCTGAATTTATGATAAATAACAAGAGAATTCACACAATAGAATGGCAAGCAAAGATTCATGTGGCCAACCCCAATTAAATTGGGAGTAAGTCTTTGTTGTTGCTGCTGTTTTCATCAAGAGTATCCTTTATTATTTGAATTATATGGGAAGAAAGGTGATCTTATATGAATAGCAGACATTGAAGAGCTGAAAGATTTGTAAGCCAAGGCTACTCTAAGGCTATCCTGGTGCACTACAATTACTTAAATAGAGGATAAAAGCCAAAGGTGTCATGCCAGAGATATTCATCCTCAAGCAGACAAGTATAGCTGCACTAAAAAGAACCAAACATTGACAAAGAGCATTTTGCAGATTACACACCTCCAGCACTATCAGGATGACAGAACTCCCAACCATCTCTAAGGCACAAGGCCGTGCACGCCGGATAACGCTTTGCAATTGTTAGCTCCTCCCTTGAAATGTCTATTCACATTCCGACATTAAAGTACAAAGGAGAGAAAATTTTGGTAAAGAGGTGGATTGAAAGCAAGAAACTTAACAAAGTATAGAGGATAATAGGTGCCAAACACATTTAATCTACATCATTGGGATACCTCTATCATTGAACTTCTTCAAGGTAGGACCAACAAGCAAAATGCCAGCAGCTTCTAGATGAGGCATCTTAAGAATGGGATTCTCCTCCACTCGTAAATGCTGTGGCACAGAGGATACTTATTACTTGCAACAAAGCATGGGTCTGCAAGAAGTAGCATCTATGGATACTTGCGATATAAGCATGGGCCAACATAAGGTTAGAATGTGGATTTGCTGTACTGCTATGGCACTAATGCATTGAAATCTGTCTCCAACCTTTTTTTCTTTTCTGTTTTGTTTTTTACCACAAGAAGCCAAAAACAATGGAAAGACTAATTGATTGCGTGTCAATCCACAACAGTAATTGGGTTCATACACAGGGAATCAATTTAGTAGTCTGTTTCTTCAAAGTCCCCATACCAATTCTACCAATTCTAAGATTCACCATCCATTTGTATTTTCATCTTTTACATCCCCTTGTCACTATAATGTTATTAAAGACAAGGATACCATAGGAGTTCACTATAATATTTCAAAGCTGTGATAACAAGATGAAAATAAAGTTTACTTGGCAGCTTGGCAGCACCCTTAAGTCAAACTCTAACACAAACTAATAGTAATGAATAGCTATATATCTTTTCCATTAAAATCTAAACCATAAAATAATTAAGTTTTATGTGGATTTTTGTTTTTTTGTTTTTTTTTTTTTAAGGATAGGTGTAGAGCAGGACATAAATTTGATAACTTTTGGTCTTATGCTCCAACTTTAATCATTAGGCTAAAGACTTAGTCCCTGTAATTACACCCTTATTCAACTACTTTCGTCAAATAAGACAATCACACCAATTGTGCTGCCCAAGTCATGGTATTAGATGTCCTGCAAGTGTAAATAATTTCACAGGACAAATGGTGATAGGGCAAAGATAAGAGCCTCCCTCAAAACACCTGTGGCATGTGCTTGATCCAAAAAAATCAAAAAAGAAAGAAAAGATCAGTCTAAACTAACCTCAAGGACTGGTAGGTGTGGGAAACCCTTTAAAGTTGTTATTTTGTTCTTGCTTGCAGCCAATACCTGCAAGGAAAGAAAAGAAAAGGGAAATTAATTATATTGGCCTAATCTTGACATCATGAAGAGGTGAACTTATTATCAAACAGCAACAAACCTGAAGACGAGGTTGACTAGCCATTGCAAGAGACTTCAGCTTATTTTGAGCAACAGAAAGAAACTGGATGCATGGAAATCACAAAAATGCAGATATTTTAGAGCGAAATTCAAAGTCAATTTTAAACTAGTATTTTGGGATAATAGATAGATTGGGTTAAAAAATTTGATCCTACCTCCAGGTTTGGAAGCTGAGGAAGACTTGCAAGTGATGTAATTTGATTACCAGCAAGATACAGTTGCTACAAGTGATAAAGCTTCCTCACATTATATATCAATTATTGCATGCTACAGCCTGTTTCTAGTACTGAAGTAACAGCGCTGAATGCACATAAGAAACAAACCTGCAAGGCCTTGCAATTCTCCAGAGGTTCAAAACCTGGTCCTTTAAACTCATTAAAGCTCAAATCAAGAACCTGGACTAGAAAAGTAATTCTGATCAATTGTTTAAGGGCACTTATGTACAAAAACTTCAAGTATAATAGAAATCACCAAAGCACCCCAAAAAAAAAAAACTTAGAACACTGGCCATTCAAAGGTTTCTTTGTTTCTGAAGAATTATGAATAAGGAAAATAAAATAATAGGTCAGGGAATATTGAACCTTCACTCGTGTCAATATCTCAATTCCTTCCAGCGTAGATAAGAGATTATCTCTGAGATAAACAAACTGCCAAACAGGTGCATTAGTGGTTGAACCACAATCAAAAGCATTACTAGATTGTTGGACACATGCAAGCATTTAAGTATCTGGTATGTGGTACTTTTACCTCTAAATTTGATGATAAATTCAACCCACTAGCATTCAGACTACGAGCTCGATGACCCCTGAGATCCAGTCTCTGATCCAGCCAGTGACCATTAGATCAGTGGGAAAAATAAAAAATCAAAGGGCTATAAGAACAACAAAGCCAAGCTTGATCTCACTCACACATGCAACTTTTTATGGCAGGTAGATGACATCAAAGTTCAGAACATCACACTGCTGAAACACACTGATTTATATCAATGCATAGGCTACAGAAGTACTTTCCCTTGCTCTCTAGTCCTTCTTATCCCAAGATTTAATTTCAAATATCTCAGGCTTGAGACATCAACATTTAGCATCTAAAAAATTGACTGTGATGTAGCATTACCCACTTTGCCCATAAGAAGTGCCACATCTACTAAAAATTCAGAATTCAAACTCAAACCACTCCATCTGGGTAATTGCAAGCTCAAAATTATGTGTATCTTTTTAACAGTAGATCAACTTTCCTTAAAAAAATGACTCAACTACTAACAAAATTAATGAAAAATGTACAATTATTTTTAAGCACTTTACAAATCTCTTTGTTAGCCATTTTGAATCTCAGGCTCAGTATGCCAACCAAGCCTCAAGAAGATATCAGAAGAGCCATCAAGAACCAAGGAAATTTATATTGCAGAATTTTCCTTTAATGGCAATGCACTGGACCAACGAGCTCGTCAATATGTTTTCAACTAACATCGATGTTCATTCTGGTGCATGGTGTGACAGTGCCAAATTTTGAATACTAAATAACTTCAAATCAAAATGCATATCATATTCAACTCTCAACTCATGATGAAGGGTAAAATAAGCATTTGTTGTGATGTAGCAACAACACGGTATAAAAAAATAAAAACATAAAAGCATTTCAAGCCATAAATTGAATGATATTCACCACTTGCACATAGTTAGGCATAGTTAGGCATTAAAGAGTGCCGATTAAAGAAACATACAGCATGTCTAAGGAGAAATAAGCAGCTCTAGAGCATAAAAGGGGATATCACACAACCAATGAATCTCTATACAACCTTCAATGTGAAATGTTAGAATACTTTGAGTTGAACAAGAAAACTGGAATATGCATTTTGTAAAAATTTGCAAGAATTGGATCCAAAGTGGAGGGTTATTTTTGCGCAATTTATATGCAAAGTTGCAATTACTACAGTATGCTTACCATATCATCACTAGCTTTAATATCCACCTGTGGAAGAACAATTAACCTTGAATCCTGACTTTCAGGAGTTCCCACCTTCTTTCGCCCAGACAGGCAAGAGTTCCTATCAAGAGATGTGGACGAGGACCCACTTCTCAATCTAGATGAAACTGAAGGTGACTGAGCAGATGGTGAAGAAACCTTGGAACTTGACTTCCTGCTCCCACTACTACAGGTACCATCCAATGATGTGGCCGTAGACCTTTTTGAAGCAGAAGAGATGGCCAAAGCTGGCTTGACTGAAGCTTTCTTGATGGCATCTGACTTATTTATGTCAGATCTGTTTGATATTCTCAAACTCTTGTCCCCAGGTGACACAGGAACCGACTTCCTAGCCTCTGAAACACTTGCTCGGACTGTGGATTTTGTGGGAACTGAAGGCAAGGAACTTCTTCTAAGTTCTGGAAGTGACCTCCTCACAGGCTCAGTAGTAACAGCAGTAGCCTTTTTTCTTGTAACTGCAGTAACATTATTTTGCCGTTTAGAGGCAGAGACTGACTGCTTCTCAGGCAATCCTCCAGTGCTGTTTCTTCTTATCACAGGAACTGAATTGGAATCACTGGAAGAAGCAGCTACAGGTGTTTTAGTCACATTTAAGCTAGACCGTTGGCTGCTTTTGGGCTCTGTCCTCTTTCCAATAGAACCAGTTGGTGCTAGAAGGCTGGATGTTGCTGAAATAGTAGGCTTTGTGGTATTTGTAACCTTCTTTGTGCCTTCCTTTGAAGTGATTGGGGTCTGTCTATCTGATGCTTGGGATTTTGACGCTAGCTCTTCACCAGATGACACCACTGGCTTCTCCATTGTTGAGTTAAACTACTTTTTCTAGTAATCATGTAAAAGTATCCTGATTCAGCCACCACAACAACATAAAAATCAACAATCTGAACAGGTTTTTTGCCAATGAATTTTTTTGCTTGCAGAAAAAACCTACAAAAATCTAAAGGAAATGCCATTAAGCCAAGACACCAAACTTTGGGGAATGAAAAAGATTTCAACTTAAAAAAAAAAAAATTACAACCCAAGCAGTCTTGGTTCAAATTATGAAGTCCAAAACAAAAACAGACTTAAACCCCTTTTTTTTATTTAATTCCAAGCGATGAATTAAGGCAAAATAATCCACGTTGTTGAGAAAATGCCAAGAGTAAGAAAACAACAATAAAACAAACATAAAAACAAGATAGGTTAGTAGATAAACCTTAAATTAATCAAGGTTAGGAAAAACTCACAACCTTCACGCAACGCAGCTACCAACCCACCAATTGTTCCGGTTAAGGAGTCATTTCACTTTTAGAATGATAATTCCACGACATAAAATATAAAGCACTCTCGACACCCCAATCATCCTCGCTTCTCCTAACCAACAAAGACAGAAGCATAATACAGTTTCAACACTCCAAAAAGATTCAAAATTAAGAGAGAGAGAGTGGGCATTAGTTACGAACTCCAAAAATTAAAAACAAAGGTAGCTCAAGAAATCCAGGAAACTGATAAGTAGCATATATTTTTTGAAAAAAAATGGAAATATATATATATATATATATATATCCCCATTTATATGGGGAAAAAATGGCATTACCTTCAAAACCCAGAAAATAAAGCAAGGTTGCTCGGTTCAAGAATAAAAGAAAAGAAAATAATTCAAGGAAAAGAAACAAAAGGCGTTATTTAAGAGCTAAGAAACCAAACAATAAAAAAGTAAATAAAGAAAGAAATGTCAATAAATTCAAGAAAATAAAAATGACGAAAAAGAATGGTAAAAGGGCATTGGCATTAACTACAAGCCGAAGAAGAGAGAGAAAAAAGGAAGCTCAAGAAATTTAATAACAAAAACAAATAGAAAATGAATTGTACAATGAATTGTACAAAGGCATTACATACATGCTCAAGAAACCAGAAGATAAGAGTAAGCTCAAAAAACCGAAGAAATTTTTTTTTAAGTTGGAAAATTTCAAGAAAATCAAAGTAAAAAATTTAAAGAAAAATGGGTGGAAAAGCAAAGACTGCAGAGTGAGGTCAAGAAAGAAAGAAAAAATATTGCTACCAAGGAAACAGAGGCATCACTCCCAAACACAAGAACCCAGAAAAACAAAGAAGAAGCTCTCAGGAACCCAGCAATGTAATCTTGAAATTCAAAGCATCTCGATTTGGATCTAGCACAGAATGCAGGTCCTTTATCAAAAATAAAAATCCAATCTTTCTCTCTCTAGATTGAGGTGGGAAATTATAAAAAACACAAACAAACAACCTAGAGAGACAAAGGGACTTACATTGAATGGATAAGTTGAGCTGTAGATCTGGAGAAGAGAGTGAATGAAAACTGAGAAAGTGACCAAAAAAGAAGGATCTTTTTTGTAAGACGGACAAGACTATGAGCAGTGGACTCCCCCCACCCTCTCTCTCTCTCTCTCTCTCTAAGTTTTGCTTTTGGTGAAGCGTAAGGAGTGCCACCCTTTCACAAGAGAACAACCAAATATCTGCTTGCTGTCTTCGTATAGTTGCAACATTTCAAGTGGGTCTCTCTCTCTGACTGGATAGATTGTAGAGAGAGACGTGAGTGTGTGTGGACTGGAGAGTTGGTACAACGTTTGAAATAAAGTCGTTGTGTCTGAATTTTGATTTGATTCGGATTTTTTTTAAAAGGAAAACCCATGCCACCCGTCCGATTGTAGGACTGCATTGTTCGGTACGTCAATCGAGTGGCTGTAATGCGCCTGTGCAAAGTGGATTTACACAGCTAATGATCTTTCTCGTGACCATATATAATAATATTAGAAAATGGTTGTTGAAAATATGGACGAAAATGAAATTGGGCGGAAACTGACAGTTTTGATTTTGCCCACACTCTTTTTAAAATTTAATTTCATTTAATTTACTATTGGAAGAAAAAAACAAAATTACATACATACATACATACATATATAGATATAGTGAGTTGACTCGTGATTCTTCCTAGTCAGCAATTTTACGACTCGGAACTCTTTGCCAAGGCATTCGTGCTACTCGTGTCGGCAGACTGGACAGCGTAACATAATGGGTATTATTAATTAAATAATCTTAAATATCAATAAAAAAAATTTATCAATTAAATAAAAAATATTATTTTTATTTAGATGGATAATTTTTTTATATTTTGTTAACGAAAATAAGTTGTTCTATCTTAATAAAAATAATATTTTTATAATATTTAATATTATTTCAATCAGAGAAAATTAAAATGTAAACAAATTTGTTTGGCTTAAATCTAACTTGGGACTCTTGATTTTACAAATGAATACCGAACTAAAATTCATTTATTATATTATATGGAATAAAAAAATAATAATATAATACATTTTTTTTCATTTATTTGAATTAGAATTACTTGTATCTGTTCAATTAAATTCAATGAATCATTTAACTATTGATTTTAAAATGAGCTTTTTATTGTCAGTTTAATACATTTCGTGTGTGGGCATATGATACATTATCATAATTATTAATTGTCCGTTTACGGTATACTCTTTTGTTATTAATCATGTATTAAAAGACACGATAAATGCATAATTAATGGCAATGATAATGGTAGAACATGCGAGTGTGTATTTTAATACCATCGATGGCAAAGTTTACCCTTTATATGCTTTTCAATTCAATGATTATGATTAGAGAGGAGGACCACCTACCAACTACCACCTAATGACGAAGGCAAAAGCTGGTTCCCAAACGAAGGCGAGATTAATAATATAAGGAAATGGCATAGTTAAATGCAATTAATGTTAGATACGGTGGAGGGGAAGATGGCAATTGCTTGCAAGAACATTAAGAAAATGGGTTGAAGAATTTGTATTCAAATGCAAATTGTTACACACTTAGACCTAACTTCGCAATTTAAATTGGACAGAATAACGTGGTACATGACAAAATGCACCATGTATTGAAGAAGATTCAAATATTGAGAGCTCCAATTGATTTACGAGACATATAGTCTTAAAAATGCATGTTGGTTTGGAATAAATATGCACGTATATATGTCAATTAATCCGATGATGGTTATTTCATACATACAACCTTATAAATTTACAAATTTTTTTAATTAATAAAAAAAACAAACCAGTATAATTCCCTCCTTCAAACGAAAACTAAAATAAAGGATTTACATGCCGCCATGGCCAAAATGAAAAACACACGTAGAAAAAGAAAGATACATATAACTCGTAAGGATACCCAATCAAAGGTGGGATAATGTAAATGACCGCAATAAGAAAGACTTAAAAATGTTGTAACTAATAAATAAATAAATAAATGATGAAAGAAAGAAAAGAAAAGAAAATACTGTTAATTTCTGACATAAAAAGCAGATTTTTAATTTTTATAATTAAGAATTAAATTTTGTAAAAATACACTTAATTTCGTATAGTAAAATATCAACTTTTTTATCACTAAATAATAATAATAATAATGTAAGGAGGCTATTACAATGTTTTTTTTTTTTTGGTGACCGTGGGGGGAAATGTTCTAAATTGTTTTTAAGAAATAATATAATCAAAAAACAAAAAAAAAAAAAAAGGGAGAAATTAAGAAAATTTCCTTTCTTAACCCGAATCGGATGCGTCTCCTATTCAAAACCTGAACACCGTCTGAAATTAGGGTTTCGGTTTGAGAGATATCGTGAAGCTTCCTGATCTCCAACTATGCCGACGGTGAGCGTTGTGAGAGATCGCCTCTTCGCCGCCCTTGGCAGAAATTACAGTACTCTCTCTCTCTCTCTCTCTCTCTCTCTCTCTCTCTCTCTACATATATATGTATGCTATAGACTGGACTAATGAAAATGAAGTAAAATTGGAGTCAGTCAATGATATGCTGGAATTTGTGTGCGTTGGTATTGATGTTAGGTCAAGAAGAGTTCGAAGATCTTTGCTTCAGTTTCGGTATCGAGCTTGATGACGTGGTGAGGCGATTCGTTTATTCGTGGAATTATCGGTATTTTATTTCATTTTATTATTTCATTTTTTTGGCTTCTTAATTTGAAGAATGTAAATAATCTTTAATTGAATAGAATTTTTAGACATTTTGTTTTTTTAATAAATCAAAAATTGTACTAGACGACTGAGAAGGCGATTATTAGAAAAGAGAAGCACTTGGGGGAAGAAGAAGCCGATGATGATGAAGAAATTATCTACAAAATCGAAGTTCCTGCTAACAGGTCCCCCCCCCCCTTGTTCTGTCCTCTTTTTTTAGCTCCATAGCAGTAGTTGATCTGTTATTAACTTTTGACTTCGACATGCATATTGTTATTAGGCTTAATATCTCGATTTTGAGAGTAGTCTTGGGGCAATTTGTGGTTTCATTTAGGGGTGTAGTTCATTTGAGTTGGTTACTGTCATGTTGCATCATTCTTTTTTTGGCTTTTTTTTTCTTTTGTAATAGGGTTTATCTTGGGTCTGATCTGCTGTCTTCATTTCAGAATTTAGGTACTGTGACTTTTGATATTTTTCCTGTAGATGGTGTAACCTGACATTTGATGTGTTGGTTAACTTTTTATATTCTGCTTTTCATTTTGGATTGCATTTTGATTTCCCTCAACCTGTTTGATTGGCCAGCTAAATAACAGTCATTTGTTTCCAAGATTTATATTGAGTTCAATTGTATAAGAGCAGGAAAGAGGAAATTTCTGTTAGTGGGCTGTTAGTATTGTATGAAACAGGTAAACAGGAGGGGTTGACGGTCATTTCATTTTCATATGTCAGATATGATCTACTTTGTCTTGAGGGACTTGCTCAAGCCCTCCGCATTTTCAATAAGCAGGACAAGATGCCAGTTTATACCCTTGCCAAAATCAACAAGGAATCAAGGATTAAAATGCATGTAAAACCTGAGGTATGCTTTCTCATCAGATTCAACTGATTAGGAGGTTTTATATTTCAATTTACTTCATGGATTGTGGGAATTTTTCTCCTTGATTAGACATCTTTGATCCGTCCCCACGTTGTTTGTGCTATTTTGAGAGATATTACATTTGATGAAGCAAGCTATAACAGCTTCATTGATCTTCAAGATAAACTTCATCAGAACATTTGCAGGTAATATTCATACTGGAATGAGTGTCCCATTACCCTTTCTTCTTTGCTACCTGAAAAACAAAAATTTCCACTTGTTATGCTTACATAACCTTCTCTTTTAGGCGAAGAACACTAGTTGCAATAGGGACTCATGACTTGGACACGTTAGAAGGCCCTTTTACTTATGAGGTGGGCTCCTCTAACATTTATCTTTATCTGCTATAATCAATCCTTGTATTTGTTGTACTATGTGGAGAAGGCCATGTTGAGATTTTTGAGGATGTTTTATGTTTTATACCAAAGCTATCATCAACTTCAAAGGAGAATGGGAATTTTGTAGGTCAATAGATAGCAGCATATCTTGGCTTAATTCTTTACAGGATGTGTTCACTGGTATTACTTTGTGTCCTACATTGATGGAATCAATGCTGCCTATGCTGTTTGCACCTTTTTGTGGAGTACATTTGGAAGATATTTATTTGTCAAGTTGATATTGACATTTGTTATTAGTCCCAACTTTAAGTTTTTCTACCCCTAATTTGCAGGCTTTGCCTCCTGCTGATATCAATTTTGTTCCACTGAAACAAGTGAGTTGTTCTTTTTAGTCTCATCGTTTTTATGCTTGGCTAGCTGGTAATCATTCCTTATTAGGCTCTTGTGACTTAGGAAAAAAACTTCAGAGCTGATGAACTGATGGAGTTTTACAAGGTGATTCCTAAACTAAAGATTCTTTATTTTTGTCTGTCAGGGCTTCTGTAAGTTTATTTTTCAAATTTGAAATCCTAATTCTTTGGTGCATCTCTTTTGTGGAAGTTTTATTTGGATTTTGGATTTTTTTTTCTTAATGCCAAATACAGCAATTATGCCTTTTATTATTCTATATGCTCTAACATGATAGTTTTGGCAGTCTGATTTGAAGCTGAAGAAATTCTTGCATATAATTGAGAATTCTCCAGTGTATCCAGTCATATATGACCAAAAGAGGTATGAATAGCATCCTATAGGTATTTTATATTCACTTTTGTATTTTTCATAACTTTCAACTAAGTAATTATGTTTGCTTTTGTGATTTTGATTCCATCTAGAGAGGATGGAAAATGGGTTGGATTGGTAAGGGTTATGCATTTCCATCACTCACCCAAAAGAGGGATTCCATTTCGTTTTAACGGGACATTGATCCATAAGAGTCACTATATTTTGAACTAGCATGCTCAAGTCTTCAGTTCTTCTCTGCTCTTGTTCCTTACAGTGATGTATTTGTAAAACGATGTGTTCTGTGATGACTTGCGCCTTGCTGTTATTTACGCTATTATACTTGCCAAAAGAGGGGAAAATTTTCTAGGAAGAAACATTGAACAGGATTTCTTGTTTATAAAAGAGACACAGGCAGAAGCCTTGCCTTGTTTGTGTGAGAAAGATAGGAACATATGAATGCAGTTATAGGGTACAACCTTTCCTTAGGAAACTGTTCAGCAAGGCTATGCCATGTGGTGTCTTGTGGTGCAGGGTGGACACCTGCAGGGAAAGTGAATCAAGTGTCAATTGCTTTTCCTTTTTCATACTATTACTTTCAAAGGATTTTTTGGGTTGCTTATTGATGTCTCCTCTATTCATTCAGTGATATCATGCATGAATGTCTAGTGGTCTTGTGTTACTTTTTCAGCAACTATGGTGGATGAACATGCTACATATTCTTGTTAAAATAATGTAAGGTTTCTTACCAGGACTGTATTGTCTCTGCCACCAATTATTAATGGTGCACATTCAGCTATTACATTGAAGACAAGGAATGTTTTCATAGAATGTACAGCCACTGACTTAACAAAGGCAAAGATTGTTTTGAACACAATGGTAAGGAGTTGAGAAGTTATTGCTGCTAGTTTGTAACTACGACTAGTTGCTTCTTGCAGTAATGATTTACTGTTGCTTCTTAGGTAACAACCTTTTCAGTGTATTGTAAAAGAAAATTTGAAGTTGAACCAGTTGAAGTGACTTATCCTGACAGGAAGTCATACGTGTATCCTGATTTGTCAGTCTATGACATGGAAGTTCCTCTGTCATATATTACTGGCTCTATTGGAGTCTCTTTGGAGGCTGAAGAGGTATTTTTGTGCATATTCTACAGTTTCTCTGTTTTGATGCGAGTATTTTTTAATAAGAGAACTAATAAGTTAAGTTTGACTATTTTTTTAAGCAAGGCTCCCTGTGGATTGTTAAAATGTATTTCAAAACTTATAATCATGGACTCCTTCTGTTCTTGCCTCCTTCTGTTTGTTTGCCAAATTGGACCAGTGTCTGAAATTTGCCCTTCACTCACTTCTATATTTTATTGATAATTCATTTTAACCAATTTTTTTCCCTTTAAGTTATTGTGAACTATTTCAAAGGCTGTCTTGCTATTGGAAAAAGTAAAAAAATCTATTGTAATTTTTTAATGCTATATATTGTTGTTCCTTTTGCAATATGATTGTTATATTATATAATGCTGTCTCTATTGAAATAGGTAAAAAAAGGTCTAATGATATATTTTATTGATGGCTACCTGTGTTTGTTGGCTTTTTAAGTTTAGTGGCACTTATGATTGATTACAAGAGTGCGCGAAAGATGCACAAGTGAGTTGAGATATGTAAGTTTAAAGAAAAATCAAAAACTGAAACTGCACTTGATTAATTAGTTTTATGTAGATGGGTGACCTAATCCCACAATTAACTGTTAAAGGGAAGATAGTTCAAATCTTAGATCCAACCATTGTTAAAGAGACCTTTCAGAACTTGAAATTTATTAGAGATTGAAAGAACAATTTTCATTCTTACTTGAATAATACATTAGATAATAGTTTTATAAATGCTAGACCTAGTAAAAATGGAAGTTAACTAAAAAGTAAACAAGCCCATCAAATCCCATATGGGAGACCTAAAAAACCTACCTAAATTAGTTTATTTCGAAGGATATATTGTAAACATAGCTAACTATGCACAATATAGGTCACTAATCACGTTTTTCCACAAAATTAACAGCAAGGAATCGAAATGAAACTTGCTGTCCTCTGAACTACTCACAAATACAGCCTAAGAATTCCAAGAATTGTGACAACAACATATTTATGTGTTGTGTTTTTTTTTCTTGTATCCTTCAGGTCACAAGTTTGCTGAACCGTATGCAATTGCATGCCAAGCAGTCTGTATCTGGTGATGACCAATGCAAAATCAATGTATCAGTACCTCCAACTAGAAGTGACATTCTTCACCCCTGCGATGTTATGGAGGTAGTGATCTCAGTTGTTACTGTAATGCATTGTACTTCCATCAGGAAGTTGGATGTACATCTCATGCTGTTTATGGCAAACCATGTATTTCTTTGCAAGGATGTTGCAATTGCTTATGGCTATAATAACATTCCAAAGAGGAAGCTACTGCCTTTGAAGCCACTGGCATTGAACCAGCTTGAGGATCTTATCAGAGTTGAGGTAAAGAAGAAAATTATTCTTATTCTCTTTGTGTACATGTGTAATCAGTTCACTTATTTAACCATTTTAGTTTCTCATGTTAATCTTGTTAAATTCATTTCTTTTCCAGATTGCCATGAATGGATTTACAGAGGTTCTGACATGGATTTTATGCTCTTACTGTGAAAATTTTGCCATGTTGAATCAACCAGATGACAAATCAAAGGCAGTAGTTGTTGGAAATCCCCGGTCTTCTGATTTTGAGGTTTGAAGATTATGCTTCATGGAGTTGTATAAACTTGCAGTTTTTTGATTTAAGATATACTTCTTCCTCTTCTTCTTGTCATCTTAAGAATCCATAAAAAGTGAACTACTGTGAAGATAAATTGGTGGTGTGCTATTTGTTTATACCATCTGTGTGTTTCCTGTGCTTTGTTTTCTGCATGCCTGTTTCACGTGCTTTATTCTGTGTCTGTAACTTTATCTGCACTTGTGCTGGTCAGTTTATTTAATCCCTCTTACATTGAGGGGAACACCTAGTATTTATTGACCTGCATCTATTGTCTTGTTCCATTTACATTACTTAAAAATTGAATTTTTCCTCATTTGCATAGGTTCTTGGAACTAACCTTATGCCTCATTAACACTTTTTAACATTGGATTTCTCCTCATTTGCATAGGTTGTTCGAACTAGCCTCATGCCTGGTGCTTTAAAAATCATTGGACATAACAAAGACCATCCAAAGCCCATAAAGGTACCTTTCTCCTGCTCTAATCAATGACGCTGGTTTTGTATATGTTTTTCTTTTTCTTTTTTTTTTCCACATATTTCCTGTGCTGGTTGACTAAGATCTTGTATGACAACAGCAATAACAACAGAGCCTTAATCCCTAGTTTAATTGGAGCTGGTTACATGAATCTTTTCTCATCATTCCATTTGATTATGCACAACCTTAGAATTGTTATGAGTTCCACTTGAAACAAAATCATGTTCAATAATAATAATGTTGCAGGGATTTATTAGCAATCAAAATGGCCACGTACCTTTGTAGATGTTAGATGCCTTCCCATAATCAATAAACTACGTATACGGTGGCAATTTCTTGCAAGTTTGGTTGATGCATTAAGGAAAGATAGAGAAAGGAATGAACACGTACTCCTGCACTTTCCACTCTGTTTGGTTAAGCAACTCTCTTTCAAACCAATGTATGAAGGCATTCCTGCAGTGCTCTATATGTTGTTAAATAACTTCACATGTTTGGAATTGGTCCCAGATTTTTGAAGTGGGTGATATAGCACGCTTGGATGAGAGTAAAGATGTTGGAGCAACTAATCGTCGTCTGCTTGCAGCTTTGTATTGTGGCTCTAACTCTGGATTTGAGGTATGGATTTCTTCCTGTAGCATATAAGATGATCACCCCTCCTTCATTCTGGATCTTGGGGAAGGGAGAGTGTAGGAACTCATCATATAGGATGCAGTGGAGATATTTGGGATCTGATTATGTCATAGGAATATACTGCCCGACACTTGTTATTAGCTTTTTCTTCTGGAAACCAATGAAGATGACGGCAATGCAACATGTTTTGGCTTCTCTTTGCAGCTGATCCATTCCTTGATTGATAGAGTTATGGAAGTAATGGGAACTCCTTTCGTAAAAGTTGGTGAAAATTCAGGGTACTACATACAGCGCTCAGATGTAAGTATCTTTGCAGTTCCTCCATGTAACCTGTAGAGATGCTCATTGTGTACTCATCATCTTGAATTTCTGAAGGCACCCGAGTTTCTCCCTGGTAGACAAGCTAGCATCATTTACAAGGGGAAGCACATTGGCATTTTTGGTATCGTACATCCTCAGGTAGCAATCATGGCTCTTGATTTTGTGCATGATTATGTTATTATTATTATTCTTTTAACCTTTAGCATTGCATTGGTACTCGGTAGAGAAATAGTCTTGCATTAATTTTGAGTTTGTGAACTCAGGGTTGAATCTGAACTGTATGTTTTCCTATGAGAATATATATATATATATATGATTACTATTAATGTTAAACCTTGAGTTTTTTAGGCTTGAGGTGCACTATGCCTTATGCGTTCATTTTTTATTTGATCACAGGTCTTGAATAATTTTGACATTCCAGATCCATGCTCTTTCCTGGAGCTAGACATAGAGCACTTCTTGTAGGGTTCACTCTCTGAAAACAAATGTGAGTTAGCAATAGGAACTCTAAACGTAAGTTTGCGGCAACTATTTTTGTGGTTACATAATTGTCAACCTGCATTAAAAAGAATAAAAAAATGTTTTCTTTGAGCAATGGCGCAATAATATTTAAATACATTGAAGTTATGTTGATGTGTTGGTATGTGGCTCATATTATGTGTTGTTTAATTCTGTCTAGCTTTGAAAACCAGTTCTTTAGAGATTATTAGTATTTATAAATTGGTAAAAAATTCTTATTTCTTGATAGTTAATCACCAGCTACTATTCGCTATCAATCACATAGTGCCAATTGAACTAAACAAAGGTGGTGAAGGTAAAGCTGGTAAAATTTCATGTTCTGGTTTAAAATTGGATTTCGTATATATATATATATATATATATATATACACATATCGTGAGAGGGATTGGATAAAAGTTTTTCGTTACATGATTGTGGTTAATTGACGCGGTTCAAACGCGTGCGAAAAAACTAAAAAGGGGGCTGGTGGTGGGGATTTACCTCACATCCTAAGAGTTTGCAGATACGAGGGAGTCCACTCTTTGTTTGTCTCCGAGTCTTTACTGCCAGGCAGCACTCTCTTCCCTTCCATCATAAAATCGATTCCGATCAAAGATCAACAGTCATTTTGTACCCAGATGAACATGCAATTCAAGGCTTAGTTGCATCTGTAAACTAGATTCCTCAAATTCCCAGCTTCCAGCAAAGATTGACACGTTTTACAGTTACAAAACTGGTAAGCCAAGCGCCGTTAAAGCTTGCCACTCTTAATTTAGTGGTTTTACATTCATCATGAACATCAGATTGGCCCTCTAGAGTTTCATTGCTTCTGTAAAGCCACTAAAGAAGCTTCTCTCCTCTCCAATTATGCCTCCATTTTCCGCAAAATTTTGCTCTCTTCCCCGTGGTACAGCTCATCCTGCCCTCGGAGGCAGTCCAATCCGAAGAGAGGTGATAGAGAGCACCCGCCTGACCGTGGGGTTGTTTTTGGTAGTACAGTATATCAGGTGTTGAATAAGCATATACTACTTTAAAGTCCGTATATAGTGCAAAAAGCATCAGGCAGCGAAAAAAAAAAAAGAGAATAAGAAACCATAAAAGGGGAGTAACGATCATCCATTGTTATTATTGTTAGTATTATTATCATTATTATTTTCTTCTTTCCGGGCTGCAAATTGCATAAAAGCTTACAAACGCGGGCTGCAGGAGGGTTTCCTGCATTAAGCGTAAGCAGAATTACTCGTCCAACCATTCAACAACCCCAATGCAAAATTCAGCTCCAAAGCTCGCTCGGGCATGAAAGCGTGCATTAGGCTGCACCACGAACTTAAAATCCTCGATCAATGGGCCGTGTTTTAGCTTGATTATCAACCGAAAAATAATAATAATAGTCATAAAAACATGGAATGATTAAAGCTAGTTACTTTGATTTTCAGAATAATTTCCTGAGATTTATTTTAACATATTTATTTTTTTAATCATTTGGTGCCTAATTACTTGTCAGTTTTACTCAAAATGGATTGCACGAACGATAGACTTCTTTCCATTATTCTGCAAGTGGATAATGTTTGTCCCCATGAACTCATCTTTTTATTCTCTGAATCCCCTTTCCCCATTCTACTTCAAGTATGAGTTTAATTGCACCTTGTGTTCCCCCGTTATAAATATGATAATTACGACATATTTATTAGTTTAGGTCTGTTTGGTCAAAATATTTTTTTAAGAAAAAATTTGAAAAAATTAATAAGTATTAGAGTCACTTTCAGGATCAATTAACCAAAAAAAAAAAAAAAACAAAAGAAAATTTTGAGATAAATAATTCCTTCACCAATCCTCCATTTCTCTTTTCACAGTTTTCCTAATCAATCTGCATAATGCGTAAACCCAACAACAATATTTAAACCCATAAACCCTAAATCTGGAGTTGACCTCATCTAAATTGGATCCCTAAATCAAGAATTCCGTTCAAAATAGGTCATCAATAGCTCAAAATTTTCTCAAGCTCTTTTTTATGATTTAAGATTCAAGTTATGTTCTTTACTTCTTTTGCATTCAATATCTGACAAAAATAAAGAAAAGAAAAAGAAAAAGAAAAGCCCACAAAGATCCAATCTTTATTGTATGTGTTATAACCCTGATTGACTTAAACTGAGCCTGACCCATTTGATTTCGAGCTGCCAGTCTCTTGAATCCTTGAGCAATGTTCTAATTAATTTCCTATCTGGGTTTTGATTGGAGTTTGTGAAGGAAGAGAGCCCACATGGTCAAATGTTGGGTGGGTTGTACGGAGACCTTCCTCCGCCGTCCTCCGCCGAGGAGGAAAAGTCCACCGCCAACGCCTCCACGGCGTGGTCCAGTAGTACGCTAATGGCTCCGCAAACCCTTCGTAAACCGTCCGTGGCCATGACGCCGCCGCAGACTATTCTAAAACCGCAGAGCAAATTGAAAACTCAAAACTCTGCGTCCAAAACCTTAACTTCACCGGCGGCGGTGGTGGCGCCGACGGAGCTGCCCCCATCGTTGGTTACGGAACCTGCTCTCGTGGGTGTCAATTCTGTGGTGATTGAAGAATATGACCCCGCCAGGCCGAATGACTACGAGGATTATAGACGAGAGAGAGAAGAAGAAGAAGGCAATGGAGGCAGAGAGGATGAGGGAAATTGAGAGGAGAAGACAAGAGGAAGAGGAGAGGGAGAGGAGAGAGAGGGAGGAAAGGGAAAGGGAAAGAGAGAGGGACAGAAATATTTCCGGCGAGGAGGCATGGAGGAGGCGGGCGGCAATGGGCGGAGGAGCTGTCCCAAGGTCACCGTCGCCACCTAGTAGTGGGAATGGGTTTAGTATTGGGAAATCCGATACGGGTGGGCTGGGAGTTGGTGCAGGTGGGCAAATGACTGCAGCACAGAGGATGATGGCAAAGATGGGTTGGAAGGAAGGACAAGGACTTGGAAAGCAGGAACAAGGGATTACAACGCCATTGCTGGCAAAGAAGACTGATCGAAGAGCTGGGGTGATTGTGAATGCCAGTGAAACAAAACCAGAGAAGAAGGCGAAGAGTGTGAATTTCAATGGACTGCCTACTCGAGTTTTGCTGCTGAGGAACATGGTAATAATTATGACCTATAGTGTTTTGGTTGATAAATAAAGATCTAATCTCGATTGATCTAAATGGTGTTTATCAGAAATAAATCAACGATGCGTAGTGATGTTTGATCCTGTGTGTATGATTTGTGTGCATCTAATGAAGATGCTTGTGTTACAAATTAATGTAAAGAAACAATCAAAGCCTGCCCAAATAAGATCGAAGTCTTTTTCTAGACTTTTTCATATATCTTTCTATCTATTTATAGACAGGCAAACAAATGTGAAAAAAAACTTACTAATCTATTTCATTGTTGGGTCTGATTTGTGTGTTACTTTTATTCTTAGAATGCCTGGGAGTTGGAATGAGATTCGCATATTGCAATTCATTTAGTTAACATCTAGGTCTTTTCTGGCACTCTGTTGTGTGTTTGTCTAGCCCTGAGTAGGCAGTTTGGTATTTATGTTGCTGTAGCTTGCATGTATGGTGGCTAATTGTTGTGGCTATCCTAATCCTTACCACACGGATGCCATCTGACTATGGTGGAAATTGAATTTGTGATGTTACTAGGGGTATCTAGTCTACTTCTTTACCTAAGATAGCTATTTGGTGCCATAATAAGGTGTGAATGTCTAGGTGGGATTGTCTGCCTGCACGAAGATAATGTCACAGCACACAGGCAAAGGGAAACTTTTCCACTTTTTAGAAGTAGGAGCATTCAGAATTTGACATCAAATGTGGTTTCATTGAGTTTGTTCCTTGGCTCATGTTTCTGACAAAGTATATTGTTATACTCAATTTTGGAATCTCTGGATGTTTCAAAGTTTCGGTACCATATATCCACTAAATACATCCTTTTCTGCATCTTTTTGATAATCTTGATCAACCGCTAAATCCCACTAAAGCTTCTTGTAATTTTTGTGATGTCTTATGTTTGTTTTTTTTTTCTTCAAATTTGTAGATTGAGATGAGGAAAATGAAGTTTAATTATAAATATCCGGTTTACTGGTGCAGAAGAGAATGTCTAGTTGGTTGAAATCAATATAGCTATTTGGCATGGAAAGCCTTCAGTTTAGTCTGATGATGATGACAACGGTTGCAAGTTGACCAGAGATAAAAACCTAGTGTTGTTTGATACAAAAGGTTGTTGACTGCTGGAATAATAATAAAACAGAGGCTGCAATCATGCTATAGCATGACCTAACAAATTGCACACCCCCACCCCACTCCTTCCCAGTGGCTTATTTTTCTGTCGCATTGCAGCCACATCTTTGTAGCTTCTCTCAAAGTAATGGTGGCTTGTTAGAATCTATGTCTACTACTCTTCTCTTGTTGTGGGGCAGGCCACAGTATGCCTGATTCTCCACATAGCAAGAATGATAAAGAGGAAGAGGGGAGTGCTACAACTTGGAAATAGATTGTGGACAACTTATTAATTTTCATTTGAGTTAGCTTTTACTTTTACCTGCTCTTTTGCCAAGTTTCTTTGTCTTCCATTTCTTTTTTTCTCCAAAAATACTGACCCGTGAGACTGGGCTGTCTCAATATGAGTGGAAGAGATTTAGAGTTGTTGACAGTATTGCTTTGTTCTGAAAAAGGTTGGTCCCGGAGAGGTAGATGACGAGCTAGAAGACGAGGTTGCATCCGAGTGTGCAAAGTACGGAACAGTCACTCGGGTTCTGATATTTGAGATTACGGAGCCCAACTTCCCTCGCGAGGAGGCAGTCAGAATTTTTATACAGTTTGAGAGACCAGAAGAAACAAAAAAGGCATTCAGAGATCTTGATGGTCGGTATTTTGGTGGCAACGTGGTTCGTGCAGCATTTTATGAGGAAGAGAAGTTCAGTAAGAATGAGCTGGCCCCTTTACCCGGTGAAGTCCCTGGTTTCTGACTGATGTTTTCATTAGCCTTGTCGATACTCCTCTTTCAACAACTGTTGAATAAGTAGTATGGACTTTTTGTTTGACGGAGGAATTATACCATTATATGAATTACCTGGTTCATATCATCCACCTACAATTATCCATTGGCCATTATTCAACAGGTGACAAATATAACTAATTAAAACAGAATTTGAATTTAATTGTCAGGCCAACAAGCTACCTTGTTTTCGTCTAATTATAGAAACTATATAAGCGCCCGAGAGAGGAGAAACTCACTGGCACGTTAGCTGTATCATCTTTTGTTTTCATAACCCTGAAAAAGCCAAAGCCAGGCAAGTCAACAACTTGTTGGCGTCTAATTATAGAAAACAATTTCATTTATAAATTGCAGCCAGAGACTCTGGCTGCCCCACCAAACCCCAATTTTGTTGAGGCAAGTCATCAAAACTGCAAACTCTTTGCTGAAATTCCCGTGTTAGGTTCGATTAACAATCAATCAATGGCAGCAACGTTAATGTCCAAAAAGTTGATTGAGTTTTGCAGTTGGCATGCTCATGCTGTGCATGCTATTTGCAAGAGGAACGGAGGCAACTCCGGATCTTGGATATGGAGCCGTTGGTAAGAATCGTACGCCTCGTTGCAGCGTCTTACATCCTGAAAGATGCAAGATCATGCCTGCACGCGGATATAAGAGAGGCGGTGAGGTCGAGTCCAAGTGCCGACACGGGCGTCGACTCTTGCATTCTTCTGCCTGATCAAATGTTGCTTACGCTTTCTAAGCCGAAAAGAGATAACTAAGAAGTTTTCTCATATGTGACCATACATCAATTTTTATTTGATTTCAAATTAGATAATTGTTAACAAATAATCTTGATTCATTTATGTATAATTTTATTTTTTTGTTTTAAATTTTTATTAATACATAAATATTAAATATTTGTATCGTCTTGTTAGATTTTATATAATTACAATCATTTTTTTGTAAAAACAAAAGTTATTTAAGAATATACAATCTGTTCGTTATATTTATAGTAGAAGTGTCATTATATATAGATACCGATGAAATAATACTAACAGTTGGCATAAGTTAAAATTTTTTACAAGATTAAAATGTATTTATTATTTTTTATTGAACAACTTAAATATTTAAATTAAATATAAAAATTTATGAGTAATAAATCTTTTATTCAAAACAAAATCTATAATGAATTTTTGTGATTAATGTACTATTACATATAAAAAAAATGAGCTAAATTTTAATATATGGAATATTTTTGTATCTTATTAATATTTTAAAATTTGGAATTAAATAACTGCAATTTAAATTAAAATATGAATGGCAAGGCAAGGCGAACAATCAAGTTTGGGGTGGAAAGACAAACCTATGCCATGGAAAATCTTCTACTTCTTTTGGGAAGTTTGCATCAACGAGGAGAAGAAGCCAAGGGATCTTACATGTTCAGAAAGCCAACGCGATGGCAATGCACTGAAATCTCCAACGTGCACTCGAGGATCATTTCTGAAGTGCAGAGAACTTATTGATTATGGACTGGCGATGGGGGGGGAGGAGATCATAACTGGTGAAACCCAAAAACCAGACATCCAATCTAAACCTTCTCCAAATTACTTTGCTTTGCAATCACGTACGGCAGACCCATATACATTTTACGGTCCAAGCAGATGCAACATACGTGACCCCCCCTCCTCCCCGGACAAGTGAACATCTAACACGAACATGCAACTATATATATGTTCGAACGGCTCCACCAATTATGGCGTTAACGACGTGGGAGGGTGTGAGAGTAGTTGGCTCTCACTCCCAACAGTTTGGGATTCAAATTTTACTAATTTCAAATTAAATCTAAATGAATTATATGTCCCTGAAATTAATCAACGCAGGAAGGAAAGTTTGCATGCCTTGCCAAGTAATGTCATTTATGAGCGCGTGAAATGACAGACCAACAAAACCTTATGTGCATATGCTCTATCTAAATCCCACGCTTCCAAATCTTAAAACTTCAAAGATAAATAGTTGCATTTTCACTTACTTGAAACCTCACCAAAGATGAATGCTTAACCTCACCAAAGACATGGTGATGCCTCTACACACACACACACACACGCACATGCACACGCGCGCGCACACACACACACACATATATATATTATGTAGATAAGTGTTTTTTTTTTGGGGGGGGGGGTTCTGGTTTTAGTATGTTGCTTGATACAATTTAGTTCCTCTTTGAAACATATAAATGTATTATTTTCCTCTTTTTTTTTTTTTTGCATACATTTCTAGTAGTTGAGGTCTTTTTATTCTCTCTATCTCTCTCTTTTTTTTAATATTTTGGTTAAAAAAAATAGAAAAGCAGGAGTAATAGTGTAAGAGAAAATTAAGCAAATTAAAAAGAAAAAAAAAAGAACAATTTCCTAACCTCTAAACCACTTTCTTTTTTTTTTTTTTATTAAGCTGCTGGAACTCCTGGCCAAAAACAAATGCCTAGATTAGCGCGGGAATGAGAAAAGAAAAGATAAAAAAAAAAAAAAACCAGTAACAAATTGAACCCGACGTGAATCGAACACGCAACCTTCTGATCTGGAGTCAGACGCGCTACCATTGCGCCACGGATCCCTGCCGTTCACTTTGGTTAAGTAAAATTACTTAATCAAATTATAGATTACGCTCAAGATTTTTCCCAGGAGCCACCATAAATACACATGCCGAGAGTGTCATGCTTGCCAAAATCCCTCACTCAGTTTCCCAACTTGCTCAACAAATCCAAAAAAGAAGGGCTAAAAAAAAAAAGAAGGAAATTGCTATAACCCCAAGAAGTAGGCCACCAACATGTCATCTTTATCTTCATGATCATTATTAACCACCCCCAAACCCAACTCAGAGACTCCCCTTAAAACAGATAGCTTTTAAAACCCCAATTAAGCTCTTCTTTCTATCCATGCATGAATTAAGGAAAAGTCCCAAGTATAATACACTAGTCAAAAACCACAATTTCAAACACCCCTTTTTCTACGCTGAAAAAGCTTCTCGGACCATGATACTGTACCCACTTCCCTACTGATAAATCTCACATCCTAGAAGGACCCCCTTTTTTTTTTTTTTGTCCCCTCAAAATATGCATTTGGATTGCATTATGAATATTTAGCCTAGCTAACCGTCTATCTACATGCATTTTCCGTTTACATACGAAGCTCTGTGTGTGTGTTGGGGGGGGGGGGGGAGATGGGCTGTATGGGGTCTTTTTCTTTTTCACTTATAATAACCTATGCGATTATGCATGAAACAGTGGCATGAAAAGGATCAAAATGCACGCTTATGGTCTGAATAAAAAGCGCATAAAAGGTTCAGAGAAAAGAGAGTAATAATGCATTACAATAGAACAAAAATGGAGTATTGTACTCTGCAAAACATAGCTAATAAATACAGATGACTCCAGGATATTTGAAACTTCAACTCTTACCATTTTGAGGATGAAAATGACAGTGGAACTAATGTTCTGTACCTTTTGAAAATGCACTGCACATTGCCTTGAAAAAATGCACTGTATTTTTTTTTTTTGAATTATAAAAAATTGATTGCTGTAATAGATAGGGCACATGGTGCTCTCTCTTCAGCCATGCACCCACGCAATGCTCTCTTACAGGAAATCCTTAGTCTCAAATTTCATGAACTCGTCAGACACAATAAAATTTTACATAATGTTAAAAAAATTACATAAAATTGTAAGTTCGTGTAGTCAAGTTCTTTTGAAACTGGTCGACCCCTTTTATAAGCAACCAATCAAAAAAAAAAAAAAAAAAAACAGAAGAAGAAAAGCAACAAGACAACAATAGAAAAAAGGGTTGAATTATTTCTCCTGCGTAGCATCGGTGATTCTCTGAAGCAAGATATATTCACAGAAAGATTTCTTCATTAAATGAAGAAGATACAATTGCCTGCCAATTGCAGAAGCAGGGTTTGATCCTATTTTCTGTAAACCTATTATATAATAAAGTCCCTTTGCATAACTGGCCTCCTGTAATACCTGTTGGTATTAACATACTGCTGACAAAATAGCCAAGGAGCTAATAGCCATAGCATCACAGTCTGCACAATTTTTATGGCTATTTGTTATGTTGATTAATAATCTCTACTCAGTCACTAGCATACGGGATGTTGATTTATTGACGTTTACTCGACTAGGTTGGTATAATGGTCGATAATTTGGACAGAAAATAGAAAAGCGAAAATTCCAACTATACTCCCAAAACCTTTTCACAGCTACAGTCATTTAGCTTTCAATCACTTGCAGATTCAGTGCTTTGCATGATTGAGTTTAAAATGTTATCAATTTCTTAGGTTTCAGCCAAGAAGTTCAACTTTCAAATTTTTGAGTTGAATTACTTTTTGATACAATATCAAAGCTTTTCTATCCAAAAATATCTAAGTTCAAATCATGTTGTCACTATTTTTTATTAATTATGAATTGGTAAAAAGAGCTTATACATGTGAGACATTTTAAAGTTTAATACACGACTTATTTCTTCTATTTCCTTAACTCCATCACAACTAGCATTGTGTGCATCCCCTCCAGCTACTGCTCAACTTGGAACTGTTAAAAAGTCCTCTGTCATTGCAAAATATAAACAACATTTAGTACCTTTTCTAATGTTTTTCTCAGGCGTTTCAAACAGTAGAAAATGCCTACCAATTTTTGTTCAAAAATGCGGCTTTCCCAAACAATGCACACTATTTTAGAATGGTATTCCAACCCTTTTTCTTCTTTTCACCAAGATGACCATCCTAAGATTCTTAGGACTTGCCATTTGCAGAATAGGTGCCTTCTGGCAACACTTATTATTTTTATTTATTGATTTATTTATTTGATAAATGCTTCTAGCACAAATTGTTTTTGTTCTCATTCCCAACTTCTAATGCGAATCTCCTACAAAGAATTTGTACGAGGTTGACGCTCAATAAACTCCCTCTACTTCTGAATTTCTGTCCAGAGCCCTTAATTCTTGATGCTGGTTCTTATGGGTATTCACGATCTTCACTACTCAAAGTGTCAAGTAAGCTAGCCAGATGAGGAATGAAAGCAACACCTCAATCCATTAAACAAACATACTAAACAATCCCAACCAGGTTCTGCTCATCAATTGACAACATAACCATTGCATGGATAAAGAAACCCGAGCACCATGCTTGACCCACCAAAAATGTTACTCCACAAATTGGGTGACTGATTAACAATCCTTGAGACTATCTAACAACTAGAAAACAGGACACAGATGAGCTAGTAGTAAAAAAGCAAGCAACCGAACAATTCAACTGAATGTGGGTCACATCACTCTGGGTGTTATCAGTCCAACAACATACATTCTCATTGAAATTTCACCACTCTCTAAAGACAACTTGATGGACTGATACAGAGTGGAACCATATTAAATACGTAAACACAGCAGTACACACATATATAGATAGATGAGTAAAAGAGTATTTATGTATCTGCCATTACTACTACATTCGTGTGTTGCTAGGCAGAAGGTAAAGATAAAATGAAACAAATAACTTAATAGATAGCTAAACAAGTACTCTTTTAAAGTATCTTACTTCACAATCACAAAAAGGACCAGTTTGTGAACATGAAGGCCAAACAGTGGCTGGAATCATCGTCATTCAGGACTGTCCATGCAATGGCTTGCTCATAGGAAACTGGCCTCCCCATGCTGGATGCACATATTCCAGCAGGCAGATATGCAAACCCCTGCAGGTTATAACAAAAGCAGTTAGTTTAGAGCAGTTGCGTTACCGTGACTGCTGGACATGGAATTCTGAAGAACCTTGGTGAACGAGCAGCATAGCAATTAACTAAAAGATAAGAGCTATCAGAGACTAAATTTGACAGAGAGTCCAGATTCTGGGACTAAGTCCTAATGTATTCATCTTAAAAATTTCCTGCTGGTTTTTCCTAGGTATGAAAGATGGGTAAGGCTAGTCCTTTATAGAATAGAACTCAATTACTCATAGCTACAAATGACAAAGAATTTCACCTGTTGCATGATCTTAGAGAACTCAGAACAAAGAGTCTTTCTGCCAGCTTCATTGAGAACCTTGTCCAGCATAATATCTTGAAGGGCCACAAGAGTAGTTTCAAGCATGTCAAGTCCAGCCTGGTTAGCAAATGTGAAAACTGGAGATGCCTGCAATTATATTTTAGTTGTTTACATAAATATTCCACACACAAAAATATTGTTAACAAAATCAACTTCCTCCCAAGTACTGTCTAGGAAAAGATTGTTTGCATCGTTACATTGGTTTTTAAAGAGCAGCACAAGATTGCATCTGAATGGTGCCAAAGTTGCTTCAACAAAGCATCACCAGCCTGGGAGTCAACCTGAAAGAGTTCTCCTCCAGTATGAACCCTACAATATGCTAAAATAATGATCAAAGTGCCACAAAAAAAAGTGAAAAAAATAATGTCTATGGGAGCAATGATGCAGCACCTGTAGCTGCGGTAAATCCACTGTGCTAGAGTCAGAGCCACCGGGGAGCCAGGAAGGGATTTTGGCCCCATATGGGAGGCTATCCTGCAAGGGGCAATGGCCATTGCAACCCTCTGGACTGACCCAACAACACTCCGCAAATACTGGCGAGCCATAGCAGCCACGTTATCTTGCATGTGATTCTCAAAGGTAAACTGGAATGCGATGGTGAGGACTGATCTAAGGTTGTAGCCGCTGGTGTCTTCACTCGCTGGATGCACACCACCAGTTCCCACATCAAGTGTAGAAGCCAAATCTAATGTACAAGTTGCAGCAGGCATGCCCTATAATATAAAACAAAATCCAATATGAGAAATGAATAGGCCTTCTTTCAACCTGTGACCTAAAATGAAAATACAGTCAGTCACTCTTCACATAATTTATCATTCAACTACAAGGACATTTGACATAGCAACCTTTGATGCCCTAAATTCAAGTTAAGTGTCCAGACACTCATCAATGGCATTCTCACATTAGGACTTTCATCATCAAACTTCTTTTTTTAAACATAGTAATTTTATCCAGCGTACATTATAAAAAAGAAAAAATGGATGATTTTTTAATGGTAAACAGAAGAGGGTAGATAATCAAGATGACAGCAGCTTCTAATAAGAGTTCATAGTCAAGAGATGAAAGAGATAACAATAAGCATTGGCATATGGGCAATATGATCAGTTCTCCGTTTAAAGAGTCTGTCACCATTTCTGCCACAACTTCTCAATAACAACAACAATAAAAAGGCCTTAATCACAAATTTAATTGGAGCCAGTTACATGAATCTTTACTTGCCATTTCATTCTATTATGCACTAAGTTAGATGTGAGAACTAATTGTTTCAAATCCTTCATAACCAAAAATTCCCAAGTCAACTTATATCTTCCTCTCCCTCTCCACTCACCATCCACAGGGGTTTGATCACCCCTCTTAATTGGAACATTTGTTGGTCTATGTTGAACATGTCCTAAACAATGCAAACACTGCTCCCTCAATTTATCTCCAATGAGCGTCATACCTACTTTGCTATGGATATCCTCTATTTAGCCCCCACAACTTGATGAAATAGAAATTATACTAGTAAAGAAGTATGAATGTTAGAGGTCAAACTGTTTTAGGTTCCAGTGATATGACACGAAAACCAGATGGCAGCAAAGGAGCATCATCAGCAAAAGATTCATCAATGGGTGCAAAGACAAGCTGAGCACAGGCACCTACAGCATTTTCATCAATTCCACTGCACAGCTGCAAAGTGGAATTTGAAGATTTGTCATCAGTCCAAGAGCTGCCCCTGAATAAAAGGAACAGAAAAAAGAGTCCAACTTCAGGTGCAACAACAGTACATAAACTAACCTGCAACAAGTACATATCTCGTGCAAAAGCTACATCTTCAAGCGAAAATGCATGACCCTCCAGTCGAACCACCTCCAAAAACTACATTTGCAACAGAGGAGAAAAAAAAAACAATTTTATGTGAATCTATGAGTTTTAAGGTAACACAAGGGAAATGAATTCAAAACGAGCATAATTACCTCCTCATGTTCAACAGTATGGGCAAGTGGTAAAATGACCTGGCTTCTGGGAAAGCCAGCAGGTCTAGCACAAGGAACTGCATAAGGGCTAGCTTTAAAACATGCAGCTGAGTAGGTATCTACGCCATAGTCAGCCCACTCTGAGCGATGTTCCCTCAGGAAGCGAACAAGTAAGGCAGGAGGAACATTCTGAAAAGCCACAAAAAGAAACTTTAAAAACATGGGCTACATGGCTGCCAATGCTTCAACTATGGATTATGAAATCAAAGATGCAGTGACTCAAAACTAGCCAAGTGAAAAAGAAAAGAATAAGGGCAGGATAATTTTAAAAGCACTTCAACCAAAGATAAACATTCTGCAAATAGTCTTGATTTGACATCCAGATGATACCTGCAGCAACATTGATGCTTTTGCACACAGCACCCCTCCTCCAAAAGTTGGGAACATTGATACATTATATTGAGACCCAAGAAATTTTCCTGGAGTAGAGTTTATGACAATGGTCACATCTTCCACACCATCTCCAGCCTGAAGTGACCATCCATCATCTGCAAACCCATTGACAGCATCGTTGAAACACCTGCAATCCAAGTTCAGTGACTAGCATTAGCCAAGAAACAAACTAATGCAAATCTTTAAAACCACACAACATGGTGCAAGCTCCTGTACTCCCAAAGAAGACAGAAGCCAATCAAAGGAACAGTGCAACAAAATAATTTCAACTGGCAAGTTGATATTGACTTGCTGCAAAACAAAACTTGATAACCTGCATAATCTCTGACTAAAAGTCCTCAAAGCGGCAGGCTGACGACCCCCACCATATTGAACTTCTCCACTAGTCTCCTGTGAAATCTGGCGTATGTGCCGCAAGGCCTGCATTGTTAAATTATATGGACAAATATTAACATAATAATGTAAAAAAGAGGAAAAAAAATCTCAGGCATTGAAGTTTCTTACAGCCAAGGTCATCCTCTGAGCAAGAATCTTGGAAGATTCGTAAAGTGGCCTCAGAACTTCAGGAACACTCCACACCTAGCATAAAATCAATACATCTTTAAACCAACTTAGAAACTAAATAATTAAAAAACAATTGTGGGGAAATTTAAATAGATGAAATAAATTTTATTCTCACATCTAAGTCAAAATGATCAACAATGTAAATCATGGATCCACCACCCTCACAAGGTCGAATTAGGTAACCACTAGGAAGCATTTCAGCTCTTATAAAGCATGAAGCAGGAGGCCCCGTTGGGCCACCAGTGGATGTTGTCAATGACCTCTCACATATCTGCAAAATGTTTTGAGAGAGAATTCCTTATTAGACAAAAACCCTATGTTCAAAACATCTTTTAAGAAAGGAAATTCGAGGAGAAAAAGGAAGCACTACAAATGACATACCACAA
Source organism: Ceriops zippeliana (assembly GCA_037897445.1). Taxonomy (NCBI): domain Eukaryota; kingdom Viridiplantae; phylum Streptophyta; class Magnoliopsida; order Malpighiales; family Rhizophoraceae; genus Ceriops; species Ceriops zippeliana. The sequence goes on from JBAPLH010000115.1 coordinate 2,880,231, forward strand.
GACTGCCGTCTTCCAAAGTGGTTGTGTATCTTAGCATCCAAAAGTCTCGTGCTGCGGCCAATGTTGTTGGTGCATAAGTCTGGCAAAAAACATAATAAAAAATATATGTCAACCAATGTACAATACTGAACAAACCAAAAAAGTAAATTCCCAAGAGGGTTAACTGATTTCTATTCTTTTTAAATGTCCACAAACCTGCATATATATAAGCTCAATTGTACCCCCACTACCAGTGGGAATTACACTTAATAAGTCAAGGCAACGGCAGTCACGAAACCAAGATGGGCGATCTTTGAGGATTTCAGCAACCTGCAGAGAAACATTCATCATATACCTTATAACAGAACAAAAATAATGTACATCAATGTTTCAAAAAGAAGGTAAAGACTTGAAGTACCTTTGTGGGCTCAAGGCTCACAAGGCCGCAGGCTCGTGCTGCTACCCCACTACAGTTGCAGGAAACAGCAACAATTCCAATAGAATCCGGACCAGGCTACACATCATCAGCATTCAAGTTGCATGTTATTTCAGAAATAGAGAAACATTCTTGGATTACTTCAGCTATCACAACACAAGCATCTTATGAACCTAAAGAGCTGTTTACCTTCATCCCAATCATCTGGACCCAATCGACAGCAGTTCCAGTAGCCTTGGAAAGGAACTCTGCCAAGGTCTCCTCAGCTATTGCAAGAAGACTAACAAACAATAAAAGGTCAAAAAGCTAATTAAACCAAATGAGATAGAGTGGTCCAATAATCTGTAAATTACTTACCCAGCTGGGTTGTTAGCATCACTCTGGGAATGCTGAGGTGTTGGGTTTTGCTGTTGTTGGTGCTGACCACTCATGACCACAGACTCACAGCTATTATTTTCCGTGGTTGTAGCTGAAGCCTGTTAGAAATACAACAATTATTTTATTTTATTTTATTTTTTTTTAAGAAAAACCTTAATGATTTCTCTCAAAGTTCTCATGAAAAAATATAAAGGGAAAAACTTGTCCATTTATGCTCAGACCAGGACTGAAACAAGAACCGGAAGCTAGAGTCCAAAGTAGAATGACTTAAATTGCTCTAAATCTTTGAGTACAATGCAATGTTCATTACATGATATCTTGTTAGAGGCAAAATTAACTGAATGGAACATAAAAAGGGTCTCACAGTCTGCAGTTGTTGGCGCATATATCCATTCTCATAAACCAAATGGGAGACCTGCTTCTGCAATCTGTCATTCTCTTCCATCAACAGCTTGTTCATGGCAGTCAGCTTTTTGTTTAAAGTCTGCAGACAAGAAGCTTCCTTTCTCTGCTTTTCACGGCATCTGCAGCAAAGGGGCAAAAGACATAATTCCAACGAACTACTCAAAGTGCGCCAACAGAAAAGTTTACATTACATTGTCTCATGAATTTATTCAGGGAAAAAAAAACAGGAGAGAGAAACCTTTAATGATATTCTGGCTAAATTCAAGTTAGTGGCATTAAAAATATATCAATATGTAAGGATCACCGGCAAACACTTCCAAAGTTAATGCCAATACTACTAAAAAAATTCATATCATAAAAGTATCCAACAACCATGCACCCCAAACATAGAAAATTTTCCTGAGTCTCTGAATGTCAGGGATCATTTCTGGCCAGAGAAATCCTAACACATCATAGATTATAATTTTGCCATCCACTCATCCATCCCAATTCATTAACCGAAAAAAAAGAATGTCAAAAGAAAAGGTAGTTGCTGTCCTGCTTAAGGGGAAATTTTCATCTGTTTAATTTGAACCAAGGCCGAAAATTACAAGAAATTAAAGGGGACAATTTCTGAGCTGGGTTATAAAAACATTTTGAGTGCAAAAGGATTCATCTCTTTCTTGTTCCTGTTCCCTTGGTAAAAGGGAGAATAAAGAATAAGAAAACATATAGAAATATCGTCAGAACCAAATTGTTTAAGCAGACGTTACACTACAATTCAGGCAAAATAATATTCCACTTCTAATAAATTTTAAATAAAATGTGAAAGAAAAAATGAAGTTATAATGAAAAAATCTATAGCAATGACACAGGCAAGTATGCCATATCTAATGAAGCAAACGTTCTAATAAAAGCTAACGAACAGTTGTCCTTTTCTTCAATTAATTAAAAAAAGACTGAAGACGCAGAGAGCACAGATCAATTTCAAAAAAAAAAAAACACAAGGGTAACAAGGAATAACATAGTTATGGTCTTGAATCTCCATCAAATTCAAATGAGAGATCATTTAAAAAAAATAGAAAAATAAATACAGAAAAGTTAACATTTTGCGGCAATTTGATTCTCTGTTCTCTTAAATACATGATGTCATCCCATTTGAACGCAAATTTCATACCGAGTATAAGCCATATCCTTAGTTTAGAAAATAAAAGGCAATTCTTTGTTAAGGAAATATCAATAGAAACTTGAACTAAAACATAGGAAGATGGAAAATTTGTTCTTCAAAGAGCTTGAACATAGCGGCAGAGGACGTGAAAAGAATTAATGCAAGTAAAGGCCCAGTAACAAAACATGAACCGATCCCATCTTGCAAGCTCCATTTTCTTGTAATCACAAAAAATTGAAAATTCAATCGTAAATTATCAGATGGCCGGCTCTCATCAGTTGCAAATATGGGTACAAAAAGTTCTAAGCTAAGGAAGCGGAAGTAGAAAGCCTGAAACAAAAAATCAGAATCAAGTGTCAATACTCAATTTCTAGATATGGAAAGCTCACAATCAAGTGGAACCAATGGAATAACGTTCGATAAGACCAGAGAGAGAGAGAGAGATGGAGATGGAAAGAACATTTGTAGGTTTGCTGCTTTATATGCTGTGTGTCAAAGTAGAAAGAAAGCAGACTCCTTTGCTTACCTGCGGTTTTGAAACCAGACTTTGATCTGCTTAGGCTCAATGTTAGAGAGAATAGAAAACTCTCTAATAAGCTGTTGCCTTCTCAAAGAGCTAGGCTTTGGGCATTCAGTGTACAACCTCTCTAATGCCTCCACCTGCTCTGGTGTATACCTCACATACTTGCTTGTGTCCATTCGCTTGTCTTTGTTGTGAATGGAAAGCGCCATATGTTACAGCCACCACCAGAGCAGAAAAACAAGAAGATGGCTTTAATAAGAAATCAAGAAGACCACAAAACAAGACAGACCCAAATGCTGGTTTTGGGTGCTGAAGCTGTAGAATCCACTAAAATGACAAAAGACCAATAAAAGATGCTATCTTTGAGTATTCAACTTGGTTCTTGGTTATCCTCTAACACAGATCAAAAATACCCAAAAAAAAATAAAAGGACGAGACAGACCCAGATCCTGGTTTTAGGTGCTGAAGCTATAGAACCAACAAAAAAGACACCAACATAACAAAAGACCAATGAAAGATGCTATCTTTGAGCTTTTAACTAAGGCAGTAGAAATTGGTTTGGTTCTTGATTATCCTCTTCCTTGTTGGTAGTTATGGTAGAAGTAGTTGTGCTGCTGCTATTGGTATCATCAGGCAGGCTCTTTCCTCTAAGAGAGCGTCCTCCTCTCTCCTTCATCAGATTGAATGGTAATGGCCTTTTTGTTCTCTGGGTTCCTCCCTCAGTCTTCTGTGTATTCCGAAATGCTCATGTTTAAATCAGAAAGAAGCCTAACAAACCATGGGCCCCTCTGGCCTTTATCTCAAACGCCAATCTCGAGATTCTCTACTTCAATTCTAGAGAGAGAAAAAAGAGAGCGTGAGAGAAACAGCAACAAAAACAAAACCAAAACCAACACACGGAAAGAGGTTAATGTAATGACTTAGAGAACAAAGGTGGCAACCAGAAGCACAGCAAGAGAGATGAGGCGTATAAGCCAATGATAAATGAAAAGCCAAGTGGATTATCACCTAAAAATCGTATCTTGCTTTTCTTGGTTTCTATACAAAAGTCAAAACTTGAAAGAAAAAAAGAAAAGGAAATGAAAGAAACAGAGAGGGATAGAGAGAAAGAGAGAGAGAGAGGATGAAAGAGGTCAGAATAAATGGGAGGCAGAGAGGCAGATTGGCATTAAGCATCTGACAAGTTGCGGAGATGATTTTTTTGTTTTTGACGAAAGGGGTTTAGCTTTTTTCAAGTTTTTATCTCTCTCTCTCTCTCCTTGTCTCCCTGTCTCTGTACAACTACTTGTATATACTTGTATATAGCATCGGTTGGGTGGTCAGCAACAGCATATGTATGCATGCGGTTTTATGGAGTACGATGGCTATGGGACGTGTATGGGTGGTGTGTAATAATGTGTGCAATGTCATGGGGATAACGATGATGATGATGATAGAGTGCATGTGGGAAACAATGGGTTGGGCTGCAATTTTATTTGCATCTGTGCATGGGAGGCATGGGGAGAGCGAGAGAGAGAGAGAGGAGAGAGAGAATTCGGATTTTGTCTTTGGAATAATGAAAATGGAAGTTATTGGGTGGGTTTGACCCGGGATTTTGATCCGGAAACAAGACCTGTTGCAACTTGCAACAAACATGAATAAAAAGAAAAAAAAACACAAATAAATACAGTTTTATAAATAAATCAGATTGTGTTCACACAAAAATAGTGAATTTAAATATATTTAATTAAAATTTATATTGTATATAAAACATTAATGTAACATAAAAATATTATATTTATTGAAAATTTTAATAAATATATAATTGTAATTTTTTAGGTATTTTGCTACGCAATAATCAAGATGATTGACGTGAGCTAACAACGATTCGGGTTCATTTATCTGCGTTTCCATAACGGGTTCAGGCGCAACCTGCAGGAGAGTTGCAATTTTTTGCGACAGATCACTGACAAAAAATAGTGATTGCCAAACTCTTTTTCGGACAGATCACTGACAAAATACTGATTGCCAAACTCTGGTCCTGCGCCCATGCTCTGCCTTAAAGTTTTTTACAAGTGGGGTGCTGTGCTTTGTGTGGTCCCTTTGTCATCTCAATCTGACCCATGCGATGCTCTCATTTCCATTCCACGCCCAAGAAAAAAAAAAATTGTAATACTTCTCCAATACTGTACCATTTAAACGTCTACATGTCTTCCAAGTCAACTTTAACCAGGTTTTTGCACTTGAGCTGAGGCTAAAGGCCGTGTGTCTGACTTTCACTTTCTGTACAATATCATTCCCTCTCAATGAAAAATTTTGTGGATAAGTTTCGGGTAAGTTACATGGACTTCAATTTTTCAACGGAGCATATGTATATTGCATTACATTATTATGATTGATTTGATTTTATAATTGTTTCGATATACAAATTATAATATAGATAGATAGATAGATTACATTGCATGATTATAATTACTATTTATTAAGTTGTGTAACGAATAATTGTTATTAACGATCTAAAGAATCTAAACAGTCAATAGTTTAATTGTTGATAATCAATACACTATTATTGAGGAGAGACATGGCAAGATACCTCATTAGACTTCATCACATAGCATACTATCATTGTCATGATGCATTACAAATACGGACGAAACATTGAGATAAAACCCCCCTGAGGAATTTAAAAGTTTAGCACACTGCGATGTGTAATTCGATCGAAATTCTGATTTTATAGTTATGAAATGAGAAATAGGGAGATACCGATCCTTCTTTTCCACTTTAGCTTCACAAATATTTCCACAGCTTATTCAATCCTCGCTAGGTGCGCAACAATTGGAGCCCTCATGCAGTCTTCACGTGATAATGAAGATGGACGCAAGGCTTTCGCTGCAACATTGGCATTACTTAGCTTTTCCTCTGTAGAAGGGTGTCGCAGGATCTGGGTCATTACAGGGTGTGTGTGTGTGATGCACACTTTCTAGGATGCTACTCCAATTTTCGCTCCGAGTGGTGCTGGGGAAAATCAGAAGCCAAGGTCTGCATGGGTAGGGCTAAACCTATTTTAACCAAAAACCAAAAACATGTTTAACGACTCCCGTAATTACATTCGTTCGAGGGAATAGACGTGAACATCTGCCAAATAAGACAAACATTTCATTCCCACAACCTCATTTACCACCAAAAATAATAATTCTCTAAATTATTTTCTCAACTTTATAATTAGATGCTATGCTAAAAGGGGGAAGAGTATGGATAGAAAGCAGGCATCAAGTTAAAATAAAAAAAACGCTTAGGGTAAAACGATCGAAGTGGGGTTTGTTGACTTTTGATTGATTAATAACAACCAAAATGATTTGGTAGATAACGATAAGATTAAATAATTAATCATTGCTATTATTAAATTGTTTGTGGTTTACACTGACAAGAAAATAGTTTCCGAGGGTAACTAACTGGGGCACATGGGGGGGCTCATTACATGGATAGAGGGAGGCGGCCATTTCTAAGATGGAACTAAGATAACTATTGATCGTCACATTTATTGTTCTTATCTTCCTTGTAGTTGTGCATAGAATAATTATTCATAAGCTTGCATATCTCGTAGTTGTGCGACAATTTTGATATGATAATTTTCCTAAAACTTGGGTTGACCATGTTTTCAAATAAAAAATAAATTGTAAATATCACTACATCGGAACCTACCATTGTACACATATTTTTGATTTGGGTATAATAGGATCATTTCCAAATTCCAATTGCTGATTTTAATGTGGCTCCAAGCACTTGGGTCTACACAATCATTTTTGTAAGTTATCAAAAAATTTTAACAGTGAGCTAGAGTTGATATAAAATTAAAAGTTTATGCATGATTTAGCTACAAAATAAAAGTAATTTGTGAAAAATTCCATCATTTTTTCCTGATGTTCCTATTCTAGGAATTTAGTTTCTAAATGGAAAGAAACAATGAGCTACGCCAGAATTAAAGTCCAAGGAATGGCAAGAGAAAGATGAAATTAAGCCCATCATTGCTGGTTTACGTAATTAGCTTCATCTCCTATTCACATAAATTTGTGAAAATACTTAAAGTTAAAGATGTTTTAATAAATTAACCTATATTTTTAATTACCCCTTTTGTTTTGTAAGTTTTGAAAATTTTCCCTTATTTATATATATATTTTTATTGCTCTTTAAAAAAAAATTGTCTCCACTATATTTTTTCCCATCTCACACTTTCTTTTAATGATATCCATATATATTTTTTCATTTCTAATTCTCATCAATTTGTAAGTTGGTAACAAAGATTAATATGAAATTCAATTGGTAGGTCCATTATTATAGGTATTATAGATTTTATGAGACTTGGTAATCAACTTGTAAAAACTTTATTATAGCTTCATATTTGAAAAAATAAAAATAAAAATTGGTGATTTTTCTCAAAAATTGGTAAAAAAACAAAAAGGCATATTTTATATTGATAAGTTTATTTGTTTTGAACGAGGTTTTGATTCTACCAGTTACAGTAGGAAAAACTTTTTTTTTTTCCTTTTTGGTGCAGTGAAGACTGCAAAAAATCGATTTCATAATCATATAAAAATGAATAGTTAAATCATGATATAGTTATTTATTTGGAGAAAAATATATTTGATAGTAAGAAAAACAAAAATTATTCCAAGCTTTCAGAATATTAAAACTTATAAAGAAGAATTATAATATTTATTGTTCAAAATACATAATATTATTATTTTTTAAATTTTCTATTATTTTAAATTATTTCAAGAATTTCAAACATATTAAGTTATTTGAGTCAAATTTATTATTATTATTATTATGTTACCTCAACCAACCAGGCCGCAATACTCAATTTTCCTTGTCAAAGAACATATATATATATATATATATATATATATATATTATCAACAGATGGTATCAAGCCCGTCCAAAGAATTTATTACATCCCTTTTCTTTAAATAAGATTACTTTAAATTTGAAAGATCAAAGCTACTTTCTTCTTCTAAATCCTAAAAATTCACCCTTTTTTTTTTTTTTTTTTGTTTTACGTGGGGGGGGGGGGGGGGGGGGGGGGGGGGGGAGTTATGGGCGACCAGCAGCACCAACCAACCATCTCTTTTGGTGACAATTGAGTGCGGCTCCCATCCCTTCACCAACAAGAATCCAAACGAAAGAGAGAAAGAGAGCCAAAATTTGGAAGTGTTTTCAAAGCTTTGGATGCTTTTTATAGTTTATAAAGAGATATATATATATATATAAAGGAACACTTAATTGGCAAATGTCAACTTTGTGAAATCTAAAAGGTCAATTGCTTTTCTCACCATCCCCTCTCATGTCCCTCTCTCCGACACAAAAGACCCTTTTTTATATATATATTTTATTTTTTTGAATTACCAAAAAGACCGAAGGACCCCAAAAGAAGAACACTAAGATTCGAACACAAAATTAAAGAGATTTTAACGAAAATGTTCCAATCAATTATGCTAAAAGCATGGAAGCCCCCCTTCCACCCCCCGACACTATTGTGCATATATGCTGTACATATAATTACTGGCTTATGATGGTGGGGGGGGAATATGAAGAAGGGGAGAGTCAAATGTCTTCGCAGACTCAGCTTTTTTGTCTTCTTCTTGTCTACCTATTTTGCCTGATGGTCAGGCTCCTAATTTCCATCTCTCATTATTTCTCATTTTTACCCCCCTCCACCTTGTGGAATTAAGAGAACGGAAGCACACCAAAAAAAAAAAAACAAAAAAGATTATTACACAATGAATTCCTCACTAATGGGGCATGCACCACCCGGGGCATGTTTTCTCAAAGATCTTATTGCATGATTGTAAAAATTAAAATAATTTTATGCCTAACATATCGTTTTTTTTTTTTACTTAATTCTTTAGTAGTCGCTTTAAAATTTATATACCATATAATATGTAAATTTACATATTACGTTATTATGAACATTAAGTATGTATCAAATAATTCGAATAAAGTAATATAAATTTATATTAAAGATACATTTAATTAATCGTATTTATTTCAGGAACCTCCTTGATATATATAATTGACTTAAAGCACACCTATTTTTATTTTTCAATATGATAGCCCTAATCTTAGGCGACCTAAGAAGCTGAATTGGGGGTGTTGGAGTAAGAGTAAAAGCAGTGGCCCCATTTTTTCTCATGCACCAAAAGAGCGTTTAGCCGACTCAACAGCATAACGAGACCCCCCACTACACATCTTCCACGCCCTCGAATTGTGTGCCTTCCATTTTACCTCTCTCTCTCTCTCTCTCTCTCGGACACACGCACGCACACCACATACACTTGTCGGCTTGTGCGAGGTGGTGTCGGGGGTCTATGCACGATAGGAAGTGTAAAGGTAGGGCATGGATTATGGTCTATATAAATAATGCATGCCATAATTGAGGAAACCAAAAGAAGAAGGTTCCGAGGGTGAGTGAGATTTGAATCCTCAGCTTTGTCAACATGAGAACATCACCACACGTATCATTTGTCTTTCGTATCAGTAATGGATGTGTACATATTATATTATATTATATGACAGGAGACAATATTATATATACATGGTTGTCAAAAGAGTAGCTAGGCGCAGGTGGATAATGCAATACAGAATCCACATGCCCCCATTCCTTCCAAAGTTCCACGATGGATTTCTTTGGTTACTCTTTCAGATTTTGCAAATTGCGACGATGGTTTTCTTAAAACTACTTCTTTTGGTCTCTTTTCTTTAACAAGGGAATGGGAAACACACACAAAACACTTAATTACCAAGACATCCGAAAGGAACACATGACTATTCACACCCAGTTAATTAGTTTGAGTTAACACGAAATTTGAATTCACAAGATGAGATGATTGCAAATTTTAATTATAGCTTATGAGAAGAGATGGGTCTCATGAACTTGATAGACTAAATCATGTGTTAGTCACATCTTGTTTAATGCTTGTATATGTTGTAATAACGTTGTAAATTGACGTTCTTAAATGTTTTTCTGACAGAGATGACTTGCCCCAGGCACAAGTCTCATATTTTCCACCCTTTTGTGTTTCCTGGTTGAGTTATGCTTCTCTAAAAGTCTAACCACTTTGTTCCTTTAATGAAGCTTGTAGGTCATATCAATATGCCATGCATGGGTTTGTTGTTTAACCAAACAAGGCAGACTGTCGAAGAAGTCTCGAACTTTATATTTGCTAGTAGAAAAGGACCGTCAACAGAAAAGCTATTGACAAACCGGTGAAAAGAAGCTATAAACATTTGGAAATGCAAATCTTTCAAGAATTACCCTTGATATGCACTTTAGGAATGCATTTCATCACATGAACTCCCTCGTACATACTCTCTCTCAAAATCACTGAATTTTTCCAATCTGATGCCATGTTTTGCACAATCAATTAGCTAGAGATTGTGTTTTATCATGAGGTGTTAACAAATTAAGCATCATTACCAATGGGAATATGACCAATTAGGAGTTAGCTACGCAACTTCTAATTAAGGTTTGTCCTTTAACTACTCAACTAGATGTAGCAAACAAGTAGACTGAAATATAATTATTTTGAATCTCAAGTCATTTAAATTTTAAATATTTTATATTCAATTCATTGAATTTTGGACTTCATTTTGTTTTAAATATATCAATTTTTAGAATTATCAGGTTTTATGTTTATTCTATATGTAATAGTTTTTTTTTTATATATAAGTCTTTTGAGTTTTAGTTTCAAGTTGTTTGGCTTCGAATTTTTTAAATTTATGTTATTTAAATTTTAAATTATTTTATACAATAGTATTAGTGTTTTTATTATAATTTTTATTTTCTCATACATTTTGAGTCAAGTCAAGTCGAATTTCACGTAAACCAAATCAAATATTATTCGGGGTGAGTAAACTCCTCCCACCTCTATACCGAACTTTATGAAAAGAGGGTGAGGAAAGGATCAGGCAGGTCCTACAGAAGTCAACTTTGAACTTTGAGCACGTTCGAAACTAATGGCCGAAAGTGAAATGATTTAATGGTAGAAAAAAAAAAATGGGGAATCAGGTGATGTAGAACAAAAGAAGCTAATTTTGGTACGTTGAATTTTGGAGATTCCATGTTTGATTTTGATGAAGAGAATATTATTGGTAGTCTGATAGATTATCATTGACAATGGTGAACCGCAGCGACAAGTTTGTTGACCTTAACATCACCAATATGTTTCATTTTCATCTCCAACAACGAAAACTGAAAGAACAAAATAAAGAATAAAATGGAAACACAGAAAAAATGTTGTTGGAATGGCTACAATTAATAATTTTGTTCTTTCCCCATCAATCCTTCTTATGTATTTGGGTAATAGAAACTCACCTAATTGAAAGATTTTCACTTTAACTCTATTTAAATTTATGACTTGTAATTCAAAACATTTAAAATTAAAATGATTAAGGATTCAAATAATAAATTTTGATTAACTCAACACTCGATTAATTTAAAATGACTGACCCAAAATTTGAATAATTTAAAATTCAAATATTCCCACCTTAAAAATAAAAAAAAAATTCAAAACCTAATACATTTTAATGAGTTCTAAATTTGATATACCTGTAATTCAATATACCCAACAACTGAATGATGCGTGATTCAAAATAACTCAATTTGAATCTAACTCGTCTTGCTTGTTTGCCCCTCCACTCATTTTATATGTGTAATTCCCCAACTTCTTCATTGCGACTATAAATTTTATATTCTAGCTGCATGTCTTTTTTTTTTTTTTTTTAACAACCTTAAAGGTTTGGTTTTATCATTGAACTGGATTGTGTTTGTTAGACCCAAGAACAATTAGCTAAATATCTTGGAGGCCCAGCAACTTCGGGTTGTACTGAGGACATGACCTTTCTATGCCTAATGATGACCCATTGAAGACCAACAGTGATTCTCTTCATTCCCATAAACTCTATACCCCTTTCTCTAGGACTAAAACCCTAAATTCCAAGGTAGAACAAATTAGGTTTAGGCAAAGCACCCCAATAAATTCTAAAATAGGCATCTGATCCCACCCATGCTATTGCGTAGTAACCCTATCCAATTTGGTCTTTTGCTGTGCAACTAAGGAATTCTTCTCATTTTGATCTTTGCTTATTGCCTAACGCTTGGGCTGATTGTTTTAATAATGCGAAAGCATACAGTAACGTCCATTTTCATAACTGAAATCGGTGTTGAAGAGATTATTATCCCCACAAATAAATAAGATAGCATGCACCATATCAAAACAGAAATTGCAGTTTTTTTTTCCGACTAATGTGATATGATGTTACCATGCATTGCTACTGTAAGTCTGCTATTATTTTATTACTGAAATGGCAATTGGATGGAATGTGAATAAATACTTCCTCATTCCTAGCAACATAACATACATAATTATATAATTAACAGATCACACAGCTCCAAACAAGAAAAACTGGAGCCAGCATGATGAGATCGGCTTCAAACTAGCAAAACTGGTGCCCGCAAAGCATGAGATATAAACTACGTGGTTAACCTCGAGCCATCACCCAGCACAATCTTTCCTCCTTCCAGAAACTTAAGAATATTGCTCAAATAATTAATCGGTGACTCTTTGAAATTTCAAACTTACTTCATCCAAGTCGGGTATTTGCTTTCTCTTCTTAATTAACTTGTCTGTCTTCTGGTATCCGGTCTGCTCATCAGTAAATTGTGCAGCTGTTCGAGCACGTAATTCCTCCAAACTCTCACCTTCCTTAGCTCTCTCCAGAACCTAAACACCAGTAAAGTTATGGCAGTCTTCCCCCTTTTTTTTGGGAGCAAAACACATATTAAGCTAGTAGCTGGCTTACCAAATGTCGGCCATACATATGGGTGCTTGAAAGTGCTTCAAGTGCATTCTGTGCCTCTTGCTTTGTCACATACTCCACAAATGCAAAGCCTCTGTGGTTCCCAAACTTCATTGGCAGTCTTAAGCTCTTGATCTGCATGTAACAGGAGACAATCAGACAAACATAATCTCTACTTTGAAGAACTATGTCAGCCTAATGTAATTGTTTTGGAAAAAGAATTGAATGTGCGATATTAGTGGCACAGTCAAATAATCCGAAGTTTCAAAAAAACTATGCATAATAATGATCTTGCACTTCACAACATGCTTGTATCAAGAATTCTCTGACCTTGAACAGCTGCATACATCAGAACTATGAAAAAAATGGTCGTTAAATTTTTCTGAAACAATATCTTCACCTGGCCAAATGGGCTAAATAGCTGTCTAAGATCTTTCTCAGTTGCCTCAAAGGCAACATTTCTCACGAGTAATTTTGTAGAACTCCTATCCTTCTCAGTCTTTTTCACCACTTTCTCAACTTTCTTAGCATGACAAAGTTGCAAGATAAGAGCATGCCCATCCAGAACAGTTCCCTGACACAGAGTAACAACAATAAGAAAGAGTTGAAGTTTGCCATCAATTCACAGAACAGGTTGCATCCTGTAATCTTTATCAGAGTAATAATTACTTGTAAATCTCTGCAACTATTTGTCGCCGTCTCCACAGAATCAAACTCTATGAAACCAAAACCCATAGATACATTCTTCCCTTTTTTCAAGTGCTTCTTTATCTGCAAATAAAAAGAAACCACAACAAATAAGACTAAAATAGAATCTAATAATCAACAATTATGTTTGCACAGCCTGTTAATTACCTTGATGCTTAGAATTCTCCCTTGTTTCATGCGTTCACTGAGATGCTTTTGCAGACTTTCATCAGACGTCTTGAAATTCAGGTTCTTGACAAATAATGATCGCGACTGGTACAATGGACAAAATCTAAAAGCACTCAATAAATAATTAAGCGGAGTTTGAAAAATGTAATACCAGTTCATTTACAATCCATTGCAGCACAAAGAGATGGCACATATATTAATCTTGGCATAACTGATTACTTGGGTTCATCAATTAGTTGGGTCTCCAATGATTACAACTACAGCTTTAGGTCTCCAATTCAATAAAAAAAAAAAAGTGTATATTATAATAAATTAACTTGAGAAAAGAAAAAGAACACGTGTGATCAAGAGCTCCATTATCCAACTTTTGAAGTTGGACTCTTGTTTTGACTAGTTTTGACTTGTGGTATATAGTTTTGATCACTCTATATTGACAATGGATTTAATTGTAATTTGAAATTCACATGTTTTGCATTTTGTGAACTCTGTTCTTTTGTTCTGTCTTAAGGCCTGAAACAGTAGAATCATTATTTTCACTTTCAAATTTAGCTTTCCAAGTTCCAACCATTTATTCCTATTTTCAATTCTTGCTCTTCCACATCCCTGCATCCTCTCATTTATATTATAACATTGTGATTCTTATTACCAGCCACCTTCTAGAACAAATTTGATTATCTTTGCCAGGAGATATCATTGGCCTTGATTGGAGAAATAAAATTTTGGCCATGGCATATAAACTGAGGCCAGTCAGCCATCTAACATCAGACATGCTCTTTTGACAATCATGCAATATTTGTTTATATCATTTTAGCAAACCAAATGATTGAGGTCATCCAGTGACCAGATAAAATTGTATATTGGCCACAGATATTAAGTAAAAGGACCAGAAATTATTAAAAATGAAAAACTAGAGAGAGAGAGAGAGAGAACACTGTATAGCCACCAGGCAATTAGAAAACAAAACGACTATCAAGCAAAGAATGTTAAGAGATAGCAAAAAAGAAAGCAACAAAAAAACCAAAAGGAGAAATTCTGCAATGACTACCTCTATCCGATCAGGATCAATATCAGTTTGTGATATTCCTTCCACAGTTTGCTCCAATAACGCCCTCTTGGCATAATGCTCACCCACAGCATCATCAATTTTTTCACTGCTCTTAGAGGTTGTGTTTTGACTAAGAATATTACTAGGAGCCCACTCCAAATATAAAGGAACATCCCTACATCAATAAAAAGATGGCAAGGTAAAACAATTTAGAAAAAATGATAAGTAAAGATTAAACAAGTGTAATCTCAAATAGGAGTAAGAATGGGTTGTGCAACCCAAGAAATATACAGGCCTTGGCCTAAAATTTTGTTGTGACCCTTAGGGCTGAGCCAGGCCTAAACCTGAGGCCTGCAAAAATTTAAGGCCAGCCTTGGGTTGCCACATTCAGACTAGTCAGCCAAGCCTGCCCCTCCTTTCTGCTAATATTTATTGATTAGATATTATAGATGTATTTTTAAGTGCCCTTCAGGTCAGGACCACACACTGTAGTATTTACAAATCTACTTGACTAATATTTACAGGACACAAAAATGTTACAACTGCTTGTAGAATACAAAAATATGTATCTTTTTATAATTAAGCAAGCCAGTAAGGCTGGGGCATGGGGTCAAGACTCGGTGTTGAGAAAGGTCTGATGCCACCCAGAGAGCTTACCTAACCCAGCCTGACCTGAGCCAAGCTCATGCCAACCTCTACTTCAAACTAGCAATAGCTTTTAGCAGCTTTAATACAATCATTAAACAACATGACAAACACAGCTGGACTCACTTGTATCGCTTGTATGCTAAGCCTTTAAAAGCAGAGCGTGCTTCAGAGGGCTCAAGGAAAACAACCTGAAATACCAAGATAAAAGAGTAATTTAAGGACCAAAGAAAAGAAATCAATCCAATGATTGATGGTGCATTTTTGCAAATCATAAATACTGAAAGTGGGTCAAAAAAGAGCACCAAAGGAACAACACACTTCTATTAATATAATTTAAAGAGAAAGTGGGGTGATGACAGCTTTCACATAATTACACAAGCCACACATGAGGTGGTTCAACCACAACATAATCAACCACTACAAAGTACTCATGGAATAGGAATAAAAAATCTGTATAAAATGAAGGACCTTGCATAAAACTGGCTCTGGCGGCCACTTTATCATAAAACATTCATGAATGACACTAAATGCACCAACAGCATAGGAGTACAACCCCTTGAACAAGTTTAAATGGAGTTCACAAATCCTTATGTAGTTTTGAGAACAATCCCCTTGAAAACAAGGAGCTGAAAATGAAGAAAAATAAGCAAATCAGTTGCTTGCCTAGAACTAGACTAGCCCTGCACACCCCACCCCCAAGTTAATAGTAACCAATTGACTAAATGGCCTCCCCAAAAACGCCTGCTGTGTATCTTGTTCCTATTTTATTGCCACATAATGCACCCTGAGAAGGAAAGGATGGAATATGCAGGATGTTAGACGGTCAAAATGAATTTATCCATAAAAGTAACATGGATTGAAGATTCCTAATATTTGATTTTCTTCCTTAATTTATTACCTTTCATTTGGCAAGTGCTGGACCATTAACTGGTGCTAATAGTCCAACAAGGTGCATGTTAACATTAGCCTCTCTATATGCAAATTATGTTCCCTACATTTGGCAAGTGTTGAACCATAAACCAGCTAAATATGCCCAATCAAGGATAATTTCTCTTTTCTATGTTGTGTTTATTATTTTGCACCATGCTTTTGACTCTCGCTAGTTGTTCCACAATTAACCTTTAAGTAACTGTTTGAACCTCTCAATTTATTGTGTTTTTAATTTATTCTGCCCAAGGCAGCCATGTGGTTGTGTGGAAAATCTGATGGCCACTACAGATTTTAAGTGTCTTGGCCTACCTGGCCTATTTTAAAACCACAATTTCTTCTGGTATAGACTCCAATTAATCAAGAACCATATGCCACACCACAGGGGGCAGAGAGAAAGAAAGGAACCAATACCATGGCTAATGTTTTGGTTGGTGGGAGAATAATTTTCTCCAAGTTCCCAAATTTTCCAAACATCTTAGCCAGCTCGCCTTCAGAAGAACCAAATGGTAAGTTCTTTACCAACAAAACATGGTTGCTTCTTTTAATGCCACCAGTTTTCCCTCTAACAATTTCCTCTAAAGCAGTGACATTCACTCCAGCATTTGCAAGAGCTTTCTTTGTCTCTGCAATCACTTGAGTTTCCCCCAGAGCAATGCGTACAGCAAGATCATCAGCTTCATGATCAAGTAAATCACTTTTACTAACTCCAAGTCTTCTAACAATGTTTTCAACAACCTGTTATATTACCATAAAATCAAGTTTAAAGAAATCTTAAGTGGAAGACAGGAAGAGAAATCAGATTGATACAGCAATCACAAGAAGTAAAAAAGCTTAACAGTTACATAAAAGCCTTCAGTTCTGTAAAATCCTGGTTGAAGAAATCAGAAATGTGCATTTAGTGATGCTAACTTTTGTGCCTGTGCATACACATTGAGTACACACAGATCTCACTTTTTCCACACAAATTCAAATAGCATATCTCGATTGAATATCATTGCAGTTAAAAGGTATTAGTTATAGAAGAAGAGGCCCCATGAGCAGAAATCTTCAAATTTTTTAGTTGTCTTCCTCTGTGTACGAGAATAAGGAGAAAGAAGCTTTGAAATCCACCAGCCTACATTAATCAAAGTGGCAGCACCAGTAACCATGTCTATGTAAGCAAATAGATGTTATCCTTGTTAGCCCTCACAATAGAATAGTTGATTTAAAATAACATATAGCATTGTGGAAAATTCACAGAACATCATAGGTAAGATTACCAGCCAACTTTGCATGTCATATAATGGAATCTTCAGAAACCAAACTCCCCTTTCTCTCCCCACGCCCCACCCCAAAAAACAAAAAATTCTGCACATCATGGAAAAGGGTTTCTCAGGGTTAGACTGCAACATACAGTGTCAGAGCGCATGAACAGACTATTCCATGCTCTTGTATCACCACTAGCTTCAGATGCTTTCCTCTCTTCTTCCCTCCGCTGCTTAAAAGTTTTTGAACCTTGGACCAGAGGACCATTGGTTCTACACAATAAGCTAAAATGAATAAGTACAGTTGAAGAGTGAAGCAAAATTGAAAGCCAAAGAAAGCAATCAAAAGCTGAAACTCACTCTGGCTTGTTAGATGAGTTATTCTGTTTTGTTGGCATCACATGCATTAATCTGCCTTGAAAAATTGATTTGTCCAACTCCTCCAATGCCCTGCACAATGCAATTATAGTCTACATGAAATCACAATATTATGGAAAAATAAAATGCAGAAAATTAAGAGAACCACAAAGATTTGTCTGAAACAGCTTTATCAAAATTACCATGTATATATGGCTACTAAGTGATATACCAATAGACATAAAAAAATAAAATAACCTGCAAATTGCATGGGCCCTGTTTACATAAAGATTGTGCTTAGGGGACAAAATGTTGGCCAAGGATATAGAGTACCTTCAATGTCTATTGCGTCCAAGTGAGGGAGGATAATGTGGGGGGAAGGGCAGGAGAATAAATAAGAAATGAACTATAGGCAAAATGCCCCAAATATCTATAGAACTCTCAGTAAACCAAACACTAACTTTAAAAAGCAAACACCAGGTCCCTAAAATTTCAAGTATGCCAAAACACGTACCCAAAGGTGAAAATGCTATTCTAAACAACTTTCCAGAACAGTACATTCTTACAGTAAGAACCACTGAGTCTCATCCTATTGATTGCATGCTCTAACAAAGAAACCCTGACCAGAGACAACTCTTCAATTTCATTATTGTCACCATTGTGCTACAAGCATTGAAATAAGAGAAATGCCTAGTGGCAGACATTTGAGACAGCCCCTAGTGACACTTTGTGAAACAGTCATGTTTTATTTCAACTTTAGGAAGTCACAAGACACTTATTCAATCAGTGTCATTAAAACTTACAAAAGAACTCTTCTGTCTCTCCTTCTAGCCTCTCGCTCACCCTCTCTCTCTCTCTCTTCCCCTTTCCCCAGCCAAAGATGAGAAATTCTCTTTGGTTATTTTTACATCCAAAAAAATAGTAACCACCAAAATTTTAAGAAAACATTTCAGATGGATTGGGAGATTCTTTTTTTTTCTTTTTTGACCAGAGGATTGAAAGATTCTCGACACTTGCTTGGATGCTGAAGCATTTGCAAATTTCCTGAGATCATAGAATTCTCATCTGATTTTGAAGACTGTTTGTGAGAGAAAAATTGTAGTTATGAAAGAATGAAAAGATTTCTGTTTGGGGCATTTGGTGTCAGTGTGTGGCACCTTTTTATTTCGTTGTTTCATATACCATTTTAAAAGTTTTTTAAGTTACCATCAACTTTTGGAATACATCTGGCACAATCAAAGCAGCTAAGGTCCATCCACAATCACACAAGCAATTATCTATAGCATTCCTCTAATAACAATAACAGTAACAGTAACAGTAACAACAACAACAACAATAATAATAATTGTTCTAGTCGATGACTAAAATACATGATGACACTTAGAGTTCTAGTTTGAGCAAGGACAGTTAATCAATTAGTTGTTTCAGTGAAAATATGTTGCTAGCCAATGGAGCAAGCCATTAAAATGGTAAGACAGCTAAACCTAGAATTTCCCAAAATTTCAAGGCATGTGGAAACAGTATGTGAGCAATAGTGGAAACTAAGAGAAGTTAATTGATGGAACTCATGGTTACACTACAAAATCAGTGATAAACTGAAAGCCATTTCAAAGCATTGCCAAAGTATCCATAACCATACCTTGCAGCGGACTCTGAAAGTGTATAGCTAATGTAGGCGATGCCCCTAGACCGTTTGGTATCTTTATCAACAACAAGATTGACGTCAGAGATGGTGCCAAATTTGCTAAATTGCTCTTCCAGCTCATCCTCACTGTCACACCAAAAGAACCATATCAGAAGCAACAATATTTGAAAAGTTCAGCAAGCAAGCCAAACAAAAGAAAACCAAAACAAGACTACCAAATAAAGTGTTTTCCACGCAATAGACCCCATATTACTGTCGAATACACATTACAAAAGAAGGTAGTGCCATGCATAAGTTGGTGTGTATATGCAATGGACCCAAATAAGAACACTCTCGTCAAATACAGATTGCAAAGAAGGTAGCAGAATGCATACGTTGCTGTATATGGCAGGTTGCGAACAAACAGACGACCTGTCATGGCAACTTCATCATGGTCATCTCTTGAAGTTGATGATGGGACCCCAGGGTCAAGAATTTCACCATCAGAACCTTCTGGATCAGCTTCCTCATCATCGTACTCTCTATCTTCATAATTTCCATTATCATTATCATCCTTGCTGTCAAGCCCTTCACTAGGAGAATCCCTATCCTCATCTTCATGATTTGCATTCTCATTGCCAACACTGTCATCAACATCCTTGCTGCTTTCACTTTCTGAATCAGACCATTCTTTCTTCACTCTACTTTTGAAATAATCCATATCTGAAATGAGTTCATCATTAACAGTATTGTGCAACAACTCAGCTTCATGGTTATCACTTTTATTTGACTCAACTTCCACAGGAACTGACTTCTTCCTGTCTTCCTTCTTAGACCCTTCCTTGTTGGTGATGGTCAGACCTTGGTCTGCAGCAGAAGCAATCACAGCATCATTTGCCCACAATTTTGACTTAGCTTGAGGCTGCATAACCTGAAGAAACTCTTGTAGTTGAGGTCATCATTCTCATGGCCCTTTTTATTGTTCTTCTTCTCAACTCTAACATCCTTGAGGCCTGGACCCTGGACAACAGCAATTCTATTCCTGCCCTCAATTGACTTCTCTGCCATCTTCTGCGAATACCGACTCCAAGGGCGGGGAATATTTGGGTCACCAACTTTATGAGCAATCTGAAGAAAAGCAATGAAGTTTATTTCACTTCAAATTACAAATATTAATTCATTTTGTTCCCTTTTTTTTTTCTTTTCAAACTTCACTTTTGCTTTGGTAGAACAAATGATTGGGTTTATCTTGGTCTTATCATACCAACCAATTCAAATTTGGCAACACAGCACCACAGAATGGGCACATTCAGCCAAGCCCAAGAGAAAAAGGTACACAGTCAAAGTAATTTAAAAAAAAAAAGATAGCAAAAAATTTCCAATTAATCAAATTCTGCCCAATTAGATGAAAGATTCTTTCTCAACATTAACCATAATTCAACGCTTGAACTTCCTAACTCCAAAACCATGAACTGAGCAAACATTTATAGATCAAAATATAGAGACATAAAATTCAAAAGAACACATGCAGAGAGAGAGGATGCACCTCACAAGTGATTCTACAAGTATCAATATAAGACTTGTTGAAGTACTTGATAGCTTCTTCTGCCTCATGCTCCGTTCGGAATCCAATGAAGGCGAATTGCCTACTCTTACCATCTCTACAACCCAAAAAAAATAAAAAAAAAAAGTAAAAAAAAATAATCTCACTTACATTGATTACGCGTTAATTAACAAAACTTAATCTTAACAATTTACACCCCCACCCCCCCCCCCCAAAAAAAAGGAAAAAGAAAACAAAGGATTCAAGGAGAACCCCAGCCGAGAGAGAGAGAGAGAGAGAGAGAGAGATTTTGATAAACTTACTTCGTTCGCATGAGCTTAGCATCGGTTATTTCTCCTTTCTCTGAAAAGACATCCCGGAGGCGATCCTCAGCCACGTATTTCGGCAAGTTCTTCACACAAACTCTTGACCTTTTTCGCGTTTTAAATCAAACATAAAAATTCCAATGCAAATAAATAAATTATGGAGTTTAATTTTTTAGCATTATTCATATGCTATGAGAATAAGTCACTAACAAAATAAGGGGAAAAAAAAAACGCAAACATAACATTCACGCAGACAGAAAGAAATTGGAACTAAAAGCGACTCACATAGTCTTCTCTCCTCTTTGGCTCTTCTTTTTCTTCTTCTTCTTCTTCTTCAAAGTGAAAGTTTTACTAGACAGAGTGTGCGTCTGCGGGCGCACGCTGCCAAAACGGCGCGGCTGAGTCAACGGCGATGGAAGTAGCAGAGGAGCAGTGACGGCGGGAGTCAAGCAGCTACGGCGGTGTCCGAATGGCGGAACGGAAACAGAAGGAGAAATTTATTTTATTTTATTTATGCATAACGTGGACCGAGCAGGAAACTGTTAAAAAGCACTGGAAGCGGAGTTGGGAAAAAAGTCCACAGCTTTCGGGCCCAAGCCCAAATTCAAAACATAGTTTTTCGGTGCGGGCGGATCATACCTAAATGATTTAAGAAGTCGGACAAGCCCTCGAGTTATAATCCTAAGAAAAATAAGATTCATAGAATTTTTTTTAAAAAAATTATTTATTTTGATTATGTAATTTATGGCTCAATTGACCTTCAAATAAATTAAAAATTCAAAATAATTGTTTAAGATTTAATCCTCAATTCTTTCGAACAAAAAAAAAAATACTTAAAAAGAAAAAATAAGAGAAAAATAAGCTCTCTTTTTTTATTTTTTTGTTGGCTTGTATAGTATTTATCTTAGGAACTTCAATATGCTTTGTTTGGAAACAAAATTAATAAGGATTGGGGGAGAATCTGCTAATTAATTCCATTTCTTATTCTTCGTATGATTTTCATAATGTAGTTCTACCGTACATGACCTTACTTGCATGAGAATAAAAAGCTTTTTTTTTTTTAAACTCTAAAATGTAATCAAAATGTCATTTTTCACATATTTTTGTTGGGTTTTTATCATTTTTAAAATTTGTATGTGAATATATATTATTGAAATTGAAAAAAAAATGATTAAATACTTATATGGTGATAGTTTGTTAGTTTTGTGAATATTTAGCGTTTGATTCAATTTTTGAATTTGTTTACTCAATTATCACAATTTGAAGTATTTAATTTAATTTAATTGTTATTTTGTAGTCTTTTCAATATTTTCATAAAATTAAAATTTTAATATACATATATTTTACTCAAGTTACTTGATTATAATCTAATATATATTATAATTAACTAATTCATATTAACAACTTTATATACATACATATAATTCGTGTAATATGAACATTCATTATGTAAAACAAATAAAAAAAATAATCTTAAATTACTAATTTCGTTTTAAACAAAAAATTATTTTCAAATTATTTTTTAAAAAAATTTATAATTTCAGTTTTTCATTTTTTTATTTAAATAAAATATAAATTAAAAATATACATTTTTTAATAAATATAATAAATTTATACATGATAGAGCCCTAATATTAATAAATGATATATAAAGAACGTAGGTTGACATGACATTTTGACCACGTAATTTTATTTTATGATGCTAAAATAGACCAGAGGGTTTCCAAAATGTCGGCTGGACCCACAAGACGCGGAGGGTTCCCGTTAAGAACCCGATGTAACAACCTTAGTCATTGTTCTTGTAATTATTAAATACAGATGTAAGAGCCCCTGGATTCCGGGAGGGTTGAATGACCTTAGAAGCTCAGGCTGAGGCAACTCTGGCTCCGGTGGGCTACTGCAGTCCCCAAAGGACATTTGTGTGATTTTGCTTTTATTAAAATATCAATTATGTCATAAATTATTATATAAAGTTATTTTTTTATAAAATTTACTCTTGTTTTTTAAGATTAAAATTTAAAATTTTGGGAATAAATGTTTGATTTTTTTTTATATATATTGTAAAACGAAGTTTAAACTTTTAAATTGCTAGAATATTTGTTGAGAAATTAATTTGTACATTATTTAATGTGGCGCTATTTTATTATCGGCAAAAAATATTTAGTTAGTTATATGATTTATCATTAATATTTATATATAAGCTTGCTATAATTAACATTTAGGTATAATTAATTTTTTCCATATTTTTTATTATGAACATTGTGGAATTTTTTTATTTTTTTTAGATGACCACTACTTAAAGTGTGTAGTAGGGGCATAGGATGTGGTTGATGATTTATAAAAAGTGTTTTCTTTTATACCTAAAAATTCTAGTTTTTTTGTTTTGGAAAAAATACAAATTTTTTTTTTGTTGATGCAGTATATTTTAAAATAATATCGTATTTATAGTACAAATATTTAGAATATTTTTATTAAAATTTATTAATTTTTTTTCTTTTATTGTTGTCAACAATTCAAACCCCCAGCCAATATCCCCATGAGTCCATTGTCTCCGGCGGCTGTTCGAACTTCTCTCTGTGTCTCTGTCTCTCATTCTCTCACGCGCAGACACACGGAGTCTGCATGCACGATCCAATCTCTGGAAATTTCCCATTTTTTCTCCATAGATCGATAGACCTACCTGGGAATTGGTCATCAGAGTTGTCTAAATCACTTTCAGTTGGATTCTTGATCTCAAATTTTAATGGCCCATTTGGCTTCAGTCTCTCAGGTTAAGCCCCCTCCTCTTCCTCTCTTTTATGTTCTCTTCTCTGCAACCAAACAGTGGTTTGTTTGAAAAGATATATGGCTTTTCTACATATATTTTAGCGAAAGATTGTTCTTTTCTTGTTCAAGAATTATAAAGGCTTTAGCTTTTGCCGCAGGTTTCTTTGGCTGTTCCTGTTCGGAGCGACTCGACTACTGTAAGAAGATCTCTTTTTAAGGTTAGCCCGTTTTCTCGCGATCTATTGATCAAAGGGTTGTTTGGAAATGTGCTCTTTATTTTTCTAGTGCTTTCTGAACTTGTTAGTCAAACCTTTGCGGAGCATCGACCCTTTTTCAAGTAAATAATTGAATGGTTTTTAACATGGGAATTGCGCTTGGCAATCAATCAAAGTTAGACACACTTTTCCTGGTGATTGATTTAGTGTTGTTAACAAAACTTTTTAAGTATTTTAGTTAGACATTATGCTAGTCTGGATTTTTATCCTAACATGTGGACGAGTTATCAGTTGCTTACGTGAACTATCTCTGTCAGGTGTCAATTTTGACAGAAAACACAACGTTCGGTTAGTTTTTTTTTTTTAATAAAAAAACAATCTATTTTGGTTCATTAGTGATGGGAAGGAGGATTCCGGCCTTTGCGGTATTGTTGAAGGCACGGATCTTAAAGCTCTTCTTCCCACAGGGCCTAAGCTTTTCACCAACTTTTCCAACCAGAGAGTTGTTCACTTGCAGTTTGGTAGAACAACATACCACGACATTGGCAAAATTTTGTTGGTTGGTGCCTTTAAGTTTTTCCCTTGCACAGTTGTTAAACGGCAATTGCATAATGTTGTGGTACCATCCAAAACATGCTTTTCTACCTTGCCACTCCCTTCTGTTTAGCATTGCTAACACACACGCACAAAACACACCCATACATGCCTATTGAAAAAGGCCTATTGCCAAAAATATATCCTGTATGCTAGATCAGTTGTTATCTCAGGCGTGCTTTATTTTTTCTGCAGACAACCAATCTACGCTTTATTGATAAATCATGGGGGCCTGTGGTAGTTTTGGACTCAAAATCAAGGAACACCCAATTGAAAAATCGATACACAGTATGCATGTCAGTGCAACAGGCAAGCAGGTCCAAGGTTGCAGTTTCACCTTTAGAACTTGAAGATGGCAAAGAACCTCCTTTAAATACATACAAGCCGAAGGAACCTTACACAGCAACCATTGTCTCTGTCGAGAGGATTGTGGGACCAAATGCTCCTGGAGAGACTTGCCATATTGTGATTGATCACGGTGGCAATGTCCCCTACTGGGAAGGACAGTTATGGTGTAATTCCTCCAGTAAGTGATGATGTTTAACATACCTTGCTTCTTAAATCCTGTTACTTCACACTCTTTCTGTCTCTTCATTATTTTGTCTCCAACCAAATTTCTACCATTTTTTCGCCTCTTTTTTTTTATTTGGTTTGGGGGGGTGTGAGGTGGGATTTAGTTATGCTCTCTCTGTCTGGTTAGTTCTGTGTACTAAATAACTATGAGCAGGGAAACTTTTTAACTGTGAGATTCTAGTGACTATGGCAGTCAATTATGGTTAGCATCCAGCTTCTCATTATTTCTTATGGGTGAAAATTCACAACTAGATTTTTAAACAGATGGTTTTTTTGTGTCATAGGGTGAAAACCCAAAAAAGCCAGGGACTCCTCACAATGTACGTCTTTATTCAATTGCTTCATCAAGATATGGAGACACTTTTGATGGCAAGACTGCTAGTTTATGCGTTCGCCGTGCTGTCTACTATGATCCTGAGAATGGCAAAGAGGATCCCTTGAAGAATGGCATCTGCAGCAATTTCCTCTGCAACTCAAAGCCTGGAGATCAAGTGAAGATCACTGGTATGCACATGCAAAGTTTCTAGAGAGACTGTTAGAATCTATAAATTTTATCTTTCTTTTCTTTTTCTTCTTCATTCTTTCTCTACTTTTTATTTTGCTTTATTTTATTTTCTCTTATGGATATCACTGTCCAAAGTTTTTGCATTTGCATGTAGATGGGTATTGGTGATGCTTATCTTAAATTTGAGATCTACAAGTGCATCATAAATTACTCAATAAATCACATGGGCAATTAGAATTTTTGAGGGAACACACATTAAGTTCTTGTTGGTGTGTTAAATTGCCTCTTATGTTTATTTCTAATAAATTGCCTACTTCATTATTAGCAATCTTTCCTGCCAATGAGTCACTCGGCATAATGTGGTGATTTGTTGTCAAAAGTCCATGCTCCAACTGTTTGGAGGACTTAGCTACTTGGTTAGCACTGCTTAAGTTGCATTTTCATATGCATGATTTGGTAATTTGTTGTCAGAAATATTTTCTGCCATCATGTGCTGATAAAAAATATTGGCAGGACCCTCTGGCAAGGTAATGCTTTTGCCTGAAGATGACCCAAACGCCACACACATAATGATTGCTACTGGCACTGGTATTGCTCCTTACAGAGGCTATCTCAGACGGATGTTCATGGAAGATGTCCGTACGTATAAATATGGTGGCCTTGCTTGGCTTTTCCTTGGAGTGGCCAACACTGACAGTCTTCTCTATGATGACGAATTTACCAAGTATCTCCAGGACTATCCAGACAATTTTCGGTATGACAGAGCACTTAGTAGAGAACAAAGAAACAAAAGTGGGGGCAAGATGTATGTTCAGGACAAGATTGAGGAGTACAGTGATGAAATTTTCAAGCTTTTGGATAATGGAGCGCATATTTATTTCTGTGGTCTCAAAGGAATGATGCCTGGGATCCAAGATACACTAAAGAGAGTTGCGGAGCAGAGAGGAGAAAAGTGGGATGAGAAGCTTGCACAACTCAAGAAGAACAAACAATGGCACGTTGAAGTATACTGATTTTGCCTTATATGGAAATGCGACATGTTCAATTGTTGGTTAGCTGGTTAGCTTTCCATGAATTTGATTAGCTGTTACAATTTATGCACTTCTAAATAATCTGATGGTTCTGTTGATCAATACAAAGCATAAACTTTCTGGCTGCTTTAGCTGTACCTGTCAAGTCCATTCTTCTCTTTTTCTCTTTTCATTTTCTGGATGATACCTCTGAAAGATTTTACAAATGCATTGTGAAAGGTGAACTGGTGGTGGAGCATTTTGGTAGTTTCTAACTGTGTCTCCGGTTTGGGAGCTCAAGGCATGGATTCTTCCTGCCAAGTTTGATGGGTTGGTTGGAGTTGGAGGATCAAATCCCACTCTCACATTCGCGGTACAATGTCGACACCGCATATGAAGAAACCACAGCCTAGTCTGTTATGCATGCTTGGTTTTCAGAAAAACTTAAATTCGGGTGGATGGGACTTTTGGGCGGGAGGGGGGGAAGGAGGGAACTATATTCACCTAGCAGGGATGGAGATCTGCAGAATTTCGGAATAGCACGGTGAGATTCTATGCGAAGGTGGGTTTAAGAGGTGGTGGGATTTGCACTCTCAATCGCCTCCCACAACCTTGGTTTAATTAGAGCGAGTTGGCCAAATGATTATGGTTAATAGAAATGAAAGTTTGCAGGTGGGCCTGATTGTTATCTTTCAGATGAGATTCAGGCATCCTTTCGACCACCTCTGTTTCTGCAAAGTCCAACAGCCAATTCCCTTTTGCTGTTATCATCCACCTGCCTCGTAATCCAAACTAACAGGAAATTGTTCTGGTGGACGAAACTGTTTGAGTGCAAGAAACTCTTATATTCTAAGGATTATAGGCATCAAATTAGTCTGGAATTTATGATATCTAATTGGTAAGAGGAAGGATGTCTGGTAGGTGCCACACACTGCAGCGAATTATGCATAAATAAATGGACCAACTAACGGCATTTTGACAATATCTTAAAATTTACGCTTCACTGGACATTCAAAAGCCAATATGCCTGGACATTTTCAGCAGTTAAGGTTGAGTTGTGAAGTTTTGCAACCTTTCTATATTCTGCTCTCTTTTTTGTCAATTATCTCTTGCTCTGTCCCTTACTCGGCTTCTCTCTCTTTCCCTTTTTATTTTTTATTTTTTATTGGGGGGGGGGGGGAGGGTGGTCAATCCACTCCACATGTTATTATCCGAGCTTTTACTTTCACTACTACTAAATGGTAAATGTCAACGTTCTTCCGATGATTGCCGCTTGTTTATGTCATCAAGAGAATGCTTGTCTAACTTACAACTGGGAACTCTGACCACTCTGCCGTCCAACAATCAATCAAGTTGTCCCAATCAGCATTCTCTAGCGTATTCATGAGTGCCTATGTAGATTTTAGTAAATTTTCGTTTTTTGTAGTGATAGTTACCATTATTAAACCCCCCCCCCCAAAAAAAAATGATCAACTAAATCAAATGAAACTGAATCAAAACTTTTGGTAAATTAATCAAATTTTATAATTTGTCAACTTAATTGATATAAATTAATCTTTTCCTATTCAATTATATTTCTAATCTTAAAAAATTGTGATTAATATACGTTTTTGTCTTTTTTTTTTTCATTGGGATGTTCAAGACATAGCAACTACTTTGACAACCTTAGTTTGAACAACAATGGGGAAAACAACACAACACAGCCTCCCTCAACTAAACTCAAAATGATGTCTTTATAGCTTTTAAAACCCTGTAAGTACAACCAACCCGGAGGAAGAAATCTTTGACGACCAAGCCCAATGGCAGCCGTCGCACTGTAATAACTTTTCCACATAACCTTATGTGGGCAGTCGGGAGATCAATTTGAATATTCATTATTTTCCTTTTGAAGAAATATAGACAACAACAGCGGCAAAAGAGGAATCAAAAGCAAAAGCTTCCCCTGGCTCAGCTTTTTTTAACTTTTTGGTAAACGTATGATTCTTGATTCCAATCGATGCAATGGCGGGACGGCGGCAAGACCCATTCCATTTCTTTTATTACATGCATGGATCCGATTTGATACGCTTTAACAGCAGATGCATTGTTTTGTTAGATCTATTTTTGTTTCCCCCCCCCCCCCCCCCCCCCCCCCTTTTATTGTAAATTACAACAGCATATAAAAAATTTAAAATTTTATAATTAACCTACATTTTAAAAAAATAATAAAAGTATACATTATAAATATATTAATTATTATATTTATAAATTAAAATTAAAAATTATTTATTTTACATTTTCATTTATTTTTTTATAAATAAAAAATTTGTAACTTAGATGTTTATAATTCAAATAAATTATCTTTTATGTTTGAATTTTTTATACTACATTTTAAATATTTGGTCTTATTGATTATAATAAAATAAGTTTTAAGGAAAAAATTAAATTTAGATTAAATATATATTAAATTATTATCTTAACAGAAGAAATTGAACGGACATGTGAATATATGTGTTTACATTTAACACGTGTCTCGTTCATGGGATCCATAACTTTTAGGTTCTCCAAAATGCACATGTCACCATCAACTCATTCACACACACACACACACACACACACATCTAGATTTTCTCGCAATCCGTAAGTCTTACTTTTATTACGAATATTTCTCATCATCAAATTATAAGAGTGAATAAAAGTTTGAAGCTTTTTTCGTTTCCCGTATCATTCACACCTTGTATCCCTCTTTCTGACTTTCTTCTCTCTTCCTACCACCGCCACCTGGGGAATCAACAGGCAGCCCCTCTCTCTCTCTCTCTCTTTTCTGTGAACAAGGCAAAGGATTTCAATCCATTGAGAAGATTTAGTGGTGAATGTCATTTCTCTCTCGCCCTGCCCCCCCCCCCCCAACATCTTATTTTCTCTGTTTAACTGTATACTTTGGACATTTTACTTTTTGTGTTTTTGCTAATTTTCCTGCCATCCCAATTATTCATAGCATTTAATGATATGTTCTATCACATAAAAAAAAAATGCGAATGCTGCAAATCCTTCAATACCCTTTTTTTTTTTGCGCTACAACCTTATCCATGATTTCATCTGAATGATCATATATCATTTTTTGATTTGGATTTAATTTGCCTTTGAGTCCACCAATCTTAATGCTTTCCTTCCCCCCCCCCCCGCTTTTTTTCTCTGTATTGTTTGAGGAGTGCTAGAAAAAGAATGAAAGGAAAAGAACTTTGCTTTTTGTTTTCTGTTTTTGAGAGTTTTTTTTTTCCATTATCCCCTTATTTGGATTCCTACTGGATGGAGCCAAGATTAAGAATCTGGTTCAGTTGCATGTGATGCTCTATTGTACCCACTGGCTCATTTTCTGTTCAGAACCAGAGTTTTCTTTTCTTCTCTTTTTTGGGTTGATACCCTGTACTGGATCATCGCCAGTTCAGGAAATATACAACATGCCCAGTTTAGGTTCATTATACGCTTTGGTGATTTTAAGAAAGCAAATATGGTGGCTTCTCTCAGGAAGCTTTAGTTCCCAAGAACTTGGAAATTTTATGTCTTTCTTTAATTTTTGCAGACAATCTGGTGGCTAACTGCTTTTGTTGGATGATTTTTGGCTATCAGCAAAGCAATGAGCCGTTTGTCAGAACTCAAGAAGCCTGGGTCGGGTATATACTGCTATGTTTCAATTATTGATTGTACACAATCCATGAGTTCTAATTCTGGCTAGGTAAATGGTGTTAGCAACAATCAGAATTTGTAGATAAGCTTTTGCTTGGAGGATTCAATTACGTGAAGCTGCATTATGTATTTATCCATTATGGCTTTAGATATTTTCCAAGAAAAAGAGAAGTTTGATGTCTTGTGTAACCTATCATAACATTGGGACTGTTTGCTGGACATCGTGTCATTGGTGCAATCAGTTGGCAATATATCTGTGAGCCTGCTCCATCTCAATTTAAAGGATGCTTGGCCAAATCTTAATTGGCCTGATTTTAAGAATGTGGTTCGTCTAATTACCACTTGAATCCCTTGGGTTTTTTTTTTTTCTGCATTAAGAATCCTACTCTCTTAGTTCTTCCCATTATGTATTTGACTTCCTAGATCACGTGTTAGCCTTTGTTTGTTTTTTTTTTTAATTATTTTTTTCCTTCTTTTGTAGTAATTCATATGAAGTTTTGTCCTTCATGTGGTGACGGAACTGCAATCATTCAAGTTAATTGAAAAGAACTGTGTTTGCGACAACATGACTATTGTCCTATCTCTACAATATAGAAATAGGATGTGTAAATCTTCATCTGCTCCCACATCAGAACTTGCAGAAGAGATCATATTCTTATGGCTAGTGAGGTCTCATTCAAATCGGAGAACTGCTGCATGGCATGCAGCATCTAACACCTCTTAACTCTAGAAGGATCTAATAATGGTCTACTTGCAGTAATCTGAAAATTCATAGGATGAACAAGATGCCATCCCTTTCAATACACAACAGAACTCTATTAAAATTGTTGCTCTGAAGTCATGTCATCTTGTTTTACTCATTGAAACTGAGGTTCTAGGATTTTTTTTTTTTTTTTTTTTTTTTTTGGATTCACAATTACTTGTTTGTTGATGAATTGTATATTGCATCTTTTGTTCATTCTATGAGTATACTGCCAAGATTGTCACAGAGGTGAATAACATTTTGTATGGTCTGAAATGCCAGCATACCACCATTGTCCATTTCCCAAACCCTTTCCACTGTATCTGTGATTTTACTGCTCCGCAGATGCCATATTGTTTGATGATTGGAATTTATTAATTTTCTGGTCCAGCTAAAGGAAGATTAAGAGAATTATTGCTCCAAAGCGATAATCGCAATTGTGCTGATTGTGGTGCTCCAGATCCTAAATGGGCGTAAGTACAACTTACCATGTCCTTGTCATGAATTTTTGTTGCAATGAAAATGAAAATTTTGTAAACTCTTTCACGAGCTTCTTAAATGTACAATTCTGATTAGCAATTGACCATATATTTTGCATATGGTCTGCAAAAACAAGCACATAATCAAACAAACATAAACAATAAAGATAAAAATATATGTATGTTACACTGTTAAATACCCTGCAAGTTTATAAGGAACTGGTTGATAACCATTTTTTCAGGTCAGCGAATATTGGAGTCTTCATATGTCTAAAGTGTTGTGGTGTGCATAGAAGCCTTGGTACACATATCTCAAAGGTAAATGAACCCAGGTTGCCTTCAACTTCATTGTTGTTACTTTGGTGCTTTGTTCCTGTGAGGAAGAATAAAACTGATGAGGAAAATAATCTGTAGCTGATATTTTTCCTGTACTTCACATGTCAATAATTGCGTCTGACTTCCAAATGATGTTAGGACATCAAATATAAATAGGTAGAACACCAGGACCTGGGCCACTAATGCTTTGCTTCACTTAAGACGCTAAGACTGGCACTTGTTACAGTGAATTGTTGCAATTCTTATTTTTTCTCTCGTAACAAGAAGACTAAAGAGGCAGTACTGAAGCATCAAATTATCATACTGTATACATCTTCTTGAATACTATGATAACATGATGGAGAGGTATGTCTGCTCTTTTTTGGTTTTTATTTAAACAGCCGAATGACAACATATGAGCATAGCTACCATAAATTTGTTGAAAATTGCAAGTGTTTTCCTGAGGCTAGTGTTGAGCCTGGCTAGACTAAATCAACACATTTAACCATCAGTACCTTGATAGTGAAGAATGCTTGATGGTTTCTGTTTTGACTTCATCTTTTGGAATATTGACTGGCCTTAAGAAGGTTCCATGTCTCTGTTCTGTTTTGCATTGCTGCAGGTTTCATCTTTGATTCACGAATTTTTGATTTAGTATTGCCTCTCACATGGATAACTGTTTAATCAAGAACTACTTAGAAAATAATATATCATTCATCTATTGGCATTAATGAAGTGGTACGGCTAGAATTTTGAGTTGCTAGGAGGCCTAGATGACATAAATGACATAAATCTAAAGTAATTAGGGATGTCAATGAAAAACATGTTAGGGAACAAATTGTGTAAAAAAATACAAAAATGAAGTGAAGTAAAATAATATTAAAAAAAAGGGATTCTTTTTTTTGTGGGGGTGGGGGAAGGGGGGAGGGGAGGGAGCAGTACTATATTTTCAGAAAAAATGATAAAACAAAATTCCTCCTGTGAAGGGCCTTAGCCTTAAAGGTTTACAACTGCACACAAGCATGCATATATTTGAATATGCCTTCATGCTTATGCTTTCAGCTTCTGATAACATTTAATTTTACTGTAAAGGTTTTATCTGTGGCATTGGATGACTGGTCTGATGATGAAATTGATGCCATGATTGAAGTTGGAGGAAATTCTTCTGCTAATGCAATATATGAGGCCTTTATAACTGAAGGGTTTTCAAAGCCAGGACCAGATGCTAGTCACGATGAGCGTATGAGATTTATCAGGTCAGAAAGGCATTGGCTATGAACTTACATGCAGAAGAGCAATCTGTTGTTGTTTTTCAACCTACACTTGTCCAAATGTGTCATGTTCTCTTTTTTGGCTTTTGTGATTTCTATCTCGTGTGTGGCCAGTTTGAGACATGCTCTGTCTTCATCTGCAATTTGGATCTTACATAGGTGCTCCAATCGAGTTACTGACTCATTGTACCTTTTGTCTTGGAATGGTTGGTGATATTGTCTTCCACTTTCATTTAGGTCTAAGTATGAGCTTCAAGAATTTTTGAAACCTAGTTTGCGGATTACATCAGGAAAATCGTCTAATGTAGCTCTCCAGTCACTTTTCTCTGGGAAGGTTTTGGATAGCTTACAAGCTTCAAACATGTCACAGAAATCGGTAATTTGGTTTAGAAGTTTTTCTTTGTTGATTTCTACTTTATGCTTTGATTAGCATTAATATTGCCAGTATTGGTAATGGATAAACTTATTCTTGAACTTTATGCTTTATAGCATTGCTCGTTAATAAGATATGGACTGTAGGATGTTTATTTTGTTTTAAGAGCACAACATATACCTCATAAGGACATTCCAAGTTCTATTACTTGTATGTTGTTGAAGAGAAAGGGGAAAAGGAAAGGCGGAATTTCAGGCATTCTGGTAATAATTTGCTACCATGGTTCTGTGGATAACTTCATTCCATCTGACTCTTCTAGTTGTGGCAGGAAGGTATGATAGAATTTATCGGATTGCTGAAGGTTAAAATTAAAAAGGGCACAAATTTAGCAATCAGAGATATGATGTCTAGTGATCCTTATGTGGTCCTCACTCTTGGGACAGGTTGGTCAGCTTTGGTTTCTCTTGCTTTATTTTGTCCATTTTTGTTTCAAAATTCTTTGTTTGGTTGAAGATGATGCAATTAGTTCCACCTGTGAAGGCAAAAAGTTTTATATCTTTTTATATTGCTGCTTTTCCTTTCTTAAATGGTCTCATAATGGTGACTTGTTTGATTGTTGGCTCCACCCAGCTGGTTGGATGAACAGCCAGACCTCTGTCAAAGCTTGACTTTATTAGATATAAAGGAACATGCATCTTGCCAATGAAAATTAGCCTAACATTAACCATCAGAAGGAGATTACTACTCAGTATTAATGTGGATGTTTACTAATAAGAAAACTGGTATTTGTGTTCTTAGACTGTTCAGACATCTGTAGTAAAGAGCAACTTGAATCCACTCTGGAATGAAGAGCTTATGATGTCTGTTCCACAGGATTTTGGACCTGTAAAATTGGTAAGCTTGTTTGTCCATTTTATTAACTTCTTGTGATTATCCTCTTTTGTTTTGCAGCCAGTTTTTGCATTCAAGCCTGTAACTGCAAAAATTATCAAAGTACACGTCTTATACTTTTCAGCCTTTACCACACAACTTGACTGGCTAGATCAGAACTTTGAAAATCACTAAATACTCACTAATTTACTTAGCAGAAGTTAGTAGGATTGAGTATGAGCTGAGTGACAGCTGGGAAGGAATTGGCAAAAGGAGTTGTTTGTGACTCTTCTTGGCATTGTGTTTGACCGGTAAAAAGCACTTGGTAACCTCACCAAGAGAGATTGTTAGCCGATGTTACTTTAGAGGAGTTTAGATGTGATTTAGGGCTTTGCATTCCACAGAGATCCTTGATAGAAAGGTGATGGTTAGCTGAGGTTACAAATTTTCTGTTAGTGAGTTTTTAAGGCATTCAGAACTGAACCATTACAATATGCAGGGCATTAAATCTAAGTAGAAGTTTTTATTGAAGCAAGAACACAACTTTCCAATCTTTGAATTAGTTCCTTTCCTTGTAATTTTCCAATGGCTGTTCTCAATGAAAAATCATAATCCTTGAGTGGTTCCGTAGTGAATATATGACTGACTTTGTGCAACTAGAGCTGATGATAAACTCCTAAAATGAGCATGCTCTATGTTTTCAACTTCATGTTGTTTGCCTCCTATCGCCATGCGCTGTGTGTGTGTGTGTGTGGTTTCATTGTTGTGTGTCAAGAAGAAATTTATTCTGATTGAAGGCTTGAAGTTTAACTTGTGAATTGGCAAATGTAATCATTATCAGCATTACCATGTTCAGTAACCTTCTTGAGCTTTGCCCCACTCCTGATGTCTTTCATCCTGCTTCATCAATCAGTGAGTTTCTTGTTCTATAATATAAAGTATTTCTTTTTATCTAATCTGCCCGCATTCCTTATTGCAGCAAGTTTATGACCGCGATACTTTTTCGGCTGATGACATAATGGGAGAAGCAGAGGTTGACATCCAACCTTTGATAACATCAGCCATGGCATTTAGGGATCCAGAGATGTTTGGTAATATGCAGATTGGAAAATGGCTGAAATCGCATGACAATGCCCTTGTAGACGATAGCACCATCAACATTGTTGATGGAAAGGTGAAACAGGAGATCTTACTGAAGCTCCAGAATGTTGAATCTGGGGAACTAGAAATGGAGCTAGAGTGGATGCCCCTTGACCAATAGGTAAATATCGTACCCTTCATCTAATCTAATAAAAAATGTAATGTCCATTGAGTGGTTTGTAAACAACTGCAACATATGCTTGTCTTCTTTCAATTATATTCATTTGTTCATGTGTCTTTCACTTTTCCTTTCTTAATTCCTATCATCTTAATTTTTTCAAAGCGGCGAGCCTTGATGTAACAGTAAAGTTACTCTATCATAAAAATAACTTCTTTATATATATATATATATATATATATATATATATATATATATATATATATATATATATATATATATATATATATATATATATATATATATATTTGACTCTTTCTCAGAACCAGAGCTTAGGAGCCTTGTTTCCAATGCTAGCTTGTGAAGACATAGTGTGGTACTAATTAATTGTAAACACCAATTAAGGGTACTGATACAATTTCCTTGGATTAGTTCCATAACAGTTTAATATATAGTTTCAATACAATTTTAGGCAGGTTAGTTCTGTTGTAATGATAAATTTACTTTGGTCATAAAGTTGAGAATAAGATTACATGTATTAGATTTTTCTTCATTTTTCCTCGGACAACACAATACAGAAATTTTTGTAAATTAAAACATTATTTTCTCGATTCTTTGCCGACCACTAAGCAGTTGAATCAATTTGCAAAAGGCATCAAAGCTTTTTGGTATGAACGACTTTGTTCTGTTTTTCTGTAGGTGAGCCCCCCCACCCTAACAACTCTTTTTTTTTTTTTTTTATTTAAATGTTTTCTCTCTTGGGTCATTGCAATTTTTAGGTTCCATTCCACTAAGTTGTGTGCTTTAGGGATATGTGCTTATCGGGCTTCTCCTTGAGGCCCAGATTTCACGTAAATGTCCTCAAGAGTACGTCCAACCAGGAGGCCCATTCTCGGAACATTAATTTTCAGCCATGATTATTGAGGCCAAGCCAGAAATTTCAACAGTCAAAAAAAAAAAAAAAAAAAAAAAAGAGAAAGGAAAAACATTTGACCTCTCCACTGAGTCATGGTTGGATACTCCCTCTATGGGCCGAGTTTAAAAGGCAGACAA
This sequence comes from Ceriops zippeliana, assembly GCA_037897445.1. Taxonomy (NCBI): domain Eukaryota; kingdom Viridiplantae; phylum Streptophyta; class Magnoliopsida; order Malpighiales; family Rhizophoraceae; genus Ceriops; species Ceriops zippeliana. Next base: position 2,917,216 of record JBAPLH010000115.1, read on the forward strand.
CCACTCCGAGTCACTCCTATATGGGACTGTGACTGTGTAAATGATATATATTTTCGAGCAAGTTGACTGTGTAAATAGTTGTTCATAAAGAAATAAGTAAAATTATGGCAGCGCAGCCCAGTAGTTATGTCTTGAGATTTAATTTTAAAAAGAAATATAAAAATTTTTAAAAATTATAAGAGTTATTCTCTTTTACAATGTATCCATTCAATAATGTCTTCATAAATTAAGAAAAATAAAATAAATTTGTCATGATTTATTTATACTTCATTCTACCTCAATTAAAAATGAATAATTGAATGAAGGGGGGTCGTTATTTTTATTTTTGATTTTCTGACCAATATTAATTAATATTTTTCAGGATATATATATATATATATATATATATATATATATATATATATGTATGTGTGTGTGTGTGTGTGTGTGTGTGTGTGTGCATAGATTTATGCTTTTAGACCCTGATAATTGCAGAATTTTAGCCAATCCTAAAGAATGAGAAATATAGGGGCTATTTAACAAAAAAACGCACACCAAAAACAAAACAGAAAACATGTTATGCTGTCAATACAGTTAGCAATATATATATATATATATATATATTTCTAATTTAAGACAGCAATAAGATCTTCTGTACTACGAATTCCTCATTCCCCTTTATTTGGATGCCCAGAGTAGAACTGTTTTGTCTCTTTCTTTTTTGGGGTCTTGAAGCCTTCAGAGAATGGCGGAGGAGGAGGAGGAGGAGGAGGAGTGGACAGAGGAAGAGGCAGAGGCAGAAGGAGAGGCAGAGGAGGGAGGAGTGGAACCCCGCCTCTGCACGAGGCACTATGATGCAAGTTCTTTTGACTCAGTAATAAACAAAGCCATGAAAAATAACGCCAAATGATACCGAACAAAGATGATTGATAATAATTAAAAGCGAAAGTTGTCATGATTAGTTGGATTTGACGACTTTTTTTTTTTTTTTTTTTTGTTGAAGACGATCCTTTACCCCCTTGCTTTTTAAGTCATTAAGGCAATGCAAATAATAATAATAATATTAATAATACATTTGAATCATACCAACATTTTGCTAACTAATATTTTTACGTTTGAAAGTTTTTAAAATAAAAATTTTTAGTTGCTAAAACTATTCAATGAGAGACACAATTTTTCGTTTTATGAGGTGGGAGTGTGTTCGCGTACATGAAGAAGTTAATCTTCATTGGAATTTCCCTCATTCGGATATATATATATATGAATATGACTGACATTTCAGTAAATTAGAAGTTCAAACTAATTGGTGACTGACACCACTTGACCATAAAATTTAAAATAAAAATAAAAAGGAGGGAAAGAAAATGACAATGGCAATTCTCTTAAAATAGAGTACTTATTGAGGGTAAAAGAGAATGAAGAATCTGCACTCTCCCGCCTAAAACCCTAAGAACATCAAAACACACAGAAAAAGAACAGAGAGATAGAGCAAAAAAAAAAAAAAAAAAGCCATATTTTTATCTGGGTATTTTCCAAAATTTGTTCTTTTTGTTGATACCATTGATTGCTTCACAGCGGAATGGTGGAATTGAATTCATTCTCTTGAAACCAGTAAGTGATTGCTCTTTACCTTCCTTTGAAAAAAAAATTGTGTGATTTTGCTGTGATTTTAGAATTTTGTTTTAGGTGTTAATTCAGCTTAAACACGGTTAGTGTAAGTTCAATTGTTGGTTCGGTTGTAGTTTTGAGGCTTTATGTTTTGGTAGCTCAGAAAATGGATAAAAAGACTGGATTTTTGTTCTTTTGAAGTCATATTTATTCATTTCAACTGTTGATTTAGGCTTAAAAAAATTGGGCTTAGCTTAGAATTAAGTGTTGTCCTTTAGTTTCTTTTTTTTATTGTTTATTTTTCTATGCCCTTTTATTTTAGGCGTTAATTCAGCTGGAATATGATCGTTTTAAGCTCAATTTTTGTTAGTTCAAGTGGACTTGAGGCTTTATGTTTTGGTAGCTCAGAAAATGGAGGGAAAAAAAAAAAACTAGATTTTTGTTGGTAATGAAGTCATATTCTTTCATTTTGATTGTTAATTTAAGCTTAAGGAAATTGGTTTAACTTAGAATTTACTTCACTTTCGTTTCTAGCAAATGCACTAAGGATTTTTACCTTGCTTTTCAAAATGCAGGGAAAAGGATAGAGAACAGAATTTTCATTTTTCTTCTTTCTTTTTCAATTATTTATGTTGTTGTCCTCATTTCTACATGTGAAGCTAAAAAAAACCCAACTCAAGTTTAATTCAACCAGTTATTTCCAGCTCAGTTTTGCTGGGTTTTGTTTTTTCTTTTTTTTTTTTTTCAATCTTTGCTCTTAGTCAAATTTCTAGATGCATTTTTTTTCTCTGCAGCAGAATGTTCGAATATGGTTGTATTGTATATTTAATTTCCTGAATTTTCTGGGTTTCTTTTATTTAACAGCTACATCTCCTTTTGCTTTTAATCTTTCAGGTTTTTGATGATTTGTGGGTAAGTGAGCCTATTCTTCCAACATTTTTGTTTAGTGTTTTCTGGGTGCTGTTTGTTGGAGGGAAATGGGGAGCCAAGAGATTATGCAGATTCCAACACCTGTGGATGCTGATGTCAATTCATGCAATGACCTGCTTAATGACTTGGATTCATATTTAGAAGATATCAATGATCGTTTGACTATTTCAAGAATGGTTAGCGAGTCTGTCACAAAGGGCATGATATCTGCCGTTGAGCAAGAGGTGGCAGAGAAGATTTCTGAGAAAGAAAAAGAATTGGTTCGATTAGAAGAAATGTTGCATCTTTGCCATGTAGAAGCAAATGAAAATGAACATGTTAGGCATTCGTCGTCAAGCTGCCACTCAAAAGGTGGAAAATATGACCATTGTCCCAGCTATTTTGATGTTCTGATTGATCATGACAGGTTAGAAGAATCTTTAGGCAACCTTAGAGATGTGGCTACAGAGCTCTTTAAAAAGCTCAAAATAGAAATTGACAAGATTAAAGGGTCCTGTTTTATGAGGAGGATAACTTCAAATTCTGAGTTGTTGGGATTGGGTGGTATTCTCCAGGAAAAGGTTCCTGATAAATGTGTTGACATGGATACAATGCTTAATGGCTTTAGAACTAGCCTAGATTCTGTCTGCCATCAAGCTGGTCATGTTGTTCATTTGTCTAAGTCAGTCTGTGACTGGCAGCAAGATAGAGAGTTACAAGCAGAAATAGAAGAAATGGTGATCAAGAATTGTTTTCAGAGTCTTCAAGAACAGTTTGAACAAAGGTTATGGGATCAAAATGCTAGATTTTGTGGTAATGAAAGTGCAAACTGGCTTCACAAGGTGAAAGAAATTTCAAGTTTACGTCAAGAGTTGGACATCATCTCTAAGTCGCTCGCTGTACCTGAAAGTGGGCTAACTTCTCATGGTTCCTTGGAGCACTGGAAGTTTTCTGGCAATCATCTTTCATCAACAGCTTCTCTTTGGGAGGGAAATGGCAAACTTGATGAGTCAATACATATACCAGGAAATATGGATCTTGCCCAGCTAAACCTTTTGTCCAGAGAGGACTTAACAAGTTATTTTAAGCTTGAAATGATTGAAATGAAGAGACAACATGAATTGAAAGTACAAGAGATGACGGAAGAATATTTCAGTCTCAAGAGGAAGTACTTTAAGGAAAGAGCTTCTTTGCCAGCAAAGAAATATCATGAGTTTGATTTACTTGGACAAAAGATCCTGGAGGTCATTCCAAAGTTGGATCATATCCTTGTGGAAAATGAGAAAGTTCCTGCAATTAGTAACAATATGGAGACTTTTGACAATATGAAGAATAGGTTGGAAAATTTGCTTTCAGAAAATTGCCAATTAAGAGACTTGCTTGCTGATAAGAAAAAGGAAATTAAATGTCTGTCTTCTAAAGTTTCTGATGCTGCAGAGGAGATATCAAGACAAGCTCTGGCTGAGGCAAGCTTGTTAAAAACAAATGTGAACATGAATTCTGTCATAAAAGATGCAAATATTGAAGCCTCAGTTAGTGAAGGCCTATATAATTTCCTTCTCAGGGAGTTGGTGGGTCAGATGAAATGCTTAGGTCAAGAGCAAATATGGAGATTGATAATTATCATGGGCTTTGTGAAATTATTTTCAAGGAAGCTACTCAAATTGTTGAATCCACTGGCAAGTTAGAAATCACTGATTCAGATATGGAGTCAGTTTTAATGCAAGGGCTGTGTGAAGTTATTTATAAAGAGGCCTTAAAAGAGGCTGAGGATGAACTTGCTAACTTGAACCTGAAATGTATCCACGAAAAAGAAGTTCTATCATCTCTTCAGATGGAGAAATTGGAGAAAGAAATGGCATTGAGATTGAATGTGGCAGAAAAAGAGGAATTGGAGCAAAAGCTACTCTTGTTGACAGCAGAAGTCAATGAAAAGGATAACTTACTTCAAGGAGCATCAAATGAATTGGCAAAAGAGAAGGAGAAATTTGATCTAACTTCTCAAGAGCTTGACTGTCTAAGGAATCAGACAAGTCAGCAGCAGATGTTGATTAACCAAAGCAATGAGGAAGTACAAATTATTAAAGGTATTTTAGTTGGGGCAATGGAAAAAATTAAACTATATGAGGGAGATATTTGCAAATTAAGAGAGGAGCTTGAGTTAGTTACAAGAAGGTTGATGGAAGCTGTTGAAGAGAAGAGCAAGCTTCTTGCACTTGCCCAAGAGAAGCAGAATGCTCTCACTGTTGGAAGAAAGTGAGAGACAACACAAGAAGCAAACGGATTCAAACATCAGTCTTATTCAGGGACTGTCAAGAGCCATTAATGATTTTGAAAGCCAAACACTAGAAGATATCGGAAGCAAGAATTTGAGGTGTTTACTCATCACCATTGATCCATTGTAAACTTCTATAGTTCCACATGAATCTGTCTGTACTAGCATAAAAGTGTTCCTCATTGCTTTGGCTATTTGGCATGGTACTTAAGGCAATAGCCTGATACAATAACCGCATTTCCTAACCGTCCATAAGATAGCGTATTAGGACTTTGCTCTTTTAGATGCCCTTTTTCTCTTTTGGCATTTGAAGTTTTCCAAACTAAATGTCTGCTACCCATTCAGTGATGCTGTTTTGAACTCATCTTTCTTTAAATGTTGGAAGTAAGTCTCCAAACAGTGACTGTATCAGGAGGACTGTTTATTGTTAATTTTCTTAGTGTGATATACATGCAAAAGCCGAAACAAATTCATGCCTGGTTTTTTCTCCAGGTTGGAGAATCTGAGTTGTCAAGTGAGTTTTCTTAGTGGGAAAGCTAATAAACTTAGAAGAACAGGGTTGTTATATAAGCAAAGGCTTGAAAGGAGGTGTTCTGATCTCCAAAAGGCTGAAGCTGAGGTATGTCTCATGCTATGGTGGATAGTGATATTGGAATATTAATGTCTCATGCTCTCTTCCATTAATATTTGCCTAATATATTGAAGGTTTAGAGATAAAGCTTACGACAACTAAAATGTTCTTATGTATGTGGACTTCTCTTTCAAATGGAGGAGTTTTATTACTGAGGAACTTCCTCTCCTGATGTGCTAGTTTAGATGTAGGTTTTTATTGTCAATGTTTTGCCTTGGAAAATTGAAAACTGCTAGGTCATATGATACTTTTTTTTTGTTTTTTGGAGTTCCTGACTTATTAATGTGAGATTTGGTTTTATGTTGTATTGCTCGTTCAAATTTTGAGGACTAGTGATGATGATATCTGCATTAGCATATTATGAAGAAAAGATTTGAGATGTATCTTGTTGGGCCTATAGCACTCCATAGAAGAATTTGGCGAGAGAGCGAGAACTAGGAGTTGCAAGTTGAATAGATGCTTTCTTTGCATGAGTGAATAAGTGCTAAATCTTTTAAGGAAAGTTTACTGTCTTGTGTAGTTCACAGAGAAATCAGTGAGAAAGAAATGTAGAACAAGGATTCAAACAAGAACAAACAAGAATCAGCACTCGATGATAAAACTCAATTATCAAATTTCAAGATATATTTTAATGAAATGTAACACAAACACTATTTATGGAATTAGAACTAGAAAGGAGAAAATTAATATCAATTTGTTGTGATATCTCTTTTGATTATCAGCATCTGCATCATGTGTTGATGTTCCAATTTGTTGTTTACTTTTCTATTGTTGATTGGGTGTTTCTATTTACCTTTAGGTTGATCTTTTGGGTGATGAAGTGGATATTCTTTTTAGCCTTCTGGAAAAGATATACATAGCACTAGATCATTACTCTCCGGTCTTACAGCACTATCCTGGAGTAAGATGCTTTTTCTCTTCTGCTTTTCATAATACATGGATGTATAAAGATTAGAGCTTTTTTGCATTTATGTTGTGGAATGTGCACAGGGTGAATTCTTCATTTAAATTGTTAAATACTGTGGGAAAATTTTTGTGTTTTTGTCTTGAGTGATCATGAGGACTTCAGCATTTAATATGCCTTACTTTGAGTGGAGAGATGTTAACATACATTTAGAGTTTGGACAAAATATACCTCATTTAGTTTTCCCCTTTTGATTTGTTTTGAAAGAATAAGTTGAATATACAAGTTCTTGGAGTGAGGAAATTATAGCAAATTTACAGAACATCTGTTCATGCACATTTCATGTTTTTCTTTTGTGCAACTTCTCATTAAAGAAAAACATTTTTTTAATGTCTTTATGATTATAGTTCTGTCATTCCCCTATGTAGTTAAGTAGTTATTTGCCTTTTGTATGTCTTAAGAATTTGTTGGAGTCCATAATCCAATAATCCTTATATTTTGTTCTTTCAGGTTATGGAAATTCTCAAGCTGATGAAAAGGGAATTGAATAGAGACCTTGTAAAACCAATCTAAATTGCTTGGCAAGGTAATTGTAGATTGGTTATTTAATCTTGTTATAGAAAAAGGGACATAAGGCCGCTGGCTGCTTTTTTTGATGAATCATGATGAGGTTTTATTAGGGACATAAGGCCACTGGCTGCTTATGGCTTAAAGCTGTTGCTGAGCTTGTGATTACCCTCTTGCGGAAGTGGTCCCATCTACTTTTTATGCAAGACTTGAAACTCTTACCCTGTGGTTTGAGATGTGACACAAATGATCCTTCCATCCATCCCTTAAAAATCTAGGGGAGTCTGTCCCCCTCTCTCTTCCCCCCTCCCCTTTCTGGTATGAAACTGAAAAGTATCCCTGATCACAATCTGTGATGCAACTTACTTCCCTTCACATGTTTTGTTAAAATGCTGTTAGCTGCCATTCATCAAGGCATTCTGCATCCTGGTATCTGTTTAATATCAATGAACCAAGGACTTCTCCATATACGTGTTTGTAATGATTCCTTTAGCTTTTGCTGGTGTAATAATGCAAGTCAACATGCAAGCTTATCTTCTTGACAACGATCTATGCACCAACTTGGTTAATGGAAAGACTAGGATTACAATCATGCAACAAAAACAGTTTTTTTAAACCTTAGCAAAATCTATCATTGATGGGGGAAAATGTGAAAATATGGCAACATTTTGTCTTACCAAGTAGGTCCAAGCCTGGCAAATCAGCCCCTATAATTTCTAGTTACATCCTTTAGGAAAACATAAGGGATGTATTTGCTACTCAATGCACCAGATCTATTAAACTCATACACCCTTGACTCTGTTTTCTTTCCACTCACCTATTAATTGTTGAACTGAGCACACCATAGAGTGTAGACCAGGGGGAGGGGGATAACTAACATTATGCTATATTTAGGTCTACTATCAGACTTACCACCTTGTCCAGGAGGGGTTGTTGGATTTGGTGTTGTCACCATTTAGCAATTTGAGGCAAAGATTGTTGTAAGGATGAAATGAATTAGAAAGGCATTGACTGCTAAGAAATTTGGGATTGTGTGTTTAAATTTAGCAATTTTTTGGTGATTAATGATTAGGAGTGGACATGAGTGGTGAGGATGAGATAGATGCAGATTCTGCATCTTGAGCAGGTAAAAGTAAGAGGGGCTGAAGGAATGATAGAAAAGGGTTTCATTTTGTCTTTTACTTCTATGCAAGCAAAACTGTATTGCATCAAGGTAAGAGAAGAAGAATCATCAGTTTTTTGACAAGCACTTAAATGCACATTTTTTTATTTTTGGATATCCCTGTGATCCCTACTTTCAAATTACATTTGCAAATGGTCATTTTAAAAATGCTGTGTGTTGAGGGTGGTTTGCTCTTTGGCTACTTGCTTTTTGATATCTTGGTGCATTTCATAATGAATCCTTAATTTTTCCTGCTTATTGACTTTGCTAAACAGATGGAGGTACATAGATTATGTTTCTTCACAACGTGGCATCTTTGCACAGCATTGATGAATGCTGATTTTCTGTTTTGCAACTCCATGCCTTTGTTTGATTCAAGCAAGGAGTCATTAGTAAAGGCATTTGTCTTCTCTCTTTCCCTGTTTGAGAACAAAAAACGTGATTCTTGCAAAGATGGGGCCATGAATACAACATTACTCAATTGTCAATTTTGTTGTTCACTGTGAAAGAAAATTGAAGAAAGAAGAATGGGATATCAAACCAAGCAAAAGCACAGCCAGGGAAACTGAACAGCTTGGTCTTTTGTATCACGGGATTTTCAGTTCTATTCATGGTTTTGTAGCTTCCATTCTCTTGGTGAACCACAGATTTTTTGCTAGTCTTTAGTTTCGTAGGTCCCTACACATATAGGTGGAAGCCACGCCAGTTGCCCCTGTACAGCTCTTTTTATCTGGTATCTAGTTTTTGAGCTTTTGTTGTGTTTTTCTGTTTTTCTTTAAAAATACTGTTGCTGATAATTAAATGGAATGACTTGAAATAGCATTAATGCTTTTGTCCTGAAAATTTACCATTATGATTCAATCATATTTGAATTGGTTACTCCTTAGGCAAAATTCTCTTCATGATCAAGTTCTGGTGTTTCAAGCATCTCAGAGAAAATAAATCAGAAGTAGAAATCAATCTTTCAAGGTGGACACAGATTTTGTAAACGCAACAGATGAATAATTTTCATGTCAAAGGCCACTTGGTCAGACGGTGTACTCCATGCCTGAAGACAATGGACATTGTCTAGTATCCCTCTAATCCCATCCTGGATCAGGAAAAAGGAGGGAACATAGAAAATCAATGGCAAGAAATTTCCCATATTTCTGTAGGAGTTAGAAGGCTTAAGGGATTAGCTCTGGTTGGCTGTGGCAGTTCTGTCTTAACTCTTTAACAAAGAAGTTACATGCCAGTAAAGCTGCTCCAACTGCTGGTTCCACCTGCAGAATACAGAGTATAAAGAGGACTTCAATCTAACCATTGAAAAGAGATGAAATGTTATGAGACCTGAAAAAGTCTTTCACACGGAAACCACTTCTCTCTTTTTTGCCCTTTTTGTAAAGATGAATTGAATCATACAATGAAGTTGAAAATAAGGATGCAACGACGTTTGCAATTTTTATTAATCACACAAGGTACAATTCTAATTTTGCCGCACATTAGACAACATTGGGAAATGAGGGGGGGGGGAGGACAGAATGGAATTAAGGTTTGGTAGTCATTAAAGTTGTAAACGACTGACATTGTGGTTATGCATGTGAACTTTTATTTGCTGCTGAGAAATGCCTTAAAGGCATTGAATTGCCTTGAGATTTTCAAGCTGAGCAGGAATGGAAATCTTGAATATGCTGGAAGAAGTAGTTCAATTGAAAATTCGGTGAAAAAAATCAAAATCTTGGACTCTTTGTGCGGGAATTGGAGCTAGCATAGCTTCTTGTCTTATTTTTGCAATTATGACAGCCCTTGTATTTTGCTTCTATAAGAACCAGAGACACAAGCCAAATGATACCAAAAACACCTCTCCAACATGGAGGCCATTATTCCTGCACGGTACTACTATAAGTAGCATTGCTAATGTAAAAGGAGGATCTCAGAATCTTAATGGATCCATGACTTCTTCTAGAGTTGGCAAATGATTTTTTTTAGCAAAGATTTGTTGCCAACAAATAATTTTGATGAAAGTTTGGTCATTAGAGTTGGAGGGTTTAGCAAAGTGTACAAATGAGAGATCGAGGATGGCACACTTGCAGCAATTAAAGCGTGGAAACCCACAATCTGAGCAAGGCCTGGCAGAATTTGAAACATAAATTAAGATGCTTTCAAAGCTTAGGCACAAACATCTGGTCTCCCTTATTGGTTTTTATGAAGAGCAGAATGAGATGATCTTGGTTTATGAGTATATGAAAAATGAGACTCTCAGAAGTCACATTTTTGGGTAGTGATCTTCCTCCATTGACTTGGAAGTAATGATTGGAGGCATGCATTAGTGCCACTTGGGGACTTCATTACTTTTATACAGAAGCAAATAGGGGAATCATTCACAAGAATGTCAAGACAACTAACATATTGCTCGATAAAGATTTTGTGGCAAATATGTCTGATTTTGAGTTGTTAAAGACTGGTCCTGCTTGGGACCATACACATGTTAGCATAATAGTGAAAGGAAGCTTTAAATATCTTGATCCTGAATACTTCCAAAGGTGAGAAGTCCAATGCTTACTCATTTGGTGTAGTGTTGTTTGACATTGTTTGTGCTTGAGTTGTCATAAATCCAAGTTTGCCAAAGGATCAGATCAATCTAGTAAAATGGGCAATGAAGTGGCAAAGGCAAAGGTCAATTGAAAACATCACTAACCCACACCTGAGGGGAAATTATTGCCATGAGTCATTGAAAAAGTTTGGGGAGATAGCAGAAAAATGTCTTGCTGATAAGGGGAGGAATAAACCTAGAATGGGGGAAGCTCTATGGCATTTGGAATATGCCTTGCGACTCCAAAAGGCTTGGATGCACACCAATGCCAAGGAATTCCTTTTCAAGCATTCAAGCCATAGAAGTAAGGGAGACAAATGTTGGAAATAACCTTTACGTATGGATGAAGAAACTGATGAATGTTAGAATGAAGGCTGATGGATGACATGCAATGGTTCTGGCAGATCAAATACTGAAACTAAGATTTGCTAGCTGATACACTTGATATCTAGAGAGCATGAAATTCTACCATTATAATGTTATATGGATTTAAACTCTTTTATTTTCTTCTAAAGTATGAACTTGAACTTGACATTATTATGATCACATTATTGGGAGTAGGCAAACTACACACAATCACTAGAATATCCTTTTTATCTTTAACCCTTTAAGATCACATACACTCAAGTGCCATGTTTGCTTTCGGGAAGGCATTTTTACATTTCACCATCAGTACAAGCAAACTAGTCAGCTCTTCCTATCTTTTATATTTCCCAATTATGTTCTTTTTGCCAGCTTATGTTTTCTTTTCTTTTAGATTGATTTTAATAAATAGGAACACTTAGAGCAATGAGAAAGAGCGGAAATTAGAAAGCATTTATCAGGGGCACATCTTCTTCATCCTCCTCTTTTTTGTCCTTTTAGGCTAATAAATTGCTACATTGATAAGCCGGGAGTCCTAATATACCCAACAACGAAAATAGCTCCTTCTGCAATTTGGTCTTAATAAGAAAGGGGGATGAAGTCTTTCATTTCTATTTCTTGGGTTTTTTCCCTGTTACAGCTAGATAGTATGACGACCAATTTTTGATACCATACTGAAACTACTTAATTAAATTTGAGTTCATCATTTTAGGAGTTGGAAATGCATTTTAAAACATGTTTTAATATGAAGTATGCTTATGACAATTAAAAGATTTTATAAAATTTGCAATTTAAAAATATGGTCACTAAAATGATGATCTCTTGAAGAAAAAGGTATATACAAGATGCCAATCTTAGGAACTCTTAAGGGTAACCGAGGTTTCAAAAAACAGGAAATTTCAGAGTAAATAATTTAGAAAATTTTTGGTTTCCAAGCACGAGTTAGAAGTCAGCACAACCAATGATTTTCTAACAATTTTAGAATGGTCTGACTAGCAAGAAGTTACAAACCAATAAACACAAAGTACCCCAGCTCAAATCACAAGCTCGTTTAGGATGTTGCAACACAGCTCTTTGACTGCTGCAAAGCCTTCATCATCCAGCAAAACAGAGTTCAGATGTTTAAGATTGTCCAGCTCTTTAACTTTTGGTGGAATTCCTGCCTTGAGTTGAACAAGAAGGATCCTCCACACTCCATGCTGAAAGGCTGCATGAGTTTGACAATGCTCGCAACTGGGGACACTGATTCCATAATCAGTAATTAAGAAGATTAAAACATTTGTAAGATATCACCATTAACCAAATTAAATATTGCATAGCAAAATAAATCAAGTTGTTCAAGAAATTTAAGAGAAAAACACAGTGTAGACATAAGCAAATCTAGTATCATTCCATGACAAATGTTAGGACAGATCTTTATTTAAAAAGTAGAAAAAGCTAATGAACACAAGGATTATGCATGTTATTGTAAATTTCATGCTTTACCAGCGAGGAAGTCGAACTCCGGTTGTATTGTGACAATCTAACCTAACTTTACTATCACCACATAGACCATTCAGTAAAAAATTTTCTCGTCGTGCTAATCTATTTAAAAAAAAAAAATTATTGCTTGTCTAGTCTAAATTTAGGGTTAGATTCATTGCCTCCAAACAAAAAGGGAAAAACATCGCCAAAACGAATTAGGAGAAAAAAATCTATACCAGTCCATGGCTATGGTTATGATTTTCACATAGGAAATAATGTCATTCTTGCGCCACTCATTTTCTTGGCAAATAACGTAGATTGATGCAAAATGTTTCACATGATGCGTGCATTTAATATAACCATCTAAGTAATTTTCAAATCAGGTCTGACAAAGCAATATGCAAAAAGAAAGTTGGATACATACGGAGCAAAAAAAATGAAACTTGGATGCATATAGCTCTACTGAATGTTAAATTATGCCACTAGGCATTGCTGTCAGGCTAAATGAAACGGGAGACACAAGGGTACTGGAGTTTTGAAGCAGTTAAGGAAGTCAGATTTCACACCAACTAGTATGAGTTCTTTTGTAGTGATCTTGCAGGAATGTCACTAGCAAGGAAAATAGTCCGGCATAAACTACAAAAGCCTCAAGGCTAATTTGACTAGTACAGAAAATAGTCCAACACGAACTACAAAAAACTTTAAGGCAACACAAATTGGTGTGAACGAACATCAAAGGCTCCTGTTTTCTCTTTGTGTGAATGTGTATGTATGTGCATGTACTTCTCTGTTCATGTATGCTTGACTGTATTTTCTGATCTAATCACATGCAAACGGTAAACAGGCATGTTGACTTTGCCAGAACTAACTACATCCAAGTTGAACTTGTACATATTAACAAATGCATCTATGGAGCATCTGACCTGAATTCTTACTAGTCTTCCCCCTATTATGGAGCATAATCCATGCCTATATAAGTGGTATTCCAGTTTAAGGGGGCTGACAACTGGGTCAGAAAATAGAACTCTATATGATGTTAAAACCCAACTTTTACAGCAAAGCTATAGCGAAGGCATTTCAACTCTTATTAACATCTAATTCAGGATAAATAAGAATACAACCCCTCCTATAGCCTACTATGATATGATTGTAGGTTATACATAGATCTCTTTAGTTTGGGATGAAGCAATCTAGAAAACAATCATAAACTTAATATAAGACTCAAGGCCATTTTACGTAAAGAAACAAAAAGAGTTTTTTTCTTGAGTCAAACATCAGCATATTATATGAGATGACCTTGTCCAGTAAAGAAAATCAAATTTCAATAAGAACCTCCACCATCATCTTAAAATTGGTGTGGCTCTCAAGGAAAAGAATTTTAATGGGATAATCTGTGATAGTTGAGATACAAATCTCGCCTTGTCCATCAGCAAACAAAGTATCGACTGACAGAGATTCTACAGGTAAACGACTTGGAAAGTAGCGAGTCTGGACCAGAAAAGCAAGAATATACAAACAAATTATTATTAAATTACGCAGCATGGACACCCTTTTATTGTACAAAATGTATTCATCCTGTTTGTAAGTAAATCCACATGAAACATTTGTGCTATTATCTAGTAACAATGCTTAAAGCTCAAATGTTCTCCCCACAACCCCCACAATGGGAGAAAAGATATAACTATAGTGGCTTTGCTATTGACGTGTAAAGAAACACCTTCACAAAAACTAATAGGTCCACTTTTAAATTTGTGATTGCATACAAATGTGTAAAAATAACAGTAAGAAGAGCTCATATCAACATCTCAAAATTCATAACTATAACCTCCTCACACACCATAAAAGGAAACAACCAAAAAAAGTGAAAAGAGAAAAGGTAACATATGATACATATTCAAAGCATAAACAAGTGGATAATCACTAATGATCTAAATGCTGGAAATCTTAATAACTTGAGGAACCAGCAACAAACACTTTGTTTGCTTAAATCATCATGGTAGGAAAATATCATCAACTTTTAAGTAGCAATTTTCTGTCACATTCACCAAGTAATAATAGTAGTTGTAGCAGTGGTAAAACTGTATCTCATATGATTAATAGCTCTCCTTGCAAAAACCATCTGGAAAATGCAAGAAAGTATCATTGATTGTATTAACAATGGCACACCAAAAATTACTTCTTGACGCAATGCGGAGATTCCCTGGGCATAAGCAACCGGGTACCTGACAATATAAATTAGAAGCATTAGGTCCAGAGAATCATAGAATGTACGGAAAGAACTGTTGTTTATTTCAACATCAACCATTGTGACCATTTTCAAGGTTCTTGCATCCATCATCTGGTAAAGACTGTTGAATCCATGAGGTACCTGGAAGACATGGCCATATTCAATTAGATTAACCTAAAACAAAAAAATAAATAAATAAAAATTAGACATTCAGAGTCAAAGTTAAATGGAACAGATTGTAACCAACATCTGTACTTAATAACCAGAAACTACGAAGGTGCCTTTTTTCTCAAAAGAAACTTACAAATATAATCAACTTTCTTCACACGCCATTTAATAGCAATAGAAACAACAATTAATAGCAGCAAGAAGGAAAAAACAGAAAAATAGTTATTATCAGCAACTATAAATTCAAGGTAAGAAAACAACAATATGCAATGTGTGTATTGAATTTCTAATAAAGATTAATTACAACAGCAAATCTACTAAAAGAAATGACACTCCACATTTCTTATAGTAAGAATAATCCAAAAAGAGGAATCAGGCGCAGCTGCTTAAGAAATAAGCTTCGAGTTGCCTTGTTGCCACTTGAAATGGGAAAGAGTAGCTCCTCGTGTCGTTTCATCCCGTCAACTACAAATAAATAACCTTGGTTGGCCATTTTATGATCCCTAGCTTCCCCTGTATGATTCATACTCCAGGCACCATTTAACTAAGTGAGGAACTTTCTCTTGCCACAAATGACCTCTACAAAGGGCCTGAAACCGTAAGTGCTTCATTGCAGTTAACTTGTGTCTCAAAACTACAATGATGATTGTTGCCCAAAAAGGTAAAGAACCATTACAGTGGTGGCTATGTCATATCTGAAATAGCCTCTCTACATTCGATCTTACCACTGGCAAATAAATTATGGCTATACATAGGTATCATTTTGCCCTGTGTTTGAGCAAGCACTCTTTGTACCCGAGCAAGAAGAATAGAACCCAATAGACTTTGTTCTTCCTCCTAAGTCTGTGAGAATCCCCCGAACGGGAAGTTAACCGAGAGATTGGGTGCCAAAACAGTAAATAGGAACTTTGATACCTGGAAACAGTACCATAAAAGGTTCTTATAGAGGCATCAGCATCAAATACAGTGAGAGATACCTGAAGATTCAAATTGTGATGCTATGTTGTGGATGATGTCTGGCTTCATCACAACCTACAGTTGCCATCAAATTTGAAATATTGGTCATATCATTTTCAACTAAAGCTATGGGCTTCTGATGCCTGAAAGCTGTGCAAGTACTCCAAACTTGCATGCACACACAAATGAAATGACAGACGACAAAAGGGGAAAGGCTTCATCATTATGAGTAAGAGGGCGAATATCAGCAAATAAGTTACAAGTAGAACATGCATTAGAATTCTACCCACATGTTCCAATCTAAAATCAGACATAAAAAAGGCAAAAAGTCATAAATGAGCAGCACCAATTTATAAGAAACTCCCAAAAAATACACCACAGCAGACAAAGCAACGTGAAAAGCTCACACTTCCATTTTTAAGGCAAAGTTCCATTTGAACTGAAATGATAAAATCATCTCCACTAACATTGAGGATGGATTTCTTCAGAACATAATTGATGATCAATCAGCTGCTTGGTTTCATATCTCAACCGACAATTATTATGTGCAATATCCTTAGCGTTGAACATACTTCAATGTAGAATATCTTCAAGTTACTAATTAATTAAGACAATAAATGCAAATTGAGACACCCTTTGACAAGGAAAAGCCAACAGGCCAGGCTACCTTCCCTGGGAAGTTGTTTCTCCATTTCCCCCTCTTCTGATATATATAGCCAACAGGCCAGGTTACCTTCCCCAGGAAGTTGTTTCTCCGTTTCTCTTCGGCCCTTTTCTTTATATATATATATAATAAAATTTAATTATGACACTAACTTCTTTTGCTTCTCTCCCAAACCAAAATTAGCCGCATTTCCAGTTACTATTAAGCAGCAGTAACCATTATTGTTTTCTTTTTATTTTGCTAATTCTTTTACTTCTTTTTTTTTTTTTTTGGCCTTTCACTTTTATATGCATTTATTTTAATTTTAAGAAAATTTAAATAGACAAAAATAAATAATTATGTATGATAATTATAATAATATAGTTTATATACTTCTGATTATTTGCGTCAACATTGTTATGAATTGATGTATTGATGTCTTCTAATTTTTATTTTTACTTTTTTTATCCTCTGTACTTAGCTGCGAGTCTCTATCACATACAAGCTCAAACACAGAGACAGAACCAAAATCCAAGCAAGCTCAAAGCACGCAAACCCACTTGCTTCTTCAAATTCCAAAAGCCATTCAGATTCTCCCACTAACCCATTTTGCTTCATCGTCTCTCCTCTTTTACACGGATACTCGCTGGTAGGCTATCTCTGTATGGTTCTTATTTTTCTTTTCGACTTACTGTTCTATTTGAAGTAAAAAACGATGTTTTCAAGTTTCCCTTGTCATTTTTAGCAATTTATTGGAGTAGCTTTGTTGGGTTACGTTCAAAGTTCCAATCTTTTTCTTTTTCCATGGAATTTTTTTTCAGTGCAATGTGGCTTCTTTTTGTTTTTCGAATTCATGGGTTGGCTAGGGGGGTGGCTTCGTTTGTTTGCTTTCCCACTGCCATTGGTTTTGATTCTATCAATTTTTGTTGATTCCTGTGTTTTAAATAGGAATATTAGAATGACTTTCGCGAATCCGAAGAGGGTTGTAAATGAGTGTTGAACAAAATGATGATAAATGGAGTTCATTTGTGGGACCCAAATTCGGCTGTTACAGAAGCTCAAGCTGTAATGTAACAGTAACAGTACGGTTATTCTATTGCGACATGGAAATATGTAACTTCTAATACTTCCTCATACCCTAACGTGTGAGAACCTCATGCATTGGGTTGCCTTTTTCTTTAGTTCTTAGATATAAAGTTTTGAGGGTTATGATTGATGGGGTTTTGATATCTAGAGAATTTCAGTTTTATTGCAGCTTATGGACACCTTTTTTATAATTCACAATGAAGCTCGTGCCATTGGCTGGGACTTGGCAACAATTGTAAAAAGGACAGCTTGCTTTGCTATCAATGTGGTTGCATTTGATATTTTTGTATTATGTTGTAGTTATTAAGGTTATTTGAAATTATGGTTTTCCTTACTGAATTACAGGAGTGATTAGTTTTTGTTTCAGTGCAGCATATCCTGAAGGCTGAGTAGCATTTGCTTTATTAGAACTCCTTCAAATTACTGATGGAGGCCGGGGGATCCCCAGTTTTTGCTGTGAAAAAGGCAAACTATACCCCTAAGGCTATTATCTACCAAAAATTTGGAACCAAGGCCTGTTACAATGTAGAGGAGGTGCAGGAGTCCACTCAGAATGGATGTCCTGGGTTGGCAATCCCACAGAAGGGTCCATCTCTATATCGCTGCAGGTTGGAACTTCCAGAATTTGTTGTTGTTTCAGAGACCTATAAGAAAAAGAAGGATGCTGAGCAATCTGCTGCAGACAAGGCCCTGAAACAGGTCAGCTTCAGGTTCCTTTCCCTGGATTATTTTTGTTTCAATGCAATCTACACCATTATGCTTCTTACATATGTTTTGTTCCTGAATTTTTATTTCTAATTTTTCCTTTCATATTCATGTCATTTACATATTTCTTAGATTGTACTTTTAACTTTTCCCATAGTTAAGGGCAGCTTGCACATTCTGCAAAAATACTGTCAATTTTAAGAAATTTGCTTATTTGTTCTAGGTGATAAAATTTGGTTGTCCTTCTGAGATAGCAATTCAGATTTATTTTCCTTGTGCTCTTTCTTCAGCCTGAGTTAATTACATGTTTTCGCAATGGCTAAGTCAAGATTTCTTCTCTTAACTAACTAGTTAGAATAATCTGTATCTTCCTTTATCCTTCACTAATGATGTTGTGTGCTTATCTATTTCTGTTTCAGTTAGGCATCCATCCTCCAGCTGATAATCCAACCGAGCAGGAACTGTGGCATTCTTTAAGTGATCGCATCACCTATCTATTCTCAGATGAGGTTGGTGCTTTCATACATTTGCGTTATGCTTTATAAGTTAATGCTTGCTAAGTGAAATTCATTTTTTATTAAGAAGCAGTGATGTGAAACAACAACAGAAAGAATGAAGGATACAGTAGAATTGATGGATGCATTTCATTTTTTAGTGAGTAAACTAATATTTGTTTGCTTGTTGGTGAATTTTTATGTCATGTTAACTGTCTGCTGAAAAACAGAGTTGACTAGATGTTAACTTACTTGAAAAATGCAGCTCCTTAACCTCCTCTTCCCCATCCCACATCTTTGTTTTTTCCACAATTCTTGCCAGCTGGTGAATCTTTTTTTTTTTTTTCCTATGCCATTCTTGTGTGCTCTTCTCTCTACTTACATAAATGTTAGTCATCTAACTTCTTTTCCTATTTTATTGATGGGTAAAAGTTCCTTTCATGTATTCATCCTCTGAGCGGTCACCTTAGAGCAGCTTTGTGGAGAGATGGTGATCAGTGTGGTTCAGTACCTGTTTCTGTCTTTGCTGCTTGTGATGCAAAATTAAATAGCATATGTAAATTGCTTGACCCTAAGGTGGAATCAAACCCTTTCCTGGCTATGACATTTGTAATGAGAGCTGCTGCAAGTTTACCTGAATCTGTTGTTACTCCCAAGGGACAACTTTCGCTCCAGAAAAAAAATCGATGCCCTTTTGATATCATGGAGTCATCAGATAATAAACCATCTTGTTCCCTAGATGGCTTATGGGTCCAAGCTATACATATTCCTTCTTCACTGGATAAGCCTGTTGAAGCAGTTGCTCTTGATGTTTCGTCAGCTGGATATTACCTGGATGTTATTGCACAAAAACTTGGTGTCCTGGATGCCAGCAGGATATTTCTGTCAAGGTATCTTAAATTATAATATGTGTATATACAAATCTATTTGCGAGGTTGCCTTAGCTGACTACTACATTCTTCTTTGTCAATAGGACCATTGGCAAAGCTTCCTCAGAAACAAGACTGTATTTTGCTGCTCCTGATTCATGCATTTTGGACCTGCCATCAGATCGGGCAAATGAGAGATACCACTTAGAAGAATCTTTAAATGCAAGGGCAACTTACTTTTGTGGTCAAAGTGTACATGGCAATGCAATTATGGCATCCATTGGATACACGTGGCGGTCTAAGGACCTCGTCCATGAAGATATTTCTTTGCAATCATATCACAGGTGTTTTATGACTTCATCTAAATGGAATTTTTAGCCTTTCCTTTGTCTTCTCTCCAAATCCTTTCTGTTGCCAATTCTCAATTCACTCCTAATATTTTTAAAGAATTACCTCTTGTTAAGAGGCAACCATTAACTGTAAGCAATTTGTTTAAATCTCAAAATATTATTCTTTGAATCTTTTTCTTTAGTTTGCATCTTTTGTATGACTCACACATGGCTCTATACCTGCTTTTTATTGACCCATGGTACTTAAATAGGATGCTTATAGGTAAGATACCAAGCGGAAGTTACAAGCTATCCAGAGAAGCAATTCTTGCTGCAGAGTTGCCTACTGTGTACACAACTAAAACAAATTGGAGAGGTTCCTTTCCAAGAGAAATCCTATGCTCATTCTGCCGTCAGCACCAACTATCTGAACCTGTCTTCTTTGCTATAAGTGTACCTTTGAAGCAATCTTGCAAGTTCTCAAGGTCACATGAGAAGTTGAAGGTAGTTGGGGCGGCTGAACAAGAGTCAGCACATTTTAATGGAAGAGATACTGTTGCTGGTGATGGAGAATCATTGGAACCAGGATGCACTTTTAGATGTGACATAAAAATGTTTTCTAAGTTTCAGGAATTGATAATAGAATGTTCACCTAAAGAGAGTTACAAGAAGCAGAGTGATGCCATCCATAATACTTGTCTGAAAGTTCTATCATGGTTAAATGCCTTTCTTGTGGACCCTGATATGACAGAGAAGCTAAATCACTGTGCTAATGTGCTTGACATTCAGTTTTATAATGAACTCTTCCTTAAAGAATTTGTACTGTGTCCATCTATTAAGAGGACAAAAGGAGGCAATTACTATGAATCAGCAAATCTTAAGATGATGGAACCCTTGAACATTAAAGGTTCAGATTCAGGTCTCTATGCATCTTCTGGATCCTTGCCATTTGTGAGTTATACAATAGATTTGGTTACTGAAAATGTGAAAGAGCTTCTTGAAACTAATGATGAGTTTGCATTTGAGATGGGAACTGGATCTGTGATTTCTCCTCTAGAAACAGTTGTGTCACAGATGTCAGTTGGTCAGTCTGCTTTTTTCAATTTGGAATTGCCACGGCAAGAGTTCATTTTAGCTGCAGCTGAAGATTCCAGCAGGATCCTTCCTTTGTTACTTATGAGTAAGTTGCTGCCTTTATTCATATCAATGAATGTGGAAGGACCAGGAAATAGTAGATGGTTCTTGCATGCAATTGGTCAATTGCTTCTGTAATCTGCATTTTGAATTTCTGCTCTTTCATGTGTTTAGTAAACGTCAGTAGGTTTTTGGGACAATGAAATGTTAGGACTATTGAGAGGATGAGGATTAGCTGGTAGGACTTTCTGGTAGAATATAGTGATGAGAAAATCTCTTGCACAGGTAAACTCTTATTTAATGATGTTTCTATCCTCTGGTTTGGAGATTTTAATTGCAAAATTTGAACTGAATCCAACTAGCTTGATTTAGTTGATTTGAGTTTAAAGTTTTGAGTTCTGTCTAGCATTAATCTTATGACATGATTCTCCTTTGGCAATAATTACGTGGCTATCTTGTTCTATGATTTCTATGAGAGTATGATGAAGAACTGTGACATGTACGTTTAGTTCCTCCAAATGTTACTGGAACTTGACCAGGGTGGCAGTTGGTGTCAGCTAGGCCATTTTCTGTTTTGGCATTTTAAGTTGACCAAAATATGGGGAATTAGGAGTTAAACTGCCAAGACGTGTCACAATATCAATGGATTAGGAGTACACAATGGATGTGGTCTTGATCTTAAGACATTGGGCACAAGTTTAATTCTGATTAATTATCAGATCAGTTCAAATTGGTGAGCTCATACTTCTGTGGATCATTGCCATTATGGTGTTTGCAAGTATGATTATTCCCATATTGCCCAAAGATTTGTTGAACCAACTTAATATTATACTTATGAGTGTGGTTTGCAAAGAAATAAACACTTGATGTCATAAAAAAATTTCACTTGGTTAATTAATGTTGTAACTAGTAGATAAGATCTTTGAGGATGAAAAATGTTGCTTCTGGAAACAAGTAACTGATACTCCTTTTCTTTGTTAATTTTTGGCTAGGTGATTGCCACTTGAGATGTTCTGTAACCTTGTTGCGGATAACAGAACCTCCAGAAGAGAGAATGGAGCAGGCTCTTTTCAACCCACCGCTTTCAAAGCAACGGGTGGAATATGCTTTGCAGCAAATAAGAAAATCTTCTGCAACTTCTTTGGTATGACATCTAGAATTTTGCATGCTCTCCTCATCATACTCACTTCATCTATATCTTCTCGTATTCCTATATTTTCTTCTTCTCCTTCCCAGGTTGACTTTGGTTGTGGCTCTGGTAGTCTATTGGATTCTTTATTAAATTACCCAACTTCTTTGGAAACAATTGTTGGTGTGGACATTTCACAGAAGAGTCTTAGCCATGCTGCAAAGGTATGAAACCATTGGTTTGGCATTTGGAAAATGTTGATAATATGTTGTTCTTGCTGCTGCAGACATCCCATCATGCTTGAATATGATTTATCACTTTCAGGGCCATATGATGCAGGATAGTCTGTTAAGTATCAATGGATATTTCTTGGCATGGTGTGAAAGCTTCTCTTATCCTACATAATGGCTTGCCTATAAAAAAAACAATCCCCGGCTTTTCGTAATCATTCACTAGTTTTGGTCTTGTATGCACATGGACCCCTTCCTCATCCACAACTGCAACACATATTCTTGCATGATTTCAGAAGATTTTAGGTGTAGCCCAAAGCAAGTCTTCTTCGTGAGAAACTCACATTTATGCTTTGATTTTACATCAAGACATAGCTGCTAGTAAAGGAAATCTTCGCTTGCAAGGTCGCATTTGAGTAGTATGTGTTTCTCCCAATTTTCGTGGTCTAAATGGTCTGATACCATATTCTCTGCATTCAATAAATTGAGGATTACAATTGTGGAGGGAATTGCCTATCTTTGTTCACGGAGTTGTTACAACTGAGTGTTAGCCTTCTTTGTCTGCTTCATTACGCTCTGTGAATGGTCCATATCAAGCAAATGTTCATTCATTGTTTTGTTGTAATGCTAAGGGGATTGGGTTCAGATTGTCTGTTTGTCTGTTTGTGTCCACCGTTGTGTTTTGTTCTAACTCTTTGCTTGTTACCTGTACTTCTGACTTGGCTATGTTTTTTGATTTGGTCAATTCTGCAGGTCCTTCATTCAAAATTAAGTGCAAAGTTAGATACAGGCATCAAACGTGCTGTTCTTTATGATGGTTCCATTACAGATTTTGACAATCAATTATGCGGATTTGATATCGGTACTTGCCTAGAGGTGGTGTATTTTGTCATCTGGTGCTATGTTGACATTCGGCCTATGTTTGGACCATGTTCGATTTTACTGAATGTTGTCCATTATTGTGCTTGCAGAGTTTTGAAATTTCTAATTCAGCACTCTAATTTATACCTATTCTCTTTAAATTGTATGCATGAATCATTTCAGAGATACTGCATATAGTTAGTGCTTCCAATGAGGACATACTGAATGTTGTCCTTATTGTGCGTCTAATGGAGATACTGCAAAATGGTGCATACTTTCATTCATAAATATGGGTCTATAATTGTTGAAAAAAGATAGATGAATAAATATAGTATGTCCTGTTGTTTGGAGCAATATCAAAATTTGATAGATATATTGTGTGATTCCATGATGTAGAATAAATGGAAGCAACTAAACATGTGATAGCTGAAGCAAAACTCGGAGTCATCTGTCGAGTAATAGAAAATTGGGAGAGAGAGAGAGAGGGCGTTGGGTTATATGGTAGAATATTGGAGTACTGCTTTGAACTTACAACAAATCCAAGCCAAACCAACAGTTGAAGTGTTTATAGCTTGTGGTTGCTATGTTACTTTAGATGAAGAACTTGGTTACAGATCTTGCAAGATGGGATACTTGAGAGCCTTTCCTATGTCATGCTGTGTTCTTGTCGTTGATGCGTTCAGCATGTCATTCTATAGTCTCATTTTTGGAAAATAGGGTGTTTTAGAGAGGTAGTCTTTTATGCCTGCAGTGGGATCTCTTGGCTCGACAAGTTAATGCACTAGCTGGTAGTGATATTAATCATTTAAGAGTTGCTAGGTGTTATCAATGTTTTTTTAGCAAAATTTTTGCCAACTGATGCAGCACATGGCATGAACCAATTGTGCATCTTCTATGCGGTCTCTGCCTCAGCTTCATGATTTAAGTCATTGTTTGAAACATGTCAATTGCAAATCATGCCATAAAAGCGCTCACGTCATTCATTGAATAAACTGCTTTGCTTAGCTTGGCTATATTAGCCGTGTTATGGTTGCAAACATTTAGAAGGTGGATTGGTTCATGCTCTAGACTAGAGCAATATGACTACAGCAGTAAATTCCAACACCATGCCAAAGGATTTCTAGTCACACAAGGCAAACTCTTGAACTCCCATGGAAATTGACCCACAATTTTCATCAAAATTCTAGGTGATTGAGCATATGGAGGAGGACCAGGCCTGTCTTTTTGGCAACGTTGCATTGGGCTATTTTCGTCCAAAAATTCTTCTTGTCTCTACTCCAAACTATGAATATAATGCAATTCTGCAAAAATCTAGCCTCTCCAGCCAAGAAGAAGATCCAGATGAGAAAAGCCAGTCACAGTCTTGCAAGTTCCGCAACCATGACCACAAGTTTGAGTGGACCAGAGAGCAGTTCAACCACTGGGCATCCGAACTAGCCGAAAAGCACAATTACAGTGTTGAGTTCAGTGGGGTTGGTGGTTCTGCTGATGTGGAGCCAGGATTTGCTTCTCAAATTGCTGTCTTTACAAAGGAAATCCCACCAGAAGAACATGATCTTCCAGAAAATGGAAATAAAATACAACATTGTAAAGTTATATGGGAGTGGAACAACAGCGGTAGGTCAGAGTTTTCAGTAACAGTTTAGTTTATACTGATATTTTCTTAAATCACAGAGATTAGAGGTTTTAGTATTCATGCCTGTAGGCAAACACATTCTTTTGCTCTTGCTTAACTTTACGGGGGATAAGTTGGCATGTTCCAATTCCTGCAAACTTTTACATGCAATTTGTCATAATGCTATTCCAACATAGCTGCTATGCATGAGTCTGTTACATGAACCAAGCGCCCTTGCTCTCTGCCTGGCTTCTTTTCCCCGGTTTCCAGCATAGGCGAGGCTCGATCCCTGGTTGCTTGCTAGGTTAGTTGATGCCCTTCTGAATTCTATCATTTACTTGTGTCAATTTGAGCATTCTAGCCGTGTCTTCGCCTAACAAAATGATAAGGCTTTAGTTAAGGATTTCACTAGGATGTATGGACAAATATATGAGGGCTCTGATATATGTTAAGACAGCATTGATGTCTGCTGCTTATAGTTTGTTAGGTCATATCATCAATGTATTAGAGTGTTGATGTGATGTGTGTGCATAAGTGAACAATGGCAATCGTAAGAAGAAGATCAAAACTAGTTGACATTATTCCATAATCAAAAATTGGAAGCTCATTCCTAAATGGAGTAGGGGCTGGCTGATTATTACATAACTCGGAACATGCCATTGTTGCAGACAAGGCAGGAAAGCTTCAAGCTCCAATTGAAGGCCAAAGGGGATCAGAATTTCACTGTCACTGTTGCCAGAAGAAAATTAGGCAATACTGTTTGGGGAGATTGCAAGCAGAGTCAGTTTTTGGCAACAGTTAGGCAAATATGGTTGGTGATGATGAACAGATGTTATTAAGTGGAGAAGATGGATTTGATGGATGGATTTACGGAGTTGAATCCAATTACAAGAATGTAAATTCCAATGTAATTATAGTCCAAGGGGAAAGATTAGAAAAGGGGAAAGAAATAAAAACATGTGTTTCTTAATTATTTTTTTCATCAACATAAAATTACATAGACATGATTAAACATTGATCTACACTTTATAATATCATGATCATTGCTAACACGTTTTAGGTTTTCCAATGCATGATTGCAAACAACCTGTAATTCATAAGGTTTTTAAAGAGAGATGAGAGACTTTTGGCAAACTATAGCAACGATTTTTGTCAAATTGAATATTCCTATTTTCATAGGAAAATGACTTCACGCTCTCAACCATCAGCAATTACTAAATTACTTATCATTAAGGACATAAAAGTAACTAAATTGCCTTTTGTCAACCCAATCCAAAGATACCAAAAGAAAAAAAAAAAGAAGGTAATTTTTAAATGTAATTTACAAAAAAAAAAAAAAAAGAAGAGTAATGTACAAGTTAATTTGTTTGAGTCACTCATAAAACTAAAAATTCTAAAAAAGATTAAAAGGAAAAGGGCATTGACTAGATGAATTATTCCGAGGAGAAAAAAGAGAGAAGCTTATTTTTTTCATTAAAATCATTTAAAATATATATTTTAAAAGTGAAGAGGCACAGCAGTCCTAACAGTAATTCAAATCCGAACGGCTAGTTACTATAAATAACGGTCTTGTTCCCTTTCCTCTTTGACTTTCCCTTTCTACCTTGCTCCCCCAATCATTAGAACGACTTTCTTGACAATTCAAGAAAAAGGCTTGAAGATAAGATTGTTGCCAATGCGGTCCAACATTGAGGTACATGTCCCGCCGACGGCCTTTTGCACGCCCCCGGCAACATGGCGGTCATTGCACTCTCCGGGGATGATGATCACTACGTCGGAGGGGAGAAGGGTGTACCCCGGATGCAAACGTTATACCATTCAATCCAAGTCTTACAACCATATTTGGATTATGTTTCTTGCAGTTGGTTCTAATATTTGAATTATGTTTTTTGGCTTAGTAAACGTAATTCCTTTAATTATAGTTATTATGGTTTATTAATTAATATTTGCTCTAATATTGACCATCAATTAATATATTTCGATTTCTTTTTTAAATGTTGATCAATTTACTATTGTTATTGGGATGTCAAAGCATAACCCATAATGCACAAAACTATTGATATCCATCTCGTTTTTAAGGAAAAATATTATCCATATTAAATAGCTAAAATTAATTTAATTATAAAGATAAATTTTGACTAAATTAAAAGGATCGTGTAGAATTTGAACTCTTTCAATGTCAAACCGAGAGTTGAAACACAATCAAAAATTATAGTAACCGACAAATAAAGTGAAAAAAAAAAAAAAAAAGAAAACCATGTAAGTCTAAAAATTAAATATTTATTTTGGGCCAAGAAGCTTTTCTAAATATTTGAGCAATCTAAGCAATGTTATCGTTCATAATTTGACCTAGAAAATAGAAATAAAACAAAAAAAAATTAGTTCAATTTTTTTTAAATTAGTTAATCAATTTAAATTTAAATTAAAAAAATTAAAAGGTATAATTTAAATGTAAAAATTATTTTTAAAAAAAATTATAATTATCATTGTATATCATAGAAATAAGTAATTTATCAATTAAAATCAAAATTTCAAAAACTGTAATTATTCAAATGAATTACGAAATTGACACTTTAACAATATTTTTATACGACAATACAAAAGATTTATTTATTTCTTTCTTTCTTTCTTTCTTTCTATTTTTTTCCAAAGTAGGCTGAACAAATTACTCTATTTGAGTCCCATAATTCAGAAATCTTCATGACACCGAGGAGAAAATATTCTATTTTAGTTGGTTACAACTAAAAAAACAATTTAAAAAAAAAAAAAACTAATTTGCTTCGGCCGGAGGAAAACAAGATGGAGAGATAAGCCTTTGCTCACTTGCATTTTTCCGCTGAATATTGGTGGGCAATGGGTCATGAAAACATCATTTCAACAATTAATTAATTAATTAATTGGTCAGTGTTTTTTTTTTCTTTTCTTTTCTGTTCTGGTAAACATGAAAAAGTTGTCTATAAATCACTTTAGTAACATGGGTGGGGGGGTGAAGACTCACAAGATCATCAGTAAACACATCCAGACAACTAAGGCTCGAAAATGGCCGAGGTCACAACAATAGGTAAACGTACAGTAGTAAGCACAATGCCTGTGCAACCCCCAGGAAAATCCTACCCCTTGTCGGTTCTAGACAAGCTCATGGAACGAAGCCACCTGAACATTGTGTATCATTTCGCAACGCCCGGAAATAGAGTGGCCGGAGAGACGACCAAGAAGCTCAGAGAGTCCCTGTCCGAAACGCTTACATGTTTCCCCATGGTGACCGGGAGACTGGTCAAAAATCGAGACGAAGAGCAATGGAGTATCAAGTGTAACGATGCGGGAGTGAGAATGGTGGAGGCTACAGTGAATGGAAACATGGAGGATTTGGTTGAAAAGTGTGGACAGGCAGAAGGAACTTAAGCTTGTTTGCTGGGAGGAAATGTCCCATAATCCTTATTTTTGGTCCACCTTCTACATTCAGGTTACACAACCAAAAATGACTGACTTAGATTAAAAAAAATGTTAGCGGACGGAATAAATTATTGATGATTCAGAATTTCATCTTGTTCAATAAGATCTAAATTAGATAATATTGCTGGTTGTTGATTTTTCAATTCCTTGGTTTTTGTTGTTTTCGACAACTACAATCCACAATTCGTTTTGCCCTTTCAGTTGACTGAATTTGAAGGAGGTGGCATGGCAATCGGCTTGAGCTGCATTCACCTCCTGGCCGATCCCATTTGTGCCACTATGTTCATCAAGGCCTGGGCTGACACGACCATATCCGGAAAAATTCCCGATCACCCTCTCTTCCGCCCGTTGCCTGGCCGGAGACGGCCTGGTAACGAAGATCCCAAACACAAGCCTTACGTCCAGTTAATGAATTATTACGAGTCCAGCATGGGAAAAGAGAATTAGGCCACTGATACAAAGCACGCAACTGTTGCTCTGGCATTTACGGATGCCATGGTCCGCAACTGCATGGCCATGGCGCAGATAACCTCAGGAGTCCCTGAACAAAAAGGCCAGTCACCATCACCAACACCATTCGATGCTCTGGCAGGCCTCTTTTGGGTCAGAGTATGCAGGGCCAGAGGAATAAGAGATGGGCTTATGGACATGTCTATTTGTTTGGACGTCAGAAGGGTGCTGAGCCTAGAAAAAGGGTTCTTCGGAAACTGTATGATATACAACAAGATCCACGCGGAATCTTTACAGAAGCAAGAATTAGCAAGTGCTGCTAAGGCTATTGGAGAAATGGTTACAAAGCTGAATTATGATGTGGTCATGGATTTGATCGAGTGGCTTGAATGCAGCAGTTGTCGTTCCGCTCCCACAATGAATGGCAGTGATCTTGTTTGTTTCAATCTGGAGAATGTAGATCCATACTTAGTTGTGTTCGAGGAAGGGCTTGGCCCAGTTCGAGCTTCTTACTACGTTGAACCGGACACCGAAGCAGGCGGAGTGATGATCCTCCGAGGGCCGCCGAGTGAGGGCCCGTTGAGCAGGGTGGTTGTGGTTACCCTGCCAGGGGATGAGATGGTGAAGCTATGCTAGGATACTCTGATTCAGCGCTTCTCTCCAACCATTCTTCTGGGAACCAACCAACTTTTTTAAGATCAAAACTAGGCTGCTGGAAGCCTTGACGAGTGGAATGGACTCAATCCAGCTCACCTCACTATCACACTCGCTAGTGGGCGGCTATCCGAGTCTTGGGGTGGAGGATACATAAATATGGATCATATTAAAGACCGATTATTACATTGCAAAATATGTCAAGTGCTACTGCAACATTACAAACTAATGCATGGGATATCGTCAATGCTTGCCCCGGACGATGCCACTCCAATCAACTCCTCTACTTTCTTCCTCAAACAATACAGCTGACTTTTATACGGTAAAGCAAAAACAAAAATCTATTCTAGATGGCATAATCTATTAATTCCACAAAAGATATAGCAACATACAAGAGCTAAACTCCCTCGGAATTAACTCCAGCTATGGCAAGAAAATCTGGGATTATGCTGAATCCTTCGTCATGGATCCTAACCAGCGATAATATTAACGATAAATTGTCCGACTATTGCTTTTCGATACTCTCTCAAGTAGTGTTGTGATCCCTCGTTCAAATTATGGTTTCAGTGAAACCGGAACAAAAATCAGAAAGGGAAATCTGGTTATTTCGCATTACTGCAATTCCTTTACTCTGTGGCAGCAGGCACATCTGGCTCATCAACTTTGGCTTGTCGAAGCAGCTGAAACCCAAAAAAGACTCGGAACAAATGACTCCCAGTTATGTAAATAATAAGGGATCAGACGACAAGTTACAAGTAATTGTTGTTGATATAGAAAGAGAGAAGAAGTAGGGAGAGAGACTGTGAGAGAACCTCAAGAGATGGCTCAATCTTGGCCTTCAGATTGGCATGTTCTGATTTCAACAGTTGGAATGATGCCTTGGCACTGCCACCTTCATATGCATGCACCAAATTATCAATTATTTCACGGATGTATATCCATTGATAAAATAGATTATATTGGAAGTATCATAAATGAAAAATGGTGCTACAAATAAATTTTATAAATCATATAAATGCCAGACTACCCCTACCTGTATTAATCTATCTGCTAAACGAAATTAGTCCCAATATTAACGGGATCATATGTACCATGTTGTCTACTAAGCTTGAATTTATTATTATTATTATTTCCCCTAAGGATACATTGAATGGTATGAGATTTGAGGAAAATTTTCAAAAAAAAAAAAAAATGGCGGATGATGAAATCACCTTTCTATGTTCCCTTCTTGACAGTACGCTCTCATTTGATCCACTTCTCCCCTGATTTTGGCAGCACCAATACTACAAATGCTTACGTTATTAGATAGGTTAAATGATGTATGAAGAGCAAAAAATAAAAAAGGAATCCTAGCTTTTTCCTAAATTAATTATAAGGAATCTCAATTCTCGTGACTAAAAAACCAAAGTATTATATGATGGTTTCTATCAATTTTGAGAGAAAAAAAAAGTAAAAATTTCTTTTCATAGAAGATTTGTCTCCAGTAAATCAATAGAAGATAGCTATTTCCAAGTTCTTAAGTTTTTCATTTTCCCACCAAATAACTCAAACATGATCCTCCACAATGAATGTCCAAGTTTGACATGACCTTTTTATTTTAATTTTTTCTTTAACTAAATTGAGAAATGGTAAATTAATTATAATTGCTATTTGATGTTCAAATTTTAAATTTTACCATGAACTTTATTCATGGTAGCAGTTAAATTATATCTAACTTAAAATAATACGTAGGTTAAACATGTTCAAATGGCACCTTTGGAAAAAGGAGAGATGCATACATACCTCGTCAAAGAATGATTGCCTCAGGAGGGCAATTTGTTGCCTCGAGGAATTGTTGTTGTTCATTGAACGCAAAAGTAGAATAATAAGTCAGGACAAAGTTGGTGTGATTTTTGCAGATTTCTGCACCGGAACAATGTGGGGTTACATTAGATTAGATTATATACAGGTACAAAAAGCAAACAAGAATCAACACATGTAGATACTATAATAAATAGCTCAAAAACAAAAAAAAAAAAACCTAGATTGCACCTTCTAATTAAACATGGATCATTAACGGTGACATAGTTGGTAATAGAGATCCTCTTTTTTATTTTTTTCTTTTTTTTTTTTATATGTGCATCAGGCAGAACAACAAAATTGTATTGTCTTTCTGGGGGCCTGGTATCTTGTTAGAAATAATGGGAAGTAAGTCAAATGGCGGGGATATGAATACTTTTGTTGATCTTTTTTCTTTACTGGCATGCAGTATATCAAAAACGTTTACATCTCTGTTTAGATTTTAAATATTCTTTTAATTTTATGTTTAATCTAGACAGTAAGTTCAATTGTTGAAATGACCCCTGTCCGCTGCCTCGCCACCATTTACATGGGAACAACTACAACAACAACAGGGTTCCAGTTTACCGATTTGTTAGGATGCCTCGACTGCATGCACCACAGCACTTTCGCTTGAAAAACTTATTGTAATGATAAATGGCTAGTCTTGCCGTCACTTGGTACAAATTAGATCCTTCGGCTCGCTATCCAAATTTGATTCGGCAGTTGCACGCCCCAACTACTAAGCCCGGTTGCAATTTGACAACACTTCGAGAGCATTCAACGTGATTCGGCCGTGTTTAATTTCACAAGATGCTAATCACACAGAAATCTGATATAAATAAATTGCAGCTTTCATGTCATATATCCGTCTACTAAACACAAGCATCATCATTCAAGTTTAAAACAACAGCAGATTTCACAAGAACCCTCCAATTCATCAACCTGTCAATTCAGTTTTGACCCATCAACAACAGAAAGATAATCACTCACTGAAAAGAGAGCCAACAAGATTCAAACTTCACACTGGATATTTCGAGCAGCCTCAGTTAGCAGGCTCCTCTTCTTCCTCCTCATACTCCTCATCATCGATAGTTGCATCCTGATACTGCTGGTACTCGGCCACCAAATCATTCATGTTACTCTCAGCCTCAGTGAATTCCATCTCATCCATGCCCTCACCGGTGTACCAATGCAAGAAAGCCTTGCGCCTGAACATGGCTGTGAATTGTTCACTGACACGTCTGAACATCTCCTGGATGGATGTTGAGTTACCAATAAAAGTGGATGCCATCTTGAGCCCCTTTGGTGGGATGTCACAAACGCTGGACTTAACGTTATTAGGAATCCACTCAACAAAGTAGGAGGAGTTCTTGTTTTGGACATTTATCATTTGTTCATCAACCTCTTTGGTGCTCATCTTACCACGGAACATCGCTGAAGCTGTTAGATAGCGACCATGGCGTGGGTCAGCAGCACACATCATATTCTTAGCATCCCACATCTGTTGAGTTAGTTCAGGCACAGTCAATGCACGGTATTGTTGGGATCCTCTTGAAGTCAATGGTGCAAACCCAACCATGAAGAAGTGGAGTCGAGGGAACGGGATAAGGTTAACTGCAAGCTTTCGAAGGTCAGAGTTCAGTTGTCCGGGGAAGCGGAGGCAGCAAGTCACACCACTCATGGTAGCAGAAATGAGGTGGTTAAGATCACCAACTGGAACCAAAGGCACAATGGTCAGATTGCAAGTCTTTTGACTATATGCACTACTGTAATTGTACAGTACAAAAAGTAAATTTTATACCAAGAGAAATGACAAATATGTATGAATAAAAGACAGTGCATGAAGAATATATATCATCTATCACCTTTACTTATTGGGGGCATAATGGACATTTTTTAGCTGTGGCAGCAGAGGACAAAGGCAGTTTGAAAGAGATAGAGAGAGAGATTAAAAGTCACCTACTGCAAAAGCCTACTACCAATAAGGAAAAAGGTTCATAAGCAATTCCTATTTTAACCACCAATGAGAACAACTTCTGAGCAACCAACCACACATTTAGCCAACTATGTGTGCAAGACGTGGAGCAGAAAGGTAAACCATATCATCCAATTGCTGATGTCACCTTTTATCAATTCTTATATTTAACTTTCAGGCAGCATTAGGGGGTTAAATAAATAAAGAAATAACAGAGATATGATCCAAGATGGAGCACCATCAATTTAACCAATGCAGGTATTGTAAGTTTGCTTACAAGTGGGAGTTGCAAGCTTGAGAGTTCGAAAGCAGATATCATACAAAGCCTCATTGTCCAAAACCATGCATTCATCTGCATTCTCCACAAGCTGATGGACAGAAAGAGTAGCATTGTAAGGCTCCACAACTGTGTCAGATACCTTAGGAGAAGGAAAGACAGAAAATGTCAACATCATGCGATCAGGATACTCCTCCCTGATCTTGGAAATAAGAAGAGTTCCCATGCCTGAACCAGTCCCTCCACCTAATGAATGGCAAACTTGGAATCCTGTGAAAAGAACACATTGAGTCATTCTTTAAACAGAAAGCATCAATCACCAAGCTTGGAGCCCCAGAAAGAGGGTATGTGTTTCTGGCAACAGCAGGTACCCACCAGTACCAAAGCTTTAAGTGAAACACCTCAGGCAACAGCAGGTGCCCACCAATACCGAAGAAGGTAAAGCACAAAGGTATAAATTTTTCAAGAGGCAAAACCATATTGTACTTCAAAATACATGTCCAACATTCAGGCAACCTTCAGCCAAATTAAAGACATAAAAAGAAGGTACATAGACAACATTGCCTCGAATTGAAACCAAATCCATTTTCCATTCAATGTCATTCTTATAAAAATAGAAGCATCTATCTAGAAATTCAAATCACAGAAATGAACATTACAAAAACATAACCAAATCAATCAGGCACAAACAAAGCATACAAAGAATCCAATCAAACCCAGAATCAGAATAACTATGTGAAAAAAATTCACATGAAACACAAAACACAAAACTCCATCAATGCAAGATTAAAGAAAGAAGAAAAATACAACCAAACAAGACCCACAGAAGATTCATCAAGAACTAACCAAAACAGCCAAAAACCCATAAACAAAATCACCCCTACTGCTAATACCGTGTTCAGCACGAGGACGTGATGTAATAAATGAAATACAAAATAAGAAACAACCCATTTTTATTATTTTTCCATAATGAGAAATTTCTTTCAGACAAACCCCGAGTTAACACCCATTTCAATTATTACAATATCCTGCAAGCAATCACATCTAACTAAATAAATCAGGCAAGAACAAGACATACCACAAATCCAATCGATCCCAGAATCATAATAACAAGTGTCATCCAAATTCACATCAAACACAAATCACAAACCCCATCAACGCGAAATTAAAGAATCAACGAAAACAAACAAACAAGACCCACAAAAGATTCATCAGGAAATAACCAAAACAGCCAAAATCCATATTAAAAATCACAAAACGAGAAAGAACCCATTTTTATTATTGCAGTATTCACCCTGCAAGCAATCGCAGTTCTCGGCCTCCTTCCTGACGACATCGAGCACGGAATCGATCAATTCCGCGCCTTCGGTGTAATGGCCCTTAGCCCAGTTGTTCCCGGCGCCGGACTGGCCGAAGACGAAGTTGTCAGGGCGGAAAATCTGGCCGAAAGGGCCAGATCTGACGGAGTCCATGGTGCCGGGCTCCAGATCCATGAGTACCGCTCGAGGGACGTAGCGACCGCCGCTGGCCTCGTTGTAGTAGACATTAATGCGCTCGAGCTGGAGATCGGAGTCACCACTGTACTTTCCTGTGTGGTCGATGCCGTGCTCATCGCATATCACTTCCCAGAACTTTGCTCCAATCTGATTTCCGCATTGTCCTCCCTGGATGTGCAGAATTTCTCTCATTTTCTCGAGAAAGTTTTGGTCTTTTGTTTATTTACTTGTTTTTATTTTGTTCGCTTTTCTTTTTCCCTTTTTTTTTTTTCTCGGCAAATCGAGGGAAAGTTTTTCTGAACGCTGGACGGTCGGGAAGTGGAGACCGCTTTCGTTAAAGTTAATGTTGAGTTGTCACAGGTTGGATGGGCTTTCCTTAAAAAAAAAAAACATAATAATAATAATAATTATAATTATTATTATTATTAATTTTCAAAAATTTTCAAAAATTTAAGATAAAAAGAAAGCATAATTTAAACTTTAGTAATTAATTAAGGGAAAAAATTTCTATGACATATTTGATTAAAAAACGGTATTTCGTGTGGTGTGGGTGAGTTTTTGAGTGGGGTTTTGGGAAGAAAACAAGCTTCGACGGCGTCCACGATGATATTTTTGGCTTTGCGTTTTGCCACTTATTGGGTTTGAAAAAAATCAAAGACAAGACAAAAAAAAAATATATATATATATATATATATATATATATATATTATGCAAATAATAATTATTTAAAAAATAAAATTGTTGTTAAAAATTGGTAAAAATGGGAGTTTTGGGTAGATTATATTTTTTTAAGAAGATAATAATTCTATAATAAATAAAATATTATATTAAATAAGAGAAAAAATTCTAAACATAAAAAAAATTAATTTTATAAACGCAATAATAAGAAACAATGTCTAATTATTGCAAATGACTGTGTTATCTCTCACATATAACATTATTATTGCTGGGTGTCTCTCAATCCATCCATCATCAAATGTTGTGATTCTTTACATGCCATCAAGATCTCAATCATCCCATAGAATACTTTGTAATGTTTCAGTACAAATCAACTTGTATTTGTGTGATTAATTAATAAATAATAAATAAATAAAAACAAAAACATAATTGCAACGCTTTCTCGTTACACTCACAAAGTAAAAAAAAAAAAAGATTATTAAATTGTGATTTTTGTTACGCTAAAATATTTTATTTTTTAAGAAATAATTTTAAATTATAATTACACTCACAAAGCATGCTCTTAAATAAAGCTTGGGCCCATGAGCGCGATCGATAACTCCGCGAAACTGCTCCCCTTGCTCCCCCGGCCAGCGCCGCCTCGATTGAGCGGCAACAACTCCTTTGAATTTAACGCTGTCGAGCGCTATTCGCTTCTGTTTTCTTTTTCTTTTTTTTCTTTGGTTGCAGTGACATCAGATCGCGTCTCCACCGTGAGCTTCTACTTCCCCTTGCGGATTAGAAGATGAAGGAAGAGGAGTGGAGGAAAAAAGAGCTGATTGGAGTGGTACTTTATGCCATCGCTTTCTATTGTTTCATCGTCCATCGCTCCCTCCAACTCTGCCGCGGTAGTCTTTCTTTCTTCCTCCTCTTTCATCTCTTCTTCTCTCTCTTGAAATTGAATGGATTGGACTTTTCTTTTCTTTTCTTTTTTTGGCCTTGCAATGCATTATTAAATGTGTAATTGACTGCAGATCACGAAGCAAAGCTCTACGTTTTGGGCACTGGATGGCTTTTTCCTCCGCGTCTCAATGTAATTTAATTGTATTTTTCCTTTGCAATTGTATTGTTTGTGATTGATTTTGAAATGGGTCTCTTACAGATCTCCCAGTCAAGCTGTATGTGTTTAGCTTCGTGACAAAGCTGTTGCGCCCCCCCCCCCCCCCCCCCCCCCCCCTTTTTTTTTTTAAACATAGGATGTGTCGGATGCCCAATGGAGAAATTTCCGCGGAAATTTACCTATTCTTACTCTGGTTTTCGGACTTTTTGCCTCGGTGGCCAATACATCAAGGGCCCTTTTTGATTTAAGAGCCAAGGGGATGTCCATTGTTTGGCTTTCCATTTCCTTGGCCTATCTTTTGTATCTTCATGGAGCTTGGTATGCTCTCTGTGTCTTCGAAGTGGCGCTTTGCTTTGTTTCTTTAATGTTTTCTCACTGTTTTCGTTAACGTCCTTCCTTGACCTTGCAGCACTATCTTTATCCTCTCCATTGCTGCTGTTAATTACCTCCTTGTGAAGGTAGGCTTGCTTTTAAGAGTTTGGATTTACCATTGTACCCAAACTGTCATTAGCTTTTCTAAGGAAAGCAAGAGCATGTTATTGGGTTGCACTCTAACACTTTGCAGACAAAGATCCTTCAATTGTTGCTTACTTGTCGGAGTAGACTATAGAAGTTTGTGTGCTGCCTTTATTTCCTTATTCCAACTTGATTCACTTTGCCCTTATTTCCAATTCAATGAACATATATGTCTTGATGAGTTGACTTTATAACTTCCATCTCCAAGATGATTATGGTACCATATTTTCATTAGCATTTCTAATGCATGCCACATTTTACCAGATTCATATTTTCGCAGATATTTGCACAAACAAAGTACTTCTCGCTCATGCTTTGGGCTTTCAACATATTTTTTCTTCTATGTAATCGTGTTTATGAAGGGTATTCCTTCTCCATATTTGGGTGAGTTCTGGAACTTTATACCTTATTCATTGTTTTAGTGGCTTAATCACTTCTTAGACACGATGGATCAAGGCATGAAATTGTGTTTTTTTTTTTTCCAGGCAACAGTGGGCATATCTGGATAACTTCCGAGGCAACTTTAGGTGGCATATTTGCTTTAATTTTGGTATTTATTTTCTTTCTTGCATGACGTTCCAAAGAAATTTTTTGCTAACTGACATGGAAGTTGGAAAGGAGATAATGTGTTTTGTTGGTCGAATGTAACAAAATTATTTTGTTTTTCAGTCATTTTGCGAATGATAAGCTTCGGATACGACTACCACTGGACACGCCAAGTGTCTCATTTTGATCAAGATGTAAGTTTGCACTGCTGAGATTTCTGTTTGTGTGTACTGAGGTTTTGCTTTCGTCCTACTTTTACATCTAATAAAATACAGCATGATGGTTTACCCATCTGTTTTTGTTTATTTTCATGCACCTCAAATTGAAGCTATTTTTGATGTTATTGCACTTGCTGATTATCCCAGAAACACATTCAGCGGTGCCAAACTTGTAGGTCAGGGAAAGCATGCTACCATTTTCTACAGGTTAGCCCCTTTTTGGCGTGAACTCACCTACTATTGTAGATGGGGTCTATTGATTTGCTGCTATCTTCTGAACTCTTCTCTCTCTAAGATGCCAATGATTATGGTTTGCATTATGCAGGAGAGGACTGTTCAGAATGATTATTTCTCTTTTAGCATATACCTTTCTTATTTGGTGTATGCCCCACTTTACATTGCTGGCCCAATCATAAGCTTCAATGCATTTGCCTCGCAGGTCTGGACTCTAATTTTTCTCTAGTTTTTTCCGCAATTTTTTGTTGGGAATATTGATGAGGTTCTGGGTCGAACTTTTATCCATTGAATATTCCTGGATAATAGACAAGAATCATAACATGTATTCCATTTTCTGAGCTAGAGAAACTTGACTCTCACTTTCTCATCTAGTCTAGTGTTTTGGACATTTTAGATTGTTGCTGGAGTAAAAAATTGTGAAGAACTTAGAATCATTCCAGTTTGTGCTGCATTATGTAGTTATTATTAATTTTATCTGAGGCAACCTTTGTTAATCCTATGCCACAATGTTCTTGCAGCTGGATATGCCTCAGAAGAATTATGGATTAAGTGATGTTTCTTTGTATGGGCTCCGGTGGATATTCAGCTTTTTTCTGATGGAACTTTTAACACATCTACTTCGTTACAATGCTTTTGTAATCAGGTTCTTGTTTCAGAAAATTTTTGATTTCATGTCATTGTGCCTGAATGTGGACTATTTACCTCATAATTACTTGATTCCAGTGGCCTGTGGAAATTGTTGTCTGCTCTGGATGTATTCATAATTGGATATGGGGTAAGATGATATTTTCCATATTGTAGCCTTCATGTATATGTATTTTCTAAACAAGTTATTTAAACTCAGTAATTTTCCCATTTACAAAGGAAAGCAGTACATTTTAATTTTGTGAAAAGGATTCCAAATGAGTCATGAATCTGATAAATGAGTTGGTGCCATGAGTTATAAGGTAATATTAGAGTTGTGTA
The DNA here is from genome assembly GCA_037897445.1 of Ceriops zippeliana. Lineage (NCBI taxonomy): Eukaryota > Viridiplantae > Streptophyta > Magnoliopsida > Malpighiales > Rhizophoraceae > Ceriops > Ceriops zippeliana. The sequence goes on from JBAPLH010000115.1 coordinate 2,956,483, forward strand.
GTGGAGCAGGTTGAGCTTTTTGCATGTTATGTTTGCTTGGATGATTTAGAAGGCTGGCTGGCCAACTTGAAAAAATTTTAGATGAACACAACAAATAAGCTCAAGCAAAAGCATGTCTCACATAGGCGAGCAAGAAACACTAAAAGAAATTGGAGAACTGGACATGGTTTTACTTGAAATTGATACCCTGCCTCATTGGTGCCATTACATTGTGAATGTGCAACATGCTAAGCTCCTGTCTATAAGCCCAATGGAGCAAACTTCTCTTGTGAGACACTAAATGAGAGGCTTTTACTGCTGGACACTGCCTTTTTGTGAGTACAAGTTCTGTAGCCTTAAATACACAAATTTCTTGCAATAATGTGATTTAATTCCCTTATTTGGCTCTACAGGTCCTAAACTTCATGTGGTTAAAGTTTCTCCTCATCTGGCGTTATTTTCGGTTCTGGTCCCTGGTATGCATGTCATGTTGCTTTCTTTTTTACACTTATTTTGTGGGTCCTGCTTCACTTATTTTTTAGAGCATATTCCCTTACTAGTTGTCCTAAAGTCTGGATTGTCATATGTCAGCACTTTAGTCATAATTTGTAGCTTTAATCTATCATCTATGCTGACACCTCATGACACTAACTTTTGAATAGCATGTCATTTTAGATTTGTGGCATTGAAGCTCCTGAGAATATGCCAAGGTGCATTAACAATTGCTACAATATGGAAAGCTTTTGGAAAAATTGGCATGCTTCTTACAATAAATGGCTTGTGAGGTGCAGCTAGCAAACTTCTAAACTTTCATCTTAAGGCTACTTTTCTAAACATTACCTGTGCTTCATAGTTCACAATGATTTAGGTACATGTATATTCCTCTGGGGGGATCTCAGAGAAAGTTATTCAGCATATGGGTTATATTCACATTTGTTGCAATCTGGCATGATCTAGAATGGTAATCCTGGCTTTTGTAAAATTTTTCCTAGTTAAATGTTTGATCTTTGAAGATGGCACAAAAAAACCATCTTTTTATCTGAGCATATTCATGTTGGTCTCAGGAAACTTCTTTCATGGGCATGGTTAACATGTCTAGTTTTTGCACCAGAGATGCTGGTGAAATCAGCTGCAAAAGCATTCAAGGTGCTCAATCTGTCTGCTGATAATATATACATGTATAATGTTTTAACTTCCATGTTACCCCCAGCTAGAAGCTTGTTTGCAGTCTTATCCTTTGGCATTCTGGCAAAGAAGGTACTGTGCAGCTGCTAGAGTTTGGCTTTTCATCTGAAATAGCAGGCCAATAAATAGAAACATATAAGTGTCAGTTATGTGCCTAGTGATTTAGGTCTAGCACTTGCTCAGGGACATGCTTTGATTAGTACCGATTATTCTATGTAGTGGGCTATTAGCAAAAATGAATGCAACTGATGGCTTCAAGCAAAAGTCATGTTGAATATTCTGTAGTGAGGCTTTAATTGAGCTGCATTTTGCCTATAACCTCAGGCCCATGACTATTTTACTACAAGCTATGCATGACTGAAGGCTTTAACAGATTACTATTGTTTGGAATGGCATAATTGATGATTAGCCTAGCCCAATTTTACCTGAAATATTTGTTGTAAACCTTCTAGCTTCAAAAGCTGGACTTGTTCTTTAGAATCAATGAAATTCCATACACGCTATCAAAAACTAATCAATCTCAGCTCCTATCCTTAAATCTCAGCTCCTATCCTTCTGGAATCATCTATGTGAAAGGATAAGTCCAGTGAAATACTTTTATAATACAGTTTGTCGAGGGATAAAACTAGAGTTTGTGTGCTGCATAATGTTTCCATTTTTGCCTTGTTTGTATCATCAAATTGTACAATGAACAAACATTACCAGTTTCAGTTTCTAAAATGTTGAATTAATGTAGGCAACTTGGATACCTGTTGTTTGAGTTGTAACTGTTGAATTAGCAATAAGTTCTTTAATTTTGTACAAGTTTTGTTGAGTTGGTTGTTTTTTACGTTAGAGTTTGGATTATAAGCTCCTGAATCTTGTGACATTGCTTTGCTTGTAGGCGGAAAGTGCTTTTGGGGGATTTCTATTTCGAGAACTTAGAGCAGTTGCTGGTGCCATCACTATCACATGTCTGATGGTCTGTCCTTTACCATATCAATTTGACACAATGTTTGCTCTACTTTTTTAATAATCAATTGCAAGTAATTTTCAAATAAATATTGCGTTATCTGAAGGTGTTTGTGGTATTTTTATTGTGTTCTGTTATCTTTAGGTATTTTTGGGCCTCCCCCCCCCCCCCCCCCTTTTCTTTAGTGTTTTGGGGAACCATATTTTATAGTTGTTTACAAACCAAGAAATCATAACCGTATAAACATATAAGGATATCTAAAATGGTTCCTGAAGTATAAACAAATGCGGTTTTGTCATTGCTTTGTGAGTGAAAACTGCAACGAAAAGGATTTATGATTTTGAATGCTATTGTGAAAACATTGGATTTTATCACCACACAATTGCTTTCCTCCGTCCCTCCTCCACCCTGTACTAGATTTCATGCACCATGACTTATGAGTGATCCATTATTCAGGTTGCAAATCTCATTGGCTATGTTATTGGACCCTCGGGCATTAATTGGTTGATATCACAATTTTTTACTAGAGAAGGTACAATATGTGGTTAATTTTATGCCCCATGTTCTGTGTGTTTAGAGACATGCAGGTACACTAACGCCATATTGAGTATTGCAGGATTGCTGGTATTGAGTGGTATGATTTTGACATTTTACGTTGGGACAAAGGTAAGCCAGCTTCTCAAGCCTACTTCATGCCCTTGGTCATAAGATGCGGAGTATGGTATCTGTCGTGAATTATAATCTTGTGAGGCATTTGGCTTGTTTTTTACTGCTCGACATAATTGTTTTGCAGCTTATGTTCCACGTTGACGATTGCAAGAAGAGGAGGCAGTGAATTAAGCGTCCCACGAATGTTTTTTTTTTTTTTTTGGCTTGGCATGGCATGTATGCCTAACAGCAACTGGCTGAAGTCGTGAATTTTTCATTAAAAGTGAGAACGTGTGACATAACCTTAACCACTGGTGTTTGGTCGTCAAGGGAGAGAGACTCATGAGTCATTTTTGGTTACCACGGTACGTCGCATGGGTATGAATAGCTAGCTGGTGCTATTGATTGACAGAGAGCCAAGTGTGTGTGTATAGCAAGACCTTGCCAATGCGTAGGACTTTTTGGAGGCAAAGATTGTTGAATTCTCGCCTGGTTGCCAGCATGATAGATTTAGCTAATTGCCTGAGGGTGGGGGGGGGGGGGGCGGGGGGCGGGGCTTATGTATTGCTTTGGGATCGTATGAGGCTGAATAATGATTAACAGTTTGACTCGTATTTTTCAAATAATGATGTAAATAGGTAATAATACAATGATAAGTGAGTGATAGGTGATAAATTTGTAATAGATTATTTATTCGTATCATTAATCATTATTTTCGTAGAATCAAAAAAAAAAAAAAAAAAAGAGTTTGAGTTATTTAGCATTATTGTATAAGAATGAGGTTTGGTCAAGAAGAAAAGTGAGATGGGTTCGGGAAAAGGCGAAGGGGCAAATGACCAAAAACACTTTAATAAAAGCAAAACAGAAGCTGTTCTTAACAAGAGTACTTTGGTCAAATGGAAACGGGCGTGATGCTGATTTGTTTAAAATTGGACACAAATTGACTGGAAAATTAATCGAAAGAAAAAAGGAAAAAGTAATCCCCCTGTATGATCTTCTTTCCAAGGGGTCCGTCTCTGTTTGAAAATGATTGTTATCATCTCCTCAAACTCAATAATATTACATAAATTGCACTCACATGTTCTATTTTCTTCCCATAAATTCCACTCACTCTCTAACTAAAATAATCATTACCAAGAGATTAGTGGGTGCATATGAGATTAAATTCGTGTGTGTATTGATCAAACAACATAACAATGCGAAGAACTAATTCTGAGGCCAAATTTTGACAAAATAAAATAAAATAAAATTTATTGTATAAATACGGATATACACATGTTGCTTTGTTTATATTAGAATATAAACAAATTCTCTGATGTCAGATTCCTATTACAAAAATATCTGGTGTTGGAAAAGGACGATGAGCTTTTGGCTCCAATCTTTTTATTTATCCTTGAATTGTCCAAAAAAAAAAAAAAGAAAAAGAAAAAGAAAAAGAAAAAGGAAATGGTCCAAAGCAGGGACAGTTTTGAATCAAAAAGCAAGCTTTTTACGCTCAAAAAAGCGGAACAAAAAGACCAAAAAAATTTGAGTCAAGAAGCATGAGTGCCATATGGTTCTCATTATTCTTGTTTTCGCATAGCCACCTTTGTGTTGATTGACGTCACACTCAGAAAAAAGGGACCCGCTGAAGCAGGCGCCCCGAAGCAACTGCGTCCCCCTCACGACCTTTGCATTGGGCATTTTGCTTTCACTCACTCTCACGGTGACTTTCCCCCCCCCCCCCCCCCCCCCCCCCCACACCCCACCCAAGTGCCCCACTTCCAGGGGAAAGCATGCACTGCACCGGGCATGCATCATTTCCTTTTCCAAGTCCCCCCACTCATATGCCTTTTTGCCCCTCAATTAGAGGGGTTTCTACCCGTGTTTTGGCTTAGTTGATCAGGAAAAAAAAGACTCCCATTTTTTGTGCCAAAATCCACGAATCATCGTGTATTTTAAAAGTTCTAAATTCGAATGGCAGGAAGTGAATGTAAGATTTATGCAAATTAAGTAAATTATAAGACTCAATTGATTTTCTTAATAATAGACGAAAAGAAATAAGAAATAAGAAATTATATGATATGATCGATTGCATAATACCCATGAGCGAAAAGAAAAGAAAAGAAAAGAAAAGAAAGCAGATTAACAGTGCTACATGCAAATAACCAAACACTTAATTACTATTACCCGTGTGGTTTAAAGGTAGCTTCGCAATCAATCAAGCTTCAAGTCCCAATACCAAAGAATAATAATAATAATAACAAACGCTTATATTATAATTTTTATAACTCGGTGGTCGAGAGAGAGAGAGCATCCACCATTATTATTGTTATTATTGTTTATTTATTTTTCTAATGAAATGGGCAATGGATCCAACGAATAAGTAACTCAAGATCTCTCATTAATGGGAACAAAAACCTTGCGTTCAAGATCATTGGATTTTCCACTATTGGGGGCGGCCTGAAAATTGTAGGCACACTTCTTGACTAATTGCTCTGCTCCTGATGTAGACGGCTTATCTTTTTATAAGATTGGAATTATTGGAGAGGTGAGGTGAACTTAAAATAAATTGGCATTTTTCTACCACATATATATTTGTCTTTCCCTTGGGGAAATTTTTATCCATTCCCCCCAGCTTAGCTTCCTTCCCGTAAAATTATTATATTAACTGTCTGTTAAAATATGCATTAAATATTCTTAATCCAAGAAATAATGGGTCTATTAAGTTTTTGTAAGATACTTTGATATGAGTACGCAAAAAAAAAAAAAAAAAAAAAAAAAGATATAAAATTTTCGAACAAGTGTAAAGCTGTGCTCAGTATCACAAACATACAACAATTATGCATCGTTACGTTTTCAAAAACCATTGGAGAATGCCCCACCAACACCCACCCCCACCCCCCCCCCCCTCCCAAAAAAAAAAAAAAAAAAAAAAAAAAAAAACAAGAAAACTAAAACTAAAGTTAGCAAAAACCATGCTTCAATCTCGATGCCGAGCTGTAATCTCCCTTTCTGGACTCTCTCTTAGGAAGCCCAAAAAAAGGCTGTAAAGTAAAAAAAATAATTGGGGAATTTACGGAAAACAAACGCCCCCGAAACACAGAAATTTCTTTCTCTTTCACACCCATCAAACAAAGGAATACAAAATTTTTATTTTTTTTCTTTTGACATACATTGGACTGAGCTCTTTTATATATATATATATATATATATATATATAAAGCGATACAAAATCACAATTAAGGATAAACATGTATAATAAACAATCTTATTAGTATTAACTCACTCTCATCTAAAAAAATTCATGAGTTTTAAAAAATTAAAAATAACCTAATTTTTTTTTAAAAAAATCGAAAATTAAAACGAATCCAGATGGATGGTAAAACAAGTATATAAACAACAAAAATAACCAAAACAACAGACAACGCGTGACGCGCCACAGTGTTGAGTTTCATGACACTTTCCTCGGCGGCTTTGCCGCCTGCTAATGTTGCCCTTTTTTTTTCCTCTTCTTCCGTGTTTCAAACCATTCCTGTCGGCCTGTCCAAATCACGACATGTTCATTTGAAGTTCACTTTGGTAAACAATCCTTGAAGGGGATCTTTGAACCGGAACAAAGCCATGCCTTTGCCATGGAAGAAGTCATCGAGATTTTCCCGAATGGTGGCGGATCTTCAGTCACCCAACAACCGCGGAAGCTCTTTGGTGGTGGAAACCGGCTTCCCCACTTCCCTCGTTGACCTTTTCGTCAAGAATCGCGACAAGTTCAAGAAACCCTTCAAGAACAAGAGGCATAAGCGCCGGAAGAATCGATGTCTTGTGGAGGAGGATGAGGATGAGGGTGTGGAGGAGGAGGAGAAGGAGAAGATGGAGGAGCTTTTGATCTCCGATCCCGTGCTCTTGTCCAATTCCAGAGACTTGGGTAATCTTCTTGACCCTGTTTCTGCTGGCGAGAGAGGGGCTCGAAGACCCCCGAATTTGGAGGAGCTGGGGGAAAGATTTGATGGGTTTGGATTGGTTGGTGACGATAAGGCTAAAAGTTGTCATCTTGATGATGACAATCGGAATGGTAAAAAGAAGGTTATTGAGGAGGAGGCGGAGAAGTGTGTGGTTGATGTTGGTAAGGGCAAGAGTGCTGTTGTCTGGGTGTTGTTTACGAAGCTTTTGATGTTGATGTTGGTGGTTTTGGCTTGCAGCACCAAGAAGCTTGCGGTTGGTATCACAATGTCTGCTTTTCTGCTTATTTCTCTTGAGTATGTTGCGGAACATGTCTTGTTTTGTTCGAAACCGGGCTCGAATGCTCGATTAGTCATAGAACCTTTGATTCAAAGGGTGGTTCCCTTCATCCATATTAGCAAGAGGGGTGTGCCAGTCACCAAAGAGGGGAAAGATCGTGAAGTTTTGGAGAGGGAATTGATTGTTCAAGGAGGAGATGATTTCGTGGCTGATTCATGTGATTTGGTTGGATCCCAGATTCTGTTGGGCTCTTGCGTTGAGGAAATTCAGGTTTTGGAATCAAATATTGATGGGTTTGCACGGTTTGAAGAGGATCGGAGCGTGGAGGTAAATTTGGATTTACTTAGTTGTGAAAAGAGATGGGGGTGTTTAGATGCGGGGACAAAAATGAAAATTGGTGTAGGAGAAGATAAAAATGCTGTTGTTATAGGTGAAAAGCAGTGCAGTCCACTTGCTAAAATGAGAGTTAAGATTGTTAAGATATTGGTGCCAAAGAAGTTGCAGGACAGAAAAAGGAGGAGAAAAAATAAGGAAAGTGAACCACTTTCAAGTAGCGAAGGAGGCAGTTGTTGGGGAGAAGATAAATCTGAATTGTTGGAAGAGGAAGAAATTGTTGACCAACAAGGTTTAAAAGATGCAGGCAAACGATTGACTGAGTTACTAGTATTAGGAGGAGGAGATGAAAAGGATGGTGGAACAGAAAAGGAAGCCATCCATCATGCTTGCAGAGGTTTACAGGGTATGAATGGGATCATCCCAGGTGAAGAACTAGTCAAGAAGAGGACGGATATTCGAAGAAAGCACGATTCAAGTTATCTAATTCTCTTCATCATCATTCTCTCTGGACTTGTTTGTGGTCGGATTCTGGCACTTGTGCTTACAGTTGCATCGTGCTTGATGTTTAAGATTGTTACCAGGTGTAAGAGGTGCAAACAAGCCTATGAATAGGTCCATTAACTTGATCTCAAGCTGGGATCTTGGTTTTTCTTCGAAGGGGGTAGTCTTATCTCAACGGTTGTAGTTTTTCCACCAAGGTGTTGTGCCCTGAACTGTAAATCCATAGACAGGAAATCAGAAAAATGCCTATACTTTTGTTCCTTGATTTCCCAAATCAAGTGTTTTGCTGTATTAATGTCTTCATTTTGTTCTGGTAAAGTTCACGAAGTCTATATTTTTAGTCTATTCTCCAATTGGTAGACATTATGGTATATTTGCCTCATGCTCCATACTGATGAAACTCAACATAATTATTTCCAAGCTTTTTGGCACTTCTGTGCTCGATATCACAGTTCTTTTCATCTTATTTGCTCTCGCTAGCAAACTGTTTATTTCCCTGTTAGCAAACTGTTTATTTCATCGTTGTTTGTTCCACAAGAATATAGATTTTGCTTTTAATTCTTGCTTCTGATCCAGTCATATATGGTGCAATAGGCCATTTAACCATTTTTTTTATATATTATTATTCAGTTCGAACTGGTTGGTTGTTCTGTTGCTTATCTGCCAACAATAAACTGGCAAGCGATACACAATCACGTTTAAAGATCTAAGGAACTAGTGCCATGCTTCTTCATTTTGTGGGATGCTTCCGCAATTCCTCTTATCTTACCAATAGTCCACTGATCTTGTAGATGAAGTTAGATAACATGATATGATCATTTTTCTTGTGTCTCAGAACTTACTTCACCAGTGCACCTGTAATATGCTTCTCATGGTCTGGTTCCCTATTCTTAATGCAATCACTTAGCAAAGGCTTATGAACTACAAGCCTTTATTCACATCACAATTGTGTGAATACTCTTACATGCAGAGTCCATCTCAATTGGATCTGTCACACCATGAATTGTAAATCTGTAATGTCCTTAATAGACCTCGTGCCAGGTTTTGGTGAGATATCCTTGATGCAATTTGTATGTCAGAATTTTTTTTTTTTAAATTTCAGCCCTTTATTTGGTTGCTTCCCTAAGCTGAAGGTCAAAAGGAGAATCACGTGGTGCTGTCATCAAGCCTGGAACCATATTTCCAAGCAGCTGCATCATCTCACTGTTAGTTATGACAACTCAGCAGTTGCTACTGGCTACCATCGCCGGGTAACAGCTCAGCTTGAGACGAAGGTCACCTCTGGGTAACTCAGCTTCTGCAGGCTTCCAAATTCTCAATTCGTGTGTGTCATCTTCCAGTGGATCTAACTGTCCTGGGAATGGCAGGCAACATAGCAGTCAATCATCATTGGTCTGTGATTTCTGTGCAGAATCACAGCTTGATTCAGGATCCTTCCCCGGAGTGTACTTTTTTCTTTGCTATCTACAGCCCAAGTTGTCAATAAAAGATGGAACTAACGTTAGCACTTTTAGCTTATAAATACTTAGTGGTACAAAATAGTGCAATAACAAGCATTAATCATACATAGTGCAGTATAGAAATATGCATCAATCATTGTTTTATCCTCAATGCAGTTTTGGTGACAGTTTTCATGTTTTGAGGGATCAAGCATGTACGATATGCTAACCGAGGGTATCAGGCAGCGATTTTGCAATTAGGAAGCAAACCCCCCAGATTCTGCCAGGAGAATATCTCTTTTTTAATAGGTCTTATTGTATTGCTAATACTTACATTTATAAATTTTCTTATCTCAACCTCAATGATTCAAGGTACTCTCATGTATTGTGTTTTTGGTGTTGCCTCCTAGGCAACTACGATGTAAGGGTACCGGAAGGCAGAGGACCTGTGTGTTTCATGGGGCTTGCCTCAGTGCCGGAAGTCCGATGAGTGATTGCTTCCTTTTCCCAATTGACTGATGGTGATCGGCATCAACTAAGGGGGAAGCTCAACCTTCTGGGGTTAGTGTAGGAATCAACATCACTGCTTTTTAAAATATGATTCGAGGGTCCATACAAGTTTCTAGATGTAGTTGCTTGTGGTAAAATCATGTCTTGAGAAGGGATTTGCAAGAGGAGTTGCCATCCATGGCTGAAATGAAGACAAAGCTGCAATGGAGCTCTGCCGCTGCTGGGTTCTTTTAGGTGTCACAATCCTTACTACACACAGCATGGCAAAACCAAAGCCGTAAAGAAGCATGCGGTGGATGCTGGAGGACACCAATTATCTGAGGTTAATCCAGTTTACCAGGGTCATAACTCTTGAACAACCAGAAAACCGTCCATCTAATTAATAAGTCTTTTCTAGATGACACTGAAGTGTGACTTGTTTGAATATGGGAACCCAGAAAAATGAGAATCAGCTAGCTTTTCGTGGAATTTGGTACGTAACTATCATAACTTAAATAAGGTAGCTGTAGATAAGGACTGCTTTGACTGTTTGTCAGGGGCTTTAAGACTAGGCTCTCAGTTTTTGTTAGCGTGAACCACAGCGCTGGCAACGTGGGGTTCACCTGAAAGAGTTTTCTTGTCGTACCCACAAAAAATAAAATAAAAAATAAAAAAAAGGAGGAGAAGAAGAAGAGGAAGAAGAAAAGATTAGTGAGCATCTGCTAGCTAAGCCAGTAAAGTCTATTGATCTTGGATCTGCTGTGAGGTCGGGAACTGAATCCGTGCCTTGTGCCTACGGTAAAAGAGGTGGGAAGGGGTCCTCTTTTGTAACCAAACGTCAATCCTTCTTTCCTTATAGAGAAATTGTATTTAGCATGAAACTACTCGGCTAAAAAGAAGAAGAAAAAAAAAAAAACTTACTTTTGGCTTTGCTAAACTGAAAATTATATCATTATTGGTCCTTATATATATATATATATATATATATATATATAATTAAAATAAGCTTCTTTTATGTTCAATTTCAATATTAAGAATTTTAATTTGAGGGATAGGATTCAAATTTAAAGTAATAAAAAAATATGTATATATATATATATATATTTTTTTTTTTTTCTTTCTTTTTATTTTGAAAGATGTCTAAGTCATCGTGGAAAGAATCTTCCATGCGCCAAAACAATTTGACGAAGACTTCGAGGAGCCAAGCTCTTCTGTGCTTTAATTATTTTATGGCCCCACGGTTGATTTTTTCGCTATCATTAAAATACTTGTGCTTAGAAATTGCATGATTTTCTTACAAGAAAAAAATAAAATAAAATTCACTTTTGTTAATCAAAAGGACTTTTTAGGTTAGGTTGACTTTTATTTATATATATATATATATATATATATTTAAATGACTAATAAGCACATATTTAAATTTTATTTCTCAAAAAGCTCATTCTTACTTCCCTTTAAAATTTCGTGTTTAAAATCTAAGTATCTGTCAGGTATTAAAAATAGGTTTTTTTTCTCTTTTTTTTTTTTTTTTTTTTTTTTTTTTTTTTTTTTGTGCCTTGTGAGATGGATGAAGCATCGAATTGAATAGGCTCGCGGACTGGCAGCTAAACAAACAACCAGCCGGGCACATGGTAACTGCAGCCGCCCCCCCCCCCCCCCCCCCCCCCCCGGCCAATCCACGCATTCAAACTCACGCGTATTAATTCAACAGACCATACGTCAGATGTTCAGAATTACGAGGACCACTGCGTCAACTTTATTTGAAGAGATATAAATGTAAATATTTTTAAAAAACATATTTCAATTAATTAATTTAAGAAAAAAATAATAAATTTTAATTATTATTTTATTAACTCTATGTCACTCCTTGAAGTTAAATTAAATAATTTGAAGATTATTCTTCAAATTATTAAACATATCTATTTAATCACTACCCATTTATTTTGGTGATAAAATATAGCTGGACTCTTTGTCACAATGATAAACATTTATTTGATTAAAAGACAGAACAATTTCTTGGACTTGATTTTTTTTATTTTTTTTATTTCCTTGTCCCTTCGAAATCACAACAACCGTTTAAACTGACAACAACAAACAAGAAAAAAGAAACAATAAATTCAAATAAATATAAATAAAAAGAATTTTACATTATATGCAAAATATCAATTTAATATAAAGATTTCATAATAATAATGATAAATAAAAAATATATTCACTTAAATATAATCCCAGGCATTGATTTGATTTTCCAAACTGTTATTCCCTCACCCGCCCAGCCCAGCATATAAATTCTGGACTTTGAACAAAGGCGGAATGGGACCCCACTAAATACCTGAGGCCGAATGGAATTGTCAAATCTGATATCCGAGAGAGTCAAATCTGGCAAAATGTCCTAAAATTAAATCAACCGTCCAGATTTGCTCTCCCCCACCCCCACCCCCACCCATGCAATCATCCCGGCTATTTATACACGAAACAAAGGCCAACCTCTTTGCGCCATTGCCCCCCCTTCTCTGTACTTCTTCGGTCATTGCTCTCTAACGTACAAAACAAACGCAACATCCCCCCCCCCCCCCACCCACCCACCCTCCCTCCCAAAAAAAGGAAAAAAGACACCCCACCCCAGCTCTCTGTGCTATATAATCAAATCTTGAAAAAAAAAAAAAAAAAAAAAAACAAAACAGACGTCATCTTTGTGGAGATTCTGGGTTAGTGGCTTTCTTCCTGCTGATTTATTTATTTATTTTTTTGGGGTTTTTTTTATGGTTTCATCTGTAGATCTGGGTTTTGTTTCCTTTTGGTTAGTTTGCTCGAGCGAATTGTGGGTTTTGAAAGTTTTTTTTTTTTTTTTGGGCTTGTTTCTGGATTGGTTGTGGTTTTGTTTGTTATCAAAATGTGGGGTTTCATTATTCTGTTGGGTGGCCGAGAAAATCTGTTTCTTTTCTTTTCTTTTAATTTGAAGCATTTTGAATGATCGTTCGGGATTCCATTGTTAGTTTATCGTCTGGGTTTGGATATTTTTTGCTGCATTGTCTGTTTTCTGCCTTGGTTTACGATGTCGTCAACAAAATTTTCTGTTTGTTTGATGGGAAACGTGTAGGAAAAGCGAGAGAAAGGTGAGAAAATGTATGGTTACAAAGGAAAAATTTTGAAAATTTCCAAAAGTATTTCATTCATAAAAGTTGCATTTTTAAAATTATATTACATTATTGTTTATTTTAGGGGAGAAAGAGAGAGAGAGAAGCTTTTCAACATTCAAAATCTTGTCAGACTGCGGGTCCAATGGTTGATTGTTATGTGTGATGTGCCCATTTTTGGTAGTCATGTGGGACCGATGAATCTGTTTTTATTTTCCCTTCTGATGGCCTTAAATGATGGACAGTCCAAGTCTGTCGGTCCACGCATGGCGGTCAATGGAAATTGCTGGGATATTTATTAGGCTATAAGTAAATCAATCTCCCATATAGGGGGGAAGCTGCAAATTTTTGGTTGCATGCCAGAAGATAATTCAAGAATTTAAGATTTTCTGACTTCTACTCGAGGCATCTCTATACCTAGACATGATTGTAGGGTGATCGGCCTATAAACCTGAAGGAAAATTAGGGGCATCTAGAAAATTTTCCTCGTTATGTTCAATAAACTTTATTTTATGTTGTCTGATCTTTCCGTATCTTTTTTCAACTGGTGCTTCAGTTATTGCTCAAAGAACCAAGATGGTTGCACAGGAATTCACTGTTGATCTGAATAAGCCCCTTGTATTCCAGGTGAACTTGCATTTCCTCAGCATGTAAAACACATTCGTGCTAGTTGATTATTTTAATGTATAATGTTATAATGTAGAATTGAGCTTGGATTGTAGTAGGTATTGTGGTTTCCTTGTGTCCTGTCTTTAGCTATTGTGGCCATGTGAATTTCCCAGCAAAAGTAGAATGGAGGATAATCTACATGGGTGTCACCTTTCTCTCTGTTCTTTTTCTTACCTCTTTTCTTCTTTCCACTTTACTCGCAAGTACGCACAAGTATCTTTCTGTATCTTCGTCTTTTTTTTTTTTTTCCCTCCTTCATTCCTCTTCTTCTTCTTCTTTTTTTTTCTTCCTGTTTTCTCTTGAAACCTCTCGGTGTGATTTGCTGTTTCTTCTTTCTTTGTTGGCCTTGAATTATGTTTATAATTTCATATGATATTTAATTTTGTCCAATTCATCATAACATTTAGACTGTTTCTGTTATTCTACAAGCGGTTTTAGCTTCCTGGGATTCCATTACAGGTTGGTCATCTGGGAGAAGCTTATGAGGAATGGGTCCATCAACCTATTGTAAGCAAGGAAGGCCCTCGTTTTTTCCAAAATGATGTTTTAGAGGTAGCTTTTCTTCTAAATAGAAACTTACAATCTGCATGATTATTCAAGATTCAGCTGCACATGTGTTTGTTAGGAATCATATTTATATGGTAGGAATCATATTCATTGAGAATTTGTGGCCGAATTTTTTGAGATGTTGACCTTTCCATTGGAACAGTTCTTGACCCGCACACCCTGGTGGGCAATTCCAACTATTTGGCTACCAGTTGTATGCTACTGCATATCAATGTCTTTCCGAATGGGACACACACTTCCTGAGGTAGCTTCAATGATTGTTTTTGGCATTTTCGTATGGACTTTGCTGGAGTATGGTTTGCACCGCTTCCTTTTCCACATCAAAACAAAGACCTATCGGTGTGTTTTTGTTCTCTCTCTCTCTCTCTCTCCCCTCCCAATTCTCTATTGTTGTCTCTTTTTTATACCTGCCACATGCATATATACATTGATGCACTTTACTCAATTTTTGCTTCCAATTTCTTCTGATTAAGCCACAGAACAATACCTTTTGGTTTTCTTGCCCCAGGTGGAACACCGTACATTATCTCCTTCATGGTTGCCATCATAAGCATCCCATGGATGGTCTAAGGCTTGTTTTTCCTCCAGCTGCTACAGCTATTCTATTGGTGCCTGTATGTTAACTGTACCTTTCTCCTAGACATCCCATTATCCAGTTGATGAAAGGCCATGCAAACTATTGTCATCATTTGTGTTCCATCAGCTTATCCAACTTCATTTGTTGATTAGGTTCACCTTTGAGAATGATACTGTTTAGATCATATGAACGTTCAGTTGTTTTTACGTGTGTATGACTGTGTAATCATAAGTGTTAAATTATGGCATGAAACTGTAATCACTGAAAAAGATTGAAGAGGGTGGCAGCGGCTTATGTGGCAGTTACTTAACTAAATTGTCTTGTAAGAGGCTTGGGATCAGAAAAAGGCTGAGATGAAGCGTTCCTGCTTTGGACATACATTAATCTATATAGGAAGTCTGATAGAGCTGTAGGTAGGTGTTGGCAAAAGATAATTCTTAGTGCACGATGGACGAGATGGGGGTTTTCTTGCATAGATGTGGGTTTTCTTGTTATTAATTTATTTTGCAGAAGAATGGAAGAAGATGTGTTAAGAAAATTGGGGAATCCACCTGCATGTCGCAGCTTTGCAGACATAAGCATTTCTTTAGTTAAAGCCATGGATGCAATCTTTCCTTGTCTTTGCTCATACTCGATAACAAAGCATGTTGAGTCTACAGTTTAGGCAATAATTAATAATTTGTACCTGGAGCTTCTCTTTGTACTGAGGATAGCCATTGAGCTGCCCCTTCGTTTTCTTTATTTTACAGTTCTGGAACTTGGTAATGCTTTTTGCCACTCCCTCCACTACTCCAGCACTGTTTGGAGGTGGTTTGCTTGGTTATGTGATGTATGACTGCACTCATTACTACCTGCACCATGGTCAGCCCAAGATTGATATACCTAAAGGTCTCAAGGTAAGAATATTTTACTGATCTTTGGCTTGTCAGTCTTTTATATGTAGGATAGGTTTTTCTAGTTTCACCTTTGCTCTTAGGAAGCCGGGGTTCTTGGCCATTAAGTTACATGAGGAGATATGCTCTTGGAGAGTCTTTAGTCTGACAGACAAACCGGGCTGCCATGTTTGGCATATTATCAAGTAGGATAAACTTTGCATTCATGGGAAACGTTTTTCAAAGCCTTTTTCTTCTCCTCGCATTAGGGTATACCTTTCATTTGAATTGCTACCTACCTGGTGGATTTTTTTAGTAGTAACAGATTTCTCTTCTGTGCTCATTAATGATTGATTTTCAGAAATATCACATGAATCACCACTTCCGAGTCCAAGACAAAGGCTTTGGAATAACATCATCCTTGTGGGATAGGGTGTTTGGAACGCTTCCTCCTCCATTGAAGGCGGGCAACACAAGTAGATAATTGAAGTGGGAAGTTTGGGAAACTTAAAAGCCTATAGATCTACATTTCTAAGCATTCTTTCTTCTGCTGTCCTTTGGCTAATAATGTGTTGATCTCAGTGATTTCTAGCGGGGTAGTGGTATGTTATTGATGTTCCCAGTTTTTGATGTGCTTCTTGTGATGAGAAGTACTGTATAAAAGTTAAGTTGGCATGTCAATTGTTTGGTTGCCAAGGAAAGACTCTACATGTCTATATTGCTCTGGTAAATTCCATGAATGCCTTTGTGAGCTAGCTTATTCAAATTTCTACTCAGCTCTCTCCGCGTCATATATTGCACATTACAGACAGTAAATTGATAGCAGTAAAGGGCATCCTTTTTGTTAAGATCAGAGAAATGCTTGTGCTGTTATCAATGTAGCAGAGAGCCTTCTGGCTTGTTAACAGATATTGAGATGGTCGTGTTGTTCTAGATTGTTATGACAAAATTGAAGGACACTTAAAGTGAGTGTTATTATTAAAATTGTTTTCTTTATCCAAAGGCTGCAAAGATGGGTGTTTGAATTGGACTTCTTGGTAATCTTAAAGATGTGCCTGAAAAGTTTGGCGCTAAAGGTGGGTGGAGATGTTTGAAAATGTGGGTATTCGATTATGATGACGTTTATTATGCAAGAATCTGGGACGCGTCCAATGAAACTTAAATACATGGAATATAGAGAGAGAGAGAGAGAGAGTGGGATCTCAAAATGCCCTAGATATAATTTGGGTCAGGCCGAGTTTAGGTTGAATTGTGAGGCCCATGTCTCTTGGGCATGAGGCCGGAAATGAAACTTGAAGAATCAGGCCGATCTAATCAAACTATGAATCCAATTTGTTGGGCTAAAAATGTTTTGGGCCAGAAGTGAGGCCCACTCCATTTCTTTAGCAAAAATGAGATAATTGACGAAGTCATCCCTTCCTTACTAATTGCGTTCACGCGAATTGAGAAAGTGCTATTTATTATTTAATAAAAAATTTTAAATGTTATAAAATAATAAATATATTTAAAAAAAAACTATTTTATCGATTAATAATTTAAATTATTATTATCAAAAGTCTTTAATTTTAATTTTAATCTTAAAAAAAAAAATGGAGGATGAGATTTATTAAATAGACACACCTAGTTTACGGATTAATGAATTTATTAAAAAAATGAAAATAAAAAAGAGGTAATATATATATATATATATATAGAGAGAGAGAGAGAGAGAGAGAGAGAGAAGGAGGCGGCAGGGCAATCTCGGTCTCCGTCTCCGTCTCCATTAATGTAGTTGCAGAAGGGTTTAGCTTTAGTTAGAGTTGTAGCCGTATATTTATTTCGATTGTAAAAAATGTGGCGATTCCACCAGACAGCCGATTAACAACCAACCAACCAACTCTCTCTCTCTCTCTCTCTCTCTCTCTAACCTAAACAGTTTCTCTAGATGTCTTCGTGTTTTGTGTAGCCATGGCCGCCGACGACGTTCCGGCGAAGCAGCAGCCTCTCAATGCATGCTGCTCTTTGGTACGCTTAATTCTTCTATCCATACTTCTCTCTTTCTCGCTTTTATTATTTTTGTTATTATCTGTGGCTTTTTTTTTTGAAGTGGAAAGAGAAGTACACGAAGTTGCTCGAGAGGCGAAACGCTTTGAAGCAAGCGATAAATGTTCTCACACAACAAGTTGACAAGGTCCAGGCCGAAAATCTCTCTCTCCATGAGAGTATGAATCCATTTTTCTTTTCTTATTTAATTTATTTATTTTTCTTTTTTTTAATTAAAGAAATGAGTCAGTGAGGTGAATATCGAATGACGACTTTTTTTTTTTTTATTCTTTTCCGAAAGATTCAGACTGCTGTGAGTTGTTGTGATGTGTTTGGTCCTTGTTTTCATGACTATTATGTCGATTTCTTTTCAATGATAAAGTCTGGATTCTGGAATTTGAGGGATTGAATTTTCACCTGTGGTTGGTAAAAGCCAATCCAGAGTGGAAATTATTAGAAATGAACAATTAGGAGTTGGACAGGAGTTTCTTTACCATGTGTTTGTTGTTGTAATGGTACATAAATTTGACGTCTTCGGTACTTTTTGCAGCATGTGACCTAGAGCGGGGACGTGTAGAGACTGAGACAAAGGAGAAGGAGAAAGAATTGGCAGCGAGGGTTGCTTTGGAGAACGAGATTTCTGCCTTGAGATCTGAGATTTCATCCTCAAGGCTAAATGGAAATGCAGATGGTGGAGATAAAACTGGGGAACTAGAAGTTCTTCAAGATCAAGTTTCTGAAGGGAAAAAGGAAATTAATCAGCTAAAGGAGCTACTTGAGGAAGAGAAAATAAGGGCTGATTCTGAATGGAAGAATGCTGAGGCTGAAAAGAAGAGTGTTGCTGAGGCATTGAAACAGGTTAAAGAATTAAACGCGGGCTGAAAAAGAGAGAAAACGTGCTGACACCGAGGGAAAGAAGGCAAATGAATATCAACTTCAATTGGAGACCTTGAAGAAAGAAGCTAATGAAGCAAAGTCTCAGTTGATTATACAGACTGTAAAATTTGAGGAATCAAACAAAAGGTTAGAGGCTGAAAAGCATAAGCTGAACAAAGAGAGGAAATGGGTTGATTCGGAGAAGGCTAAGTTAGAGGAGCTGCAGAAGCTTGCAGAAGTGAATGCCAAAAAGGCCATGGAGGAGAAATATCATGTTGAATCCCTTTCTCAGCAGTTGGAAGATGCTCAAAGAACAATTGAAGGCCTACAGAAAGCTGATGAAGAGAGGAAGTGTGCTGATGTTGAGTCCAAAAAGGCTGAGGAATATTGGCTACAGTTAGGGGAACTGAGGAAAGAAATAGATGAAGCAAAATCAAAGTTGGCTATTGAGACTGTGAAGTCTGAAAAGGCAAATAGAAAGTTCGAAGCAGAAAAACGTAAAGTGGCTAAAGTGAGAAAATGTGCTGGTTCAGAGATGGCCAAAGCAAGGGAGTTAGAGAGGCTTGTGGAAGCAATTCAGAAGAAGGTCATGGAAAAAGACTCTCATAATGAAAGTCTTTCTGGGCAGTTGCAAGGCACTCTACGAACAATTGAGGATCTACACAAGGTCAACGAGGAAAGAAAGTGTGTTAATATTGCAGAGATGAAGGCTGATGAATATTGGCATCAATTGGAAGCATTGAAGAAAGAAGCTGCGGAAACAAAATCAAAGTTTGCCATGGAGACTTTGAAGCTTGAGGATGCAAACAGAAAGTTTGAAGAACTCAAAAATAAGATGTCCAGAGAGAGAGAGTGCACTGTTATAGGAATTGCTAAAGCAGACGAACAAAGACATCTTCTAGAGAGGAAGTTAATGGAAGAAAAATCTCATGCTGAAAGTCTTCATAGGCAATTGGAGGATTCTCAGCTAACAACTGAGAAACTACAGAAGGAGATGCATATGTTCATGTCATCTATAAATTTGAGTGAGGCTCCTTATGATCAACCCAATGGTAATTGTAATGTTGAAGCTGCAAAAATTAGATATCAGCTTTGGTTGGAGACTCTCAAGAAAGATGCATATCATTTACAGTTGGCCTTGGAGTTTTTGAAATCTGATGTGATGACCAACAATTATGACTTTGATAGCAAAAAGCATTTGACGAAAAAACAAAGTGCAGACATGGAAATGGTTAAGGTAGAAGAGAAAAGAAAGCTTCTAGAGATATACATGAAGATGGCAATGGATGAAAGATCTCGTGCTGATCAGCTTGCTCATCAGCTTGAAGAATATAGAAAAAAGGTTGAGTTATTGGAAAAAGAAATGCAAAAGCTTTTGTCCTCCAGAAAAGAAGTCCAATCTACTGGTAGTTTAAGAGAAAAAGATTGGAATGGTCAAAGAACAAAAGTGAAACATTTGGAGAAACAACTGAAGCTTGAAAAACTAAGACTGAAGACCTCCAAAGAAGTGGCAAAGTTGGAGAAAGCCCGCCAAACTATGCTACAACAAGAGCTGAGCCTCTTGAAGCTGGATTTTGATCAAATGTCATGTCGTCTAGATGTACTGGATAAATATTTTCCACTGAAATATGAAGGTACAAAGCATGGAAGAAAGGTTAGTTTCCTGATTATTTCCAGCATTTATGTAATGTTCAGATATATCATAAAGATTTGAAGTTAAAAGTTTACTTTTCTACTGTTTAATTTTCTTTGATTCTTGTTTTCTTTGATCCTGAGCAAAATGATCTAGCTTGTAGGGCAAACATTTTCTTTTTGCTGCGTTTTGATCTTGTGACAATTTCAGAATTGCATCCATTCTTACAGCTCTAAATATTCAATGGTTACTCTGCCTTTTAATGCTGCCATAGTTCACACTGGTTACACTGTCAGACATTTATTTTGCTTGTGTATTTTCTGACTATTGATGTGAATTGTGTTGTTTTGAACTGTGAATATGCCTCTTGGCTTGCAGCATCTAATTCTAATTTTATTTTATTTTATTTATTATTATTTTTTTCATGTGCCACAATACACAGGCTGTGGATTTTCCAGACAAGAAAAAGCAATGGATGAAGAGAAAAATTTCTCAAGTAGAGTCATTTGGGGCTTATCCTGAGAATGAAATTGAACCTCTGAGACCATGGTGCACTGCAGTTACTTCCTCTGCCCCTCTTGGGCAAACCATTGATTGCACTGCTCCTTTGCTGCCTGTGTCTGGAGGGAACCATATGGAGTTGACCTCAGGTATTCATTCTAAATTGGAGCCTCTGCGTGGAGGCTGTAACAAAAAATTGTTACAGCCTTCTGCCATAAATTCCAGTTCGGCATCTTTTTCTGATGGTCAGTTGGTCGGCTCACAGGAAAGAGATGCTATTGCTACTGCACCAGGGAATTTGACAGAAGATAACTTCAATGTGCACCCAGCATTGTCCAGCATGTCTGCTGAAGTTACCAAATCACTGCACAATGAAAATCTTGCAGTGGTGGCTGAAAACAGTGTTAAAAGTCCTCATAGCACTGATATTAAACAACTTGAACATGGTAAGAAGAAGAGGATATGTGATGCAATTGAATCTATTGAATGTCTGGGCTTAGAGGGTAAAAAGTTGCATCTACAGATGGAAGCAAATCTTGCAGTTTTAAATGACATGTTAAATAAACTAATAGTTAAACCACCGGAGGAATCAGTTACAGTGGAGCCTAACATGCAAAGTCATTCAGTTGGTAACCATCATAGGCTTTACAAGAAAAGAAAGGTATCCCATGAGGAGAAAGTAATTAAGCAGTCTCACATTGACAAGCTAAAATCAACTGAAGGTGTTTGGAATGATATCCAGGATGATGGAAATGAATGCAGACAAAATTCCTCTTGTGGCAATTATCTGATGGTAACCCATCTGGCAAGTGAAGAGGGTTTAAGCAGTTCTTTTGAATGTGAACTTGATAGTGCAGCAGTCGTGGAGGAAGTTACTAATGGGAATTATTTGAAATTGCTGGAGTTGGATGATCCTGCTGACGAGGAATGCTACAGGAGAGCAATAGAACTGCCTATGTCCCCTGGCCTTCCTGACATTGGGTTTTCAACTGCTGAAATATTGGATAGGGATAAGATTGAACCCTTAGTTGAAGGAATTTTCCAGAGAGGATCATTATTTGAAAAGGAAGTTCCTTTGTCTTCTCACTGGTTTGATGTTATTGACATGGAAATTATCTCCAATAACGGGAAACATGGTTCTTCTGGAACTTACTTTAATGAATTACTACCTGGGGACGATGGTTCTCTCATTCATTTTGACATTCGAGGCAACAAAGATGGCTCTTGTGGTGCTATGAGAGCAGCAATGATATTGGATAGTCAGGCTTCACATTCGGTAGTGGATGGCAAAGTGTCAAACTTACCTGTTTCTGGAATTGAACATGAATTTGGACCTGAACATCGCAATATTCCTATGTGTTGTGTGATATTTTCTAATATCAACGACACTGGAAGCATTTCTAGAATAATTTATGCTACAAAAACTTGTATGGCTTTCTCCTCTTTGGATTCTCAACTTGTATCCAGATTGCAAAAAATCTTGCTTGGTCTTAAATTGCAAGATATTTTTCCTAGGTAAGCTACTAGTTCCTATCTAAGGTTTGTTTGACTGAATGTGCTAATACCTTTTTTTTTCTCAGCTTTTAACTCACAAATTAGGAACTTAATATATTTTTCTGACTGATTATATGTTAGAAATGAGGCTGTTTGTTTATTTCTTATTTGTTTTATGTTGATGCCTTCAGGGAGAAGGCTTGTGCTGTTTTCACTACACTGCTGCTGAGCTTTTCAGTTTTTACTTGGGGAAAAACCTCTAATCTCTGTGGTAGTGATTTTGTCACCTGCTTAGACTCATTTGTTATGCCCCTAAATGCAGGTATTTTTCCTGGTACATTTTTCATTCTGGGCTAGTATAGCACCATAAAAGCATAAACAATGGTTTTTACTGAATCAGAGGTTTGCTTTTTGTTTTTGCAATGAAGTGATGTCTGATGGTGAGGGAAGAAACCTATTTGCAGAAGTATGCTGTTTGGATGAACTGCTTGGCCTTATCAAGGATTTTTTGATGAACCGGAGGGTTCTGGTTTATGTCGATGCATCCTCTTCAGGGTTGGCAGATAATGAGTCAAGGATAGAAGTCCTTCTGGATGGTATTAACATAAATCTATCCTCCAAAGCAGCTTCAGATGACCAGTTATTGGCAGGGAGTATCATATTGGGGTCAATTTGTGTAGCAATAGGTCACTTTGATGTTATTTGTGAGACTTCTTACAACCTTTTGCGGACCTGGAGATGTAACCCTGTTTTGTTGGCTATTCTTCACGTTTTTGCCTACCTGGGTGGGAAT
Source organism: Ceriops zippeliana (assembly GCA_037897445.1). Lineage (NCBI taxonomy): Eukaryota > Viridiplantae > Streptophyta > Magnoliopsida > Malpighiales > Rhizophoraceae > Ceriops > Ceriops zippeliana. The sequence continues at coordinate 2,979,371 of JBAPLH010000115.1, forward strand.
AAATTTTTGTCCCTGCATGAGAACAGCTTGATGATGACTGTGCTGAAATCAGTAGTTCTGTTTCTTGAAGCGAGGAACATGACATTGGCTTCAACTTCTTGTCCATTTGCTGCATGTACGGGTGCTAAATGCCCCTTTATGGAGGATGCATTATCTGTTGATGACATTACATCTATACTTTTGGAAAGTTTAGAGAATTGTGCTGTTTCAGGAACCATGCATCAACATCAAATGGAATTGCCTCACTTGTCAAATTCAAGTATCTTGAGCCCTAAGTTAAAAGCTGTAAATGGTTATCAAAAAGGTCATTGTGTACTTGATTCAAGCTGCGATACATCCTGTTGCTTAAAGAAGTGTGTGATAGCTGTCACTGATTCAACATCTACTGCCAATGGGACTTTATGTGACCTTAGTGATTTGTTGTCATTGTTGGAGCTGCTTGCTTGCAACATGGTATGTTTTCAATCTATCTGGATTTATGGTAAACTGCAACCATAATGTCTCTCCTATTATAGAGTTAATAGTAAGCATTTCTCATATTTTGATGAAATTCCTACATCCTAGAATATTAAAAACAATTTTTATCATTATTGTCCATACTAATATGTTGCAAAACAATTTGTTTTTGAGTATCTAAATAAAAGAAGTTTTTGAAGTACAATGAGTTTCTATGCTTCTTGTTATTTGAAGAATGTGCCTGATGGTTCACACTAGAGGCTGATTTCCTATGGTGCTATGTCATGCATTTTTAACAAGGTTTGAAATTTACATGGAGAGGAAAATAACCTTACATAAAAGGGCTTAGGAACCATTAATTAAAACTGGTAGTATTCCTTTTGCAGTTGGAATCTATAAATACAGTGTTGAAACAGGAAGCTCAAGTAAGAATCAATATTTTGAAACACAAAATAGGTTATTGGCTACATGTAGGAGTGAGTTAGTGCAGTTATCAGTTCACCTTTTTCACTTTTTCCTTCCCTTCCTTGTAATCTATTTTGTGCTTCATGCTTTTTTCTTTTTGTTTGAACCACAAAATACGAAGCCAAAGTGAGAAACAATATTTTGGAACACAAAATAGGTTATTGGCTGCATGTGGGAGTGAGTTAGCACAGTTATCAGTTCACTTTTTCACCTTTACCTTCTTCTCCTTGTAATCTATTATTTGCTTCATGCTTTTTTTTTTTTTTAAAAACAATTTGCAGAATTGGGAATGGACACATGACAAAGTGATTGCTGAGCTGTTGAAGCTGTTGGAAAGCCATAGACAAGGAAACTTTACTATAGCTGTTGTTGTTCTTCTTGGTCAACTTGGGAGGTAAGTTTGGCATGATTAAATCTTTATTGAGTATTACTTTCCTTGTTGGAGAGAAGGGCAAACTATGTAAATTTTAGATGAAACCAACAAGAGATATATATTAAATCATAAGAAAAATGAGAGATAGACAACTGAAATCTTTTTAGTATATGTTGCTGACATAGTATCATTTTATTGTGCTGCAAAATTCAGGCTTGGAGTTGCTGCTTGTGGTTATGATGATGAAAGAGTCGAGAATGTTAGATGTAAAATATCTAGCTTTCTCTGGCGGGATACTAATATCAGAGCAGCCCTTCCTGTTCAAATTGCAATTGTCAATGCCTTGCTGGGGCTTCTGTCTGTTGACTTTGAAAACCTTATGCATTGTAATTTGCAGTTCTCAGCAGGTGCCAGTCAATCTGTTTACAGAACTCTTATCAGAGACTGGTTTTCTTTGCTAAACAAGGAGCAACAGGCCTTGTCATCTGGTGTCTTGCAATATGCTGGTGTACATATGAATGAGATGATGGAATTGTTGCCGAGCTGACTGCAGGATTTGAGTAGGGGTGCTCTCAAGTGGAAGATTACCAACAGCATGTAGTCATTTCTCATTATATGATTTGACGAGGAAACGGAGTAAGCAAAATTTTGTAGGCTTTCTGTTTGTTTCTGGTAGTGGGCATATTATTGTGAAGAGGGAGCTTTCTAAGTTTTTTAATGGGGCAAGATTTGAAAGTGGGAAGGGGTTTGAGTGAATCTTCAGATGTAGCCTCTCCTAGCCCTCTTTCTATTGTTTATGGTTTTTTGGCCTCAGCAGATTTAATGGAGGCATGATTCACCTTCTGTGGTTGCATTTTGTCTTTAACTCAAACTGTCCAAGCCCATTTTGTGTACCCAGAAAAAGAATAGAATGAAGGATTGATGTCTATTTTTCCCTCTCTACAGGAAAATTCTCATCATATATATATATATATATATATATATATATATATAAACAAAATGCAAGGATCTTTCATACAAAATGTACTTCTTAGCTGGACATGTCTGCTTTTGCCTTGTTCCACTGTTGTAGTCGCGGTGGACTTCCTCGTGGAATGGAAGTGGAGTGTGCTTGGTTTGATGGTGGAAAATAATCGAAATGTCATTTATTGTTTCCCTGTCTTGGCATTGTGATCCAGGTAAGTACTGAAAATGCTGCTTCAAGACCATGGTTCTATGACAATGGACAATGCACTTTTTCTCTTACCAGTGCAAGTTATAGCTCACAATACTAGAGGTTGTTTTGGATGAAGACTTTATGGAGTAGTTTTGAAGGGTGTGAGTCTTGTTTCGGGAAGTTGGAGAATTGTTCCTAATGGTCATCTTCTTAATTGTCTGAAATTTACACATCGGTCTGCATTTGGTTGTTAAGTTCTACCGAATCTTTCTCCTGTTCAATGTTGATGACTTCTAGATATTTCTCCTCAACATAGGGTTTGCTATCATCAGTGGGGTAAGCGGTGCACGGGGAGCTCCGTTCTCTCTTTCAACATTCCTCCAGGAAGGATTATCCAACTCCAGCATTTTCAAATAATGCCCATTTGCATACACTTTCAAGTTCACACACAAGAGCTGCATAAAATCTATTTGCAAGCCAGATGTGTTCCTGTCAGATGAGGTCTGCATCCATTTGCATCACCCTGGACCTCATTACAAGTACCTTTTAGCTTATTAATGTCCAACTGCACAGTTGCTTCATCTTCCATCAAATTCCCTGATGTAGTGGCAATAGCATCTCTTTCCTGTGAGCTGACCAACAGAAAAAGACGAACTGGAAATTATTGCAGAGAGCTGTTAATATTTTTGGTTAGAGGCTCCAATTAAGAACGTGTCAAGAAATTATTCAAACGTAAAAGCTTAAGCTGTTGGGTAAGGTTCACAAACGAATCGTATATTAAACTCTAAAATGTCCCTTCACGCAAAAGACCCGTTCCCTTGGGCTAGATGCGTGAACAATGTATGGGTTCACCTTACCCATAGAAACTCACAATTAATTCACAATTTAATGGAAGGGGAAGCGAGATTTGAATTCATGATTTTTTGATTATGAAGACTTAGATATCTTGTCAACTAAACCATTCAACCTAAAAGCTTAAGCTGTTGGGTGTGGCCCATGGATAAATCATGCATTAAATTCCACCAGAATGAATACGTGGGGTTAATACCATATGGTTCCTTGCTAACATAGGCAGTCAATGGTTTGCCCAGGAGGATCAGAGACAGTAACTGCAGTGTAGCAAGGCCTCAAAGTGTCACTTACATCTTCAAGGAAACCCTGAAATGACTAACTGACAGATTTTTCTCTTCAACTTTGGCCCTTGCTTGTTTGTAAAATCCATAGCCTGTGAGCAGACAAAATAAAAGATATAAACTGCAAGCCCAGAGGCAAGTTCATAGTTTGGAATGAAAAACTTCACATCAGTAGTCAGAAAATTCACATGCAGATAATGCTAAACTAAATGTTTGATAATGTAGCCAATATGAGCTATGGCAGCTATGGAAAGGTAGAGAGTAAGCATTTCACAAAACTATGAATAAGTTTGAAGAGAAGTTTCTATTTTCCCAAGGACCTTTTACATGCATAACATTCTAGCCAATTAGCAAATTATACTAATTTCCTGGACTGAAAAGGACATTGGGATCTCACCAAACTGAACAGGTGAAGGAGAGAGTGAGAGAGAAAGAGATGGATTCTCATTCTAAAGTGGCAAAGGAGGATTCAAATCTAGTAAAAATTTTGAAAACAAAATCTCAAATATTTAAAGTTATATGAATGGACTGCAATTCTGAAACTGTCACAGGATTAAAACAATATGAAAGCAAATGTTCACATCATCAACTAGATCATTTCCTTGAAGATCCATCAAGAAACAAAGCTTTAAAAAAAAAATCAACCAGTAGCAAAGCACTGAATAATATGAGTACAATTCTAGATGCCGTAAATTTCTACCATCAAAACAATTGGCCTTGTAGCAGTCCCATATCCTTAACTCCAAGAACACAGCATTGGAGCTGCAAAAGATGTGAAACAAATTAAGGCCATAAAATGAGAATATCATTCCTATGATTTGGCTCAGCACTATGGCTTCAAACCTTTTTGCTCTGTGATGTTCTTTTCGAATTCTGCTTAAAAGATCCTTGATCCAGTAGCAAATTTTGAATACACAACCTACCATGTATATTACCAATAGTCCCGACAAGAACACAAACCATCCTTGAAGTGGTGGAATCGAGTAGCGTCTCTGACAACTATTTCTCTTTGCACAAGCTTGGAGATGAACTTGATAGCAGTGTGGCAGTCATTACAGACTCTGAGGTTCTTCATAATCCTCAACGTGGTGTGTTCTGGTGTGCTTATCAGTCCAAATGCAATGGCAAGTTTCTCGCTGTGATATCTGAGAATCTGATCCTTCACTTCTATTTCAAGGTCATGCAATACAGATCCAGTGTCAGGAACAAAACCGATCTTTTTTATCCGCTCCCAGATATTGTCCATCATCTTATAAATTTCTTCTTTCCGCGGATGGAGTCCATCTTCAGCTCCAAAGCTATGGACTCTGCTCTGGATCTGAATCCAACTCAATCCTTGCTCTTTCCTCACTCCCCTTTCCTTCATTAACTTTCTAATTCTACCAGCATCTTCCCATCTTCCACAAGCTGAGTAAACATTAGCCAGAGCAGAGTATGCTCCACTGTTGTCAGGTTGAATAAGAAGCAGTTTCTCTGCAGCAACTTTGGCCAAATCTGCATTTTTATAAACCTTACATGAGGATAGAAGTGAACCCCAAGCTATCACATCTGGTTCAATCGGCATATCTACAACAAAGTCAAAAGCCTCTTTTAGCAAGCCAGCACGCCCCAACAGGTCAATCATGCATGCATAGTGGCTATGGGTGGGCTGAATTTTGTGTATATTTTCCATTAAATTGAAGTACATCCGGCCCTGCTGCACCAGTCCTACATGCGTACAGGCAGAGAGCACACCAACATAAGTTACATGGTCAGGCTTAATGCCAAGTGACAACATCTTCTCAAATAGTTCTATGGCTTCTTCTCCAAGGCCATGCTGAGCCAAAGCCAGGATCATAGAAGTCCAAGAGACAGTATCCTGGTTCCAATGTATGGCATTGAATACTCGGCGTGCACCATTTATACTGCCAGCTTTCGAATACATAGTAATCAGGGCATTGCCCACAGAAACTGATAAATGTTTTCCCGATTTTATGGCCCTAGCATGAATTTGTTTGCCATGATTTAAAGAAGCCACATTTGAACTGACACTCAACATGGCTGCCAGAGTAAAACTGTTTGGTTGTGGTCCTTCTCTAACCATTATCCTGAAAAGCTCAGTAGCATCATCGTATAAGCCATTCTGTTCATAGCCTACAATCATCGCTGTCCATGCAACTACATCACGGTCTCGCAGCAAGTCAAAAATCCGTCTGGCAGGGCTCATATCTCCAAGCTTGACATATCCATCTAGTAGGGCTGTAAAGGCTATAACATCAAGATCTGAGATCCTGGTTTGCTCTACTATTATTTGAGCCATTTTAATCCCTCCAGACTTTGCGTACATTGAGATTAATGCGTTTCCCACTGCCCCAGAAGTATCAAACTTTGACCTGACAAGATGAGCATGTATTTGTTTGCCAAGATTCAAGTTCTCAAGATTGGCACAGGCTGATAAAGCACTAGCCAAGGTGAACCTATCAGGTTTTAAACTGGAATCCTTCAGCATGCTACAGAAGAAGTTTAGTGCTTCCTTGTCAAAACCATGCTGATTGTAACCTGCAATCATTGAATTCCAAGTAATTATGTCACGTTCCTTCATTTGTTCAAATTGTGCAAGAGCAAGATCCAGCTGACCGCTATGCATGTGCAGTGAAATCATAACATTTGAGCTTGAGATATTCCTCAATCTCATCCTATCAAAAACAACCTTTGCCGTGACAAAATCCCCGGCTTTGGCATACATGTTGAGAAGCGAATTCCCCACAGGAACACAAGCACTAAGACCCAATTTAACAACAAAAGAATGAACCTTTTTACCAATGAGCAGAGCCCCCAGAGCAGCACAAGAAGCAAGTACACTAGTAAACGCGAACTGGGTAGGAGACACTTTATCCCTCACCATCAGTACAAACATTTTTACAGCATTTTGGAATCGACCCATCTGATTGTACCCCACAATCATCGTAGTCCAAGAGACAGAATCACGGACAGTCATTTCCTCAAAAAAGCAATGAGCTTTGTCCATTTTCCCCTGTTTAGCATATCCAGATAAGATTATATTCCACGAGAAAGTCGTCTTAACGGGCATTCCGACGAACAGGTGATGAGCATCAGAAGTAAACCCATTTTTGGCGTAGAAATTCACTAAGTTGTTCATCAGGTATACACTGAAGTCGAGGCCTAGTTTGATCACTTGGGCATGGATTGATTTTCCCGTTAATAGGTCTTTGGATTTAAGGCCTGCCTGGAGGCCACGGGCACAAAATTCTGTAAGAGCAGAAGAAGAAGACGGCGGAGAGGGCGGCGGGAATTCTAGGATCATCTTTGTTTGGTCGGCAACTTGAGGTCATCTATGGAGAAAGCCTTGGGGCCTACCTTTTTCCGATTTAATTTTCGGAATCTCCTCGTCAAAGGTATGCTTTATTGGGATATGGCATTACAATAATTCCTTCCAGTTTTTCTTCCTTTTCTGCTTAATTCATTTCACTAACGAGTCCTTAATATTAATGAGATTGAATAATTTTATTTTTAATTTATTTATTAAATTTCGAATGACAATAAACAAAATTTTAGCTTAAAACATATTAATTAAAATATTACTTCAAATAATATAAAAAAAAAAAAACACAGCAATTTGTGACAGGCAAATTTTCTTTATAAAACGTGTGACACATAATTTTTTCTCGTCATGGAACCATCGTATGGACCAACCCCAGCCCAACCCTAAAAAAATTATGGGGCCACAGGTCTTAGGTCCATTGGGCTATGTTGGGTTGTAAAAGTAGGCTGTTTTTTTGTTTCACCAGAAAGTCCAAAGGCCGAAAATGGAAAGCCCAAAGACCCCAGGTTTCAACTCTAATTGAACTGCAACCGAAAGGGCAACATGGACCATGATGTGTTGTTGCCCTTCGGCTGAAAGCTTTCGTTAATACCCAATAGCCATAATTCAATGGTACTAGAATTTCTAATTTCATTCGATGGTACTAGAGCTTTGAATTTTAATCAAAACAAAACAAAACACAAAAAAAGGCTTCTAGAATTCCTTTTAATTTTAGACATTTGAAAGGGCCTCCTATTCTCTTGGATCTTCTTCTTACATACCTACCAACCTCGCCCCCCCCCCCAACCAACGTGGGGTGTCGGAAAAATCTTTGAATTTTGTACCTGAAACAGATTGGCGATGGCTTAGTGTCTCCAAAATCTGTCGTTATTTAGACATTGAATGTCCCATTCCCGTCCTGGTGGCTTTGGAATTTGAATTGGAGAATTGGAAAATGTGCAAAAACATGCCGATGGCAACAGTAGTGGGAATGGCACCTTTTCTGAAAGGTCGACAAGTCGATTTCACCGACTTCTAGAGAGAGACTTTTAGAGCGTTTTATTTCTCTTGGGGGGGGCTGACTACGTGCAGTGATAGAGAGCAGTGGTAGTAGTATAAAGGACAACGATTGATCATACACTTACGTATTAAATGGGTCACGCTTCCGCTGAATTATCATTTTTCTCATGTTACATTGTTTGTGGTCGATTTTCAAAGTAAAAACGAAGATTTTCAACATGTAACATTTAAAGGGTTTACTCGAAAAAAAATAAAAAATAAAAAAAGAAATTGTAAATATATGCACGCCCCCCACCCCCACCAAGAAAAAAAAAAAGGGTTCTCGGGTTCAATTAATTAACTCAGCTAAATAAATTCGATCGATCTTGTAGACCACTAACATATAATTGTGGCCTAAATTGGATTCAATATTGGCATGTGTGTGTGTGTGTGTGTGTCTGTGAGAGAGAGAGAGAGAGTATATGCTTTTTGTAGTTGTAAATTTCATACATAGAGCCATACCCCAACTAACACGTCGCTTCCATTCACAGCCAACAATGTTAGGTGGAAATGACATTTTGGTAAAGTTCCAAAAGTGTTGTAACATAAACTAGGGGGAAATTCTGTTGCCAGTACGCATGTTAAACGTACCGACAAAGAGATAGTGTGGCGTTTAATTGTGCTATTAATTTTTTTCTTTGGACAAAGTGCATGGGTTGATTGAATTAAGGCTTGAGTTCTTAGGAAATCAAACCACAAAGTGCGCCACTATCCATTGTGTCCTTAATTAATTTGGCATGCTCGATGCATTCTTGTTGAAATGGAATCTGGGGCCAAAAAATAAAAATAAAAATTACAAGAAAATTATTCGATCAAGTTGTCGTAAGTTGGCTTTGTGTTTATCCAAACTAGTGGCCATAGTTTAAAGAATCATTAAACCTTTTCTCTCTCTCTGTTTTTTTTTTTTTTTTTTTTTTGGATTGGTACTAGGCACAATCGGTATGCATCAGAATTGACTCGAACCAAATAGCCCAATTCGAGGGAATAGACCCCTTTTCAACCTGTGGCTAAATTGAACGTGTCAAAATGATATTTGAAGAAGTCACACCAATACGATAAAAATTGAGCTCAAATAATTTAATTTTATTAAACTTTATAAATTGATGTAAAAGTTTAAGTTACAGTCAAAAAATATATATTATATAGATCAAATTGAATCCCTATAACCTCGGAACGTAAAATTTGTGTTCTCAACACACAAAGGTAGGGTAGGTGGGAATCTTGATCGCATCATTTGTAAATTCGAGATGAGAGGGGTCGAGTTAGTTACTGCAGACGGAAATGGTTGACTTATCTGAAGATGTAAACCGAGACTTTGACGATAGACCGACCACTAATTGTGGCACACAAAACGGGAACAGTCGTTCGGGCATTGAGAACGCTATGCTGCGAGTGTGTGCGGTGTTGGGGCCATTACATTACATCCCATTTCCATTCTATTTCATGCGCTGCCGTGGGGGGGGGGTGTTTTGGTGAGAAGATTTGTGCAGTTTCCCACATCAAAGTCTAGTGCACTGCAGCATTATTTTTAACTGCTGTTAAGGCATTATTAACTCGGGATTTTCCAGGAAGATTAGCCGATTCACAGGGGTGGACTTCTTTCATCTGAAGAATTTCATAATAATAATGATGATGATAAAAGTCTTATGGGGCCAGCATGAACAAAGAATTTAAATTCTTTTTTTTTTTTTTGATGATATACTTTACTCATTTAATAAAATGAGTAGCATTGCCTGGTTTGTCCTTGTTAATTTAACAATGCCGTCGTAGGCTCCACTCGTTGGCAAATGTTCAGGAAAGCGCTCTCAAGTCATTCGCCATTGATGACAATAACGCTGCTCCTTTGAACGTGGAAGAAGTATGCTGCTCTGCGTACTCTTTACCTACTAACTACACTCTGGCTTCTTATTTTGATTTATGAATCGGGATTCGATGGTATTTACATAAGCTGAAGGACCGTCCAGTTAAAAGCCATCTGGCCAGGCCACAACCTTGGTCCCCGAATTTGAATTGTTTTATCGACAAGATAGAGCACAAACCTGCTGCGATGACATTCATTATGTTTGACGAATGACCCATTATTTTTTGCACTTCAATTTCTAGAATTAAAATGAGCTTCATCGGCTGATACATGATCAAAACGAACGTAGAAAATTTGACGCAGAGCAAACGTGAAACTAACGTTGAATGATTACGACCATTAGTTATATATATATATATATATATATATATATATATATATATGTAATCATGTATTAAAAAAAATAAAAAATGTACGGTAGACAGCCAAAGATAATACAATATACAAATTCACATTGGTTATGCGTTAAATTGCTTGCCCCAAGTAAAATTTCCATTGTAGCTTTTGGGTGCAGCAAATTTGGAAATGTGACGATCCATAGTCATAAGTTTGAATATGTTGTCTAGATGCTCGTAACTAACATCTCAACGGAATATTTCTATGCTATCTCAATTCCTGCCATTCAAACACATTAATCTATTAAAGTTAATTGATTGGTCTCCTTGGAATTCTTCCACTCCAAATTTGAGAATGAAATACAATGATTAAGACAAAATAAGAAAAAGAAAAAGAGATTCCTTCTCATTTTCCACCCCATAAAACAAAGTTTGGGTGTTTTGGCTTGGAATTTTGTTTCGTCGTGACTTCTACACGTAGTGTCTGGGAAGCAAACGATAAACAGTTGCCGTGAATGAAGAGAACATAAGGAAGACCTTAGTACGAAATAGCTAGGGTATGAAAATGACTCTTCAAAGAAAAATAAGCTACAATTTCAAGATCCAAATCCTCCTCTTTTGATTGTTGGTGGGAAATAGAGGCAGATAGACTGATTAAAACCTTGAGGAGACAGGATTTGTCCATGACAATCTTATGGGCTCCATCTCTTGATGTGAAAATTTTAAAGCCAATACAAATAACAAGTGGGGATAATATTGCGTAAGGTTGACGCCATGCCATGGATGGCTAGTTCCCCAGAAAGCTACGTTGTATATCTAAAATGGGAGTATGTCTCTACTCCAATGCTTTGCCAATTACACACCCTTGCAAAAAAAATCAAAAAATCAAAAGCATGGTACTAATCTATAAAAATCGCATGGATTTAGGTAAAAAAACATTAATATCGTATCTTACTGTCTTAATTTATTGATTGTATATTTATAATTATCCAATAACTTGATTATAATTAATAATGAGATCATAAATATAGGAACTATGATTTTACTCATTTCTATCTTTTGTCAAGACAGTAAAAACCCATCCAATTAACTCTCAGACTGAAAAAAAAAAAAAAAAAAAAGAGTTCACTTGATGACATTGCAGTCTTTTTTCAATTGTACATTCCAATCAATTAGTGTTAATCAATTTAACGTCATCGGCACCATGCTGATTTCTAATTTGTTATTGACACGATCCGCTGTGCACGCCAAAGGAGACCACGGTGGTGCCCCCCCCCCCCCCCCCCCCCCCTCAATCACTTTCATTGAACATATAAAAATGTTGAACCACTGTACCCTCTTCTCTTGGCGGAGTTTTGGTGTAATGATAGAATTCATTTATTTCGTTGTGATCAATTGATCATCGGTTCAAATGATAGAATTTTTTTTTTTTTGTGAAAGTAAGAGTAATTTTGTGTATATATAATCATTGACTTGACTTTATAAATGTGGGAATTTTTTTGTGCTGAACATCTTTTATGTTGTTCTCTTGACAAACCTCAATTCACAAACTTTTTCTTTTAATTCTTTTGATGGCTCTGGGTTTAGCAGCTTTTACAGTGACTGGCAGTTCTACATCTAGAATGATCTACTTGATTGAACCTCGCTTGCTTGCTTGCAAGGTGCAGATATAAAATGCTTGGAAGGATACCCCAGAGGCCCACTTCTCATGTGCATCCTTTGATCATATCTCCATTTTTGTCTTTCCTTTACGTTTCTTGCCTTTGTTTGAGCCTGCTTTTGTCAACATAGGCTTTTAATTAAACGATTCTCTCTCTCTCTCTCTCTCTCTCTCTCTCTCTCTATATATATATATATATATATATATATATATATATATGTCATTAACTGCTAAATTATTGCAAGAATAATAGGAAGGTAAAAAGAGAATAATCAGAGGAGGAGGAGGAGGAGTTTTCCAAGTTTGGCTGCTTTAAACACATTATGAAAATGAATTCTACCTTTCAAAAGAATTGGAGAAAATTGATATAGTTGGATGCGTACACAAAAGAATGTGGGAAATTCTATAATTACATTAAATTATTGCATGTTTAAGTGTAACGATGAAGATGATGCAACTTATTATTTTATTTAAATTATAATCCATGCTGGCAAAATTGCACTTTGCTATAAGCGATTGAATGAATAACTACTTTTTTTTTTTAAAAAAAAAAAAAAGGTAAAGTAAAGTACATCATGTAGCGAGAATTACCGCCATGAACTGAATCAATAACCACAACAACTTGAAAAAGATTTTAATTAAAGGGGAGTAACAATGGCGAAAGAAAGTGCGAAAGCAAAACTTTGACCAGTATTCAATCTTGGGTCTCTCTGTTCGACTTGTGTTATCATCCAAAGGGCATAATTAGATTTGACGGGAAAGCTGAATTGAATGTTCTTTTTCAACGAAGGAATGAGCTTTCACAATATATGCATACGCTGAGGTGGAGGAAAAACCAACCCCCCCCCCCCCCCCCCCCCCCCCCCCCCCCCCCACCAAAAGAAAAGCTCATATAAAACCAAAGGTTGAAAAGGGATAATTAATAGCGAATTCCCCAATTCTAACACGTATGAATTAAAGATTGACTTAGTGTCATGTTCTTAACTTTGCCAGGTACACTAATGTATTCCTTGATTAATTGTCGAGAACTATCATTTACGCGCAGATTTTTATTTCATCAATGCCAAAATCATTTGTCTTTCTTTACCTAAGAGAAACTGTTTTGCGTGGATTGGGGTAATATCTGAATCTGCTTGTAAAGATAAATTCCGGTACACATTTTGTTACCAAAATCCAAAATCCAGTTGTGATGAAAAAAAAAATGTTTGTCAAAATAACGAACATAGCTGTTGGTCCCAAAAATATCTAAAAGGAGGGTAAATTGAATTGGAATTATACAAAATTATAATGTATATAGTTAAAAATTGAAATGATAATTATCATAATAAATAAAAATACGATGTAGTATACAAATAAATTAATGTAATTTTATTAATATAATATTAATCAATGCAAAAAATAAATTAAATAAATATAATTTATAAGACCAATTACTAACCTGTATAAAAGAAAAAAAATATTAATATGTAATATGATAAATGATTTGTTGAGTATGTGAGTTTATTTATAAAAAAAATAAATTTAAGAAGAGTAAGATACAATAATTTATATATGTTCAAAATTCCTATTTCTACATCTTTTTCCTAAGATCATTATTTGGAGAATTTCAAATTGACTATCAAACATTCTAATAGATATGAGACTAAATACCATAATATTGTAATCTTTAATCACAACTATACAAAAATCTACTATTTCATTACAATATACTTATATAATTATATTTCTTAATTTCTTGATCTTTTAATTTTATAATTTCAAAAATTTACCAAATTTCTCAAGAATTTTAGTCTCTTTTAAGAAATATATATTTACAAAAATAATTTGATAATAGTTGGTGAGTATGTATTGCTTTCTCTTTGATTGCAAATAAGTTTATATAGGTTCAAAAAGAATTATTAGAATTTTAAAAATGTCAATTGATTTATGAAAAAAGATAATTTTATATTCAAAATTTACTTGTGAATTCATAAAAAGAAAGAGTTTGATATATCCAAAATTTGTTATTTCCATACTAGAAAAATTACCTGTCGATGACTTTTGTTTTTAATCAAAATAAACAATATTTTTAATGAATTCTAATAAAGATTTTCCTTTTATCCATTAATTATTAAAAAATAACTTCACAAAAAAATCATCTTCATTAAGAGGATTAATTATCCGTGCTGTATTGAGCAACTTTCCCTAATGGATAGCTTTCTAGCTATAGTAACTTTGGTCAAAATGAACAATTAATTTTGACAATTAATAACTTATAAATGAATCATTAAATTTGTACAGTTATAAAAAATAAATAATTATATTAACATATTAAAATATATAATTTAATAATAACAATAGTCCAATGTGACGTTAGGATTAGCTCAATTACAGAGTCATCACAAGATGTCGCAACATCTATAAGAGGCCCCACGGTAACTCTGGTGCTTGGACACGATCCAAGGCAACACCAGGAAGGCAAATGGCTCTCTCAATGTCTCCCATTCTTGCAATCTTGCTTCTTCTTGTTTCACCTTCATGGGCAGCTTCAGCTCCTGTCAAGGATAGCTTTCTCCAGTGTCTCTCAGTCAGTTCTGAGACTGTCTCTCCTTTCTTCTCTGGCTTCTACACTCCCGACAATTCTTCATTCAGTTCTGTTCTAGAGTCCACTGCTCAGAACCTTAGGTACTTGTTGCCTTCGGTACCGAAACCCCAATTCATATTCACTCCCTTGGATGAATCTCAGATCCGGGCTGCTGTTGTATGTTCAAAGCAGCTTGGAATCCACCTTAGAGTCCGCAGTGGCGGCCATGACTATGAGGGTGTCTCTTATGCTTCTGAAATCGAAACACCCTTCATTATTTTGGACCTCCTCAGGCTGCGTTCTGTTGATGTTGATATTGCTGCCAACACCGCCTGGACGCAGGCAGGTGCCACTGTTGGCGAAGTCTACTACAAAATCTCTCAGAAAAGTCCAGCTCACGGCTTCCCAATGGGCCTCTGCACTAGTTTAGGCATTGGCGGGCACGTTACAGGGGGTGCATATGGTTCTATGATGAGAAAGTATGGTCTTGGTGCGGACAACGTCATTGACGCTCGTATCGTTGATGTTAACGGCAGAGTTCTGGATAGACAAGCCATGGGAGAAGATCTTTTTTGGGCGATAAGAGGAGGTGGGGGAGGAAACTTTGGCATCATTGTTGCCTGGAAGATAAAATTGGTTCCCGTGCCACCGACCGTCACAGTTTTTACCGTCACAAAGACCCTGGAACAAGGTGCCACTAAGATCTTGCATAAATGGCAACAAGTTGTTGATAAGCTTGATGATGATCTCTTTATTAGAGTCATCATACAAGGTGCTGCTGGTGCCAGAAAAGGTCAGAAAACTGTGACAACTTCTTATAATTCTTTGTTCCTTGGTGATGCCAATAGGCTTCTCCAGATTATGCAGACCAGCTTTCCTGAACTGGGATTGAAACGGCAAGACTGTATTGAAACCAGCTGGATCAAATCCGTGCTGTACATCGCTGGATACCCAAGCAATACAGCTCCTGAAGTTCTACTTCAAGGGAAGTCCTTGTTCAAGAACTACTTCAAAGCCAAATCAGACTTTGTCAAGCAACCAATTCCTGAGACCGCACTTGAGGGGCTATGGAAGAAGGTAATGCAAGATGATGGTGCGCTGATAATATGGACTCCATATGGTGGAATGATGAGCAGAATTTCAGAGTCTCAAATTCCATTCCCTCACAGAAAGGGTAACATTTTCATGTCCCAGTACTTGACAAATTGGAAGGATGGTGACAAGAGCATGGTAAAGCACATGGATTGGATTAGGCAGCTTTACAATTACATGGCACCTTATGCCTCCATGTTCCCAAGGACTGCATATGTCAATTACAGGGACCTGGATTTGGGGATGGACATGAAGAATAACACAAGCTTTATAAAAGCAAGTGCTTGGGGTTCCAAGTACTACCAAGACAACTTCAACAGGTTGGTGCAAGTGAAGACCAAGGTTGATCCTGGCAACTTCTTCAGGCATGAACAGAGCATTCCACCTATTCCCAAGAGTTGATAGGTGGCTAGATCACAGTATTTTTCTGATTGGGATAGGTCACGTACTCTTAATTTTTTAAAGTAATTTTGCTAAGCAAGCAGAAATAAGAAATGAAGCTTTAGAAAATTACACTACTAAGTTCTAAGGGTCTTAACTCTGTGGGGAAAGTGCTGTATTGGTTTTCTTGAGATAAAATTCTTTTCCTGGAGTCATGGTTTAGAAGTTTGTTGAAAGCTGATGCAATGGATTCTGTTTTTCATAAATTATATATCTGTGCTCTTGCTTTATTCTTTTTTGCTTCTTCCTTGCTTTCTTATCACTAAAAAGTGACATTCATGTCAGAGTTTCAAGCTACTTGCTTATTATTTTATTTATTTATTTTGAATCCATGAAAGAGGTTAGTCTAAAATGGATAAACCAATTAAAGAGATCTCAATACAAAAGTATCATGATATTGTTGATGGGATCTCCTGAGAGCAAGCTGGCTAAGTCAATAGCATTCCTTAACATTCTTAAATACCTTTTTTCACCTCAGTTTTTATTCAGTCCTCTTCTATCTGGGGAAGGCATATTGGTTCTTCTCCATCCCCTTGCAAAGAAGAGGCAAATGGTCCTATTGCATGCACACTTTGGGATAAATGCAACTCGTTGGATGAATGACTTTATATCAGTGTTTTAAAAATCTTCATATTAATGTTCTAAAGATCGGACCAGGCTGACCGATAAAACACAAAAAAGGACCAAAGTCCAGATCTGGGGTGCCTCAAAGAAGTTCCCAGTAGCATTCGAATGCAAGAAGGGATGAAGACTAAAAGGCCACTTACAAAAAGCAATTTCCTTGGATGGCTGCTGGGCTAGACAGTAAAGGGGCGCTAAAGGGAGCAAAATTTATCCATTTTAGGGAAAACTCTTTTGAAGATTAAAAAATAATCTAATCAAAAAGCAAGTAACTTTAAACCCTGACATGAATTTCATTTTTTAGAGGTAAGAAAGCAAGTAAGAAGCAAAAAGAATAAAGTAAGAGTACAGATAACAGATAAAACATAATCCATAACATTAGCATAAGAACTTTAGCCTGAGAAACCAATACAACACTTTCCCACATAGCTACGACCATTACTAGTATACTCCTCTAAAGTTCTATTTCTTATTTCTGCTTGCTACATGTGGAGGAAATGTAGCAAATTACGAGCAATTCATGGTCATACGGGAGCAGATTATTTTCTTTAGCTTGACCATTTAAGCATTGCGTTAGACAAAAAACATATGAAAGCTATTCTACTCTTACATTTACCAGTAGAGACGATTGGGTAGAATGCTTTGTTCATCCTTGAACAAATTATCAGGATCAACTCTGCCCTTAATCAAACTCAAATCTTTTGAAGTGGTTCTTGAAGTAGGAAGCCCCATAGCTTTTGATAGCCACTCAAAAATCTGTCTTATTACAGAGGTTGCGACCAATGCCAAGATCTCTGTAGTCGAGAAATGCCTCTCTTGGATTTTGGTCACGTATGGAGCCATTGCAGCATGCATGTCACTCAGCAACATTATTTGGTCATCAATCCTTAGTTTCTCATCTACCCACAAGACAAAATACTGAATCTTGAACAAATTACCTTTTCCATGTGGGTATGCAGTTTCGTATTCTTAAATCTCCTCCATTCTTCCTCCATAAGGGTTCCATTGCATCCACATCGGACCAACTTTTAGCATAAGCTTTCATATGTTTTCTAGCCCTTCCTTTGGAATATTTCAGTGAAGTTCCATTAGGGAAAGTTGCTCAATAAAGTGTTGATTCTACCCAACTTTGCTCCTTGCAGTGGTCTGGCTTCAAACCTAATGCAGGAAGATCTCTGTCTTTTAATTTGAGGAGCCTGTCAATTTGGCCCAAAACCATGCCAATGAAAGAGACTTCAGTTGTGTTGTTCACAACTTTTGGCATTGCTCTTATAAAAAGGCCTTTGTCAAGACGAGGAGCAACTTGTTACCAACTGAAAACTGTATCGGTTGCACCCTGTTCCAGGGTCTTAGCTACTGTCAAAACTGTGATAGTTTCAGGAACTGGAACAAACTTGATTTTCAATGCCAGAATAACTCCATAGCTCGCTCCCCCACCACCTCTGATTGCCCAGAAAAGCCCATTGTATCTCTTGCCTGTAGATAATTCATCGAAAATTTTGTCATTAGCAGTAACTGTTTGCACATCGATGACATTATCTATAGGAAGACCATATTTTCTTATCAGGTTGCTGTACCCTCCCTCACTGAAGTGACCATCAGCACCAAGAGGAGTGCCGATACCCGCTGGAAACTCATGAACTTTGCTTTCTGTTGGCAAAGTTATAGTAAAGTTCGCCAGTAGTAGCACCAGCTTGAATCCAAGCGGTCTTGTCTTCAATATCTGTTTTTCGAAGGTTGAACAAGTCCAGGACGATGTATGGGACTCGGGATGTGCAGGAAAGGTCCTCATAGTTGTGGCCGCCACTCCAGATTCTGATATTGAAGCCATGAGCCTTTGCACAAATTACAGTTTTCTGGACATGGGATTCATCGATAGCAGCTACGATCACAAGAGGTTTAGGTTTCAGGCGTCAGAAATCTACGGTGTCTGATGTAGGATTCTAGAACAGATTGAAATGAGGAATTAGGGGGAGTATAGATGGTTTGAGAAGTTGGTTTGGGGAAATTGGTGTGATTAGGAAGGCATTTGAGATGGTTTCCAATGGCTAAATGAAAAGTCCCATAGTGGCATAAACCAAAATGATCCTAAAGTCAGAAATATTGGCGATGCCTTTTGCTTCACGAACTTGCTGGTTTCTAAGGCTTTGAATTTCAATTAGTGGCAGTTAAAAATTTGCTAGAGCTTATTGATGAAGAAATCAAAGTAAGTTTTTTTTTTTTGTTAATTATGTAATTTAATTTGAAATATTTTGAATAGAAAAAATGTTTCTTAATAATTATATTTCTATAATCTTTTAATCATTAAAAAATTTTATTTAAAATTTAAATATTTGTAATTTAATTTGTATTTAAATATCATAAAATACAAATTTTCTCATATTAGAGTTTCAATAATCAATGAAAGATTTTTGCTAAAAAGTACAAAGTAATTTAAATTCTTTTTACTAATGTATAACTAAAATTTTTATTCAATCTTATAAGTTTTTGTTATCTTTTTGTTATTAATTTTCTTATTTGAACCTTATTTTAATTTTAAATCACCTTGTTGATTTGCATAAATACCTATTGACTTAGTGTTAAAGTAATGAGATTTTTAAGAAATATGAAAATAGCAAATAAGAAGTAAGAAAAATCACTTAAGAGAGGAATAATTAAAAAAATTTATACAGTAAACTAGTAATTAGAAAAGTATGATCTCATGCTACTACCCAAATTTACAGGAGGAAATTACCCTTAATGAACAATGATGATGAAGACACACCTAAGGACATTTGACTTGTGGATTATAATTGAAACTAAAACATAACCACTTTTTATTTTAGTAAATTAATCACTTGTACAAGTTAAGCTTTACAGTGGGTAGCTTGTAAGGTAATACAAAATTTTAACTTGCATTTTATATTAAATAGAATTATGACTTGTAAATTAGCATATGAGGCTTGTAAAAAGATAAAAAAAAAAAGAGTTTTAAGGCAATTTTAAAACAAGAAATATGTAACTTTTTAATTTGAAAAGGGGGTTTAAACTTTTAAAAATAAAAGATACAAAAGTTGTAAAAGATTATAATGATAGATTAAGGAAAGTTGTGAATCACATCAAAATCCTAGGTGAAGATTTTCCAAATAAAAGGTAAAAAGTAGATTAAAGATGGAGATTTAAGTAGATTAAAGGGTAAAAAATAGTATTTACACAGTGAGTATTATAAGAAAACCAATCATCCTACTAAATTATGCTAAAAAAGATTTGATCTTGTATGTAAAATTGGCTATAAAAAGGCCACTTTGAAAAAATATGTTAGCATAAAAGAAAATAACAACAATATATTGTTGCATGAAAAATAAAAAGTGTATAATACACAATCTATTAATAAGGATTAATGAGCAAAAAATCAACTGCTTATGGTTATTAGTTACATTAATAGCAAATTTATCAACACATTGTTAGAGGGCAATGGCTATACTAATTATATGTCACCTAACCTTCACTTATTTATGAAGTTTGATGTTTTTTTTTTAAGTTTATAGTCAAAATTAAAAATAGTGAAAGCATTTAAGTAAAATGTAAAGCTATAATAGCAATTAAAACAAATACAAGTACTAAGCTTATATTTATTGTTCTATATGTATCTACTATAAATCAAAATATGCTTTCAATTGGCCATTTTATTAAAAGAGATTGTTTTTATAATCTTTAAAGATAAGGCATGTGTCATTATGATACATGTAGCATTAAACCAATCATAGTTCCTATGATAAAGAAAAACTTTTACTTGAATCTAAAAAATATATAAGTACAAATAAATCTAATCTATGACATTAAAAACTTAGCCATTATCATCTTGCTAAAATTGAAAACCTATAGAAAGAGGGTTTTATGCACGATTTACTTGATTTAATAGAAAAAAAAAAGTGTGTTAGCTAACAAAGCAAATAAGGTTTTATTTTTCTAAAAGTTAGAATATAATAGTCAAAGATAGACTTCAATTTATCCATTTAGAATTTTTATAGATCTATGAATATTGTCTCTTTAAATGGCAATATATACTTTATCAATTTTATTTATGATTACTTTAGGTTTACTTAGATCTATTTTGTTAAATCCAAAGTTGAAGTCTTTGATGTTATCCTTAAATTTAAGATCTATATTAAAAATAAATTAAGTTTAAAGATTAAGGTTATTAGAAGTGACAATGATATAAAATATGTGTTACATCCCTTGAAGAAGATATATATAAACTAAGAAATTGAATAATAGCTTATTGCACTTTATTTCACTCAATAGAATGGGGTGAGAGGAAAACCATGCCATTACTTAAGATGACTAAGTGTTTGTTATATCAAAAGTAAATGTTTAAGAAATTTTGTATCAAAGTTATAGTAATTATAATTTATTTATTGAATAGGCTTTCAAAAAAAACCTTGAGCAAAATAACTTTATTTGAGAATTGGTTTTAGTTCAATTCATTTATAGTCATCTTAAAGTCTTTGATTATGTTATACATATATTCCAAAAAAAAAAAAATAAAGATAAGTCAGATTAGAAGTTATTTGTAGTTATGTTTATTAGCTATGTAATTATATCTTATAATTACAAAATTTATAATGTCAACATAAGAAGGGTTTTTATTGTAATAAACATTAAATTTAATGAGAGAGAGCAATGGAATTAGAGTAAGTTAAAAGTTAAAACTTGATAGGAATGTCAAGTTAAGTAATTATATAATCCTCAACAATAGGAATCTAACTTCTTAGAAAATAAGAATGTTGATCATATTCTTGTCAAAGGTATTAGAAACATTAATAACATTTATAAACAATTTTATGAAGCAATTCTTTAAGCCTTTAAGTTATAAAAAGGCATCTAAAAACCCCTTGAGAATTGCTATATAAGAAGTGTTTGTTTCCATAGAAAAGAATGAGACATGAACTATTGTTTATAAATCATATAAATAAAAGATTTATTAAGGTTAAATGGATATATAAAGACAAATTTAATATAGATGACTCTTTGAATAAGTTAAAAGCCAAACTTGTAACTAAAGGTTATTTCCAAGAATATGACATTAATTATATAGAACCTTTTGTTCCAGTTACTAGAATGGATACAATCAAGTTGTTGCTTATAGTTGTAACTTTAAAAAGTTATTTTGTGTATCAATTAAATGTCAACTTTACTTTTTTAAATGAAGTATTAAAAAAGGGGTTTTATGTTGAGTAACTTGAAAGGTTTGTTAAAGAAGAATATATTCTTAAAAAGGCTTTATAAGGTCTTATATAGACATTTAGGGCCTAGTATAATAGGCTTTATGACTACTTGTTATTATTTGGATTTAACAAAATTTTAATAGAGGCCATTCTTTATGCTAAAGTTTAAGACACACATTTTTTGTCCATTTCTTTATATGTCATTGATTTAAATGATCATTAAAGATAATTTAAAAGTTATTGATCAATTCAAAATAGTGATGAAAACTCAATTTGATATAAGTGATTTAACAAAAATGTATTACTTTCTTGCATTGAAAATTTATCAATATAGTTAAATGATCTTTGTAAATTAAGTTAAATATGCAAAGTAGGTGTTGGAAAAATTCCAAATACATAGATGTAAGACCTTTAAGACACTATTAACTTTAGGAGAAAAGTGCGAGGATAAAGTTGTAAAATTGGATGCTTTTAAATTTAGTAGTTTTATTTAATGTCTTTTATACCTATGAGCTAGTATACTTGACATACACTATTAACTTTTGGAGAAAAGTGTCAAAAGAAAGATAGAGTTACAAAACTAAATGCTTCTAAATTCAGTACTTTTATTTAATGTCTTTTATACCTATTAGCTACCATACTTGACATATGCATTTAATTAATTTATTGTTAAGATATATACATTCTTTTAATGAAAATTATTTAAATTAGGTAAAAGAGTACTTAAATATATTAAAATTTCAATTAATTTAAGTGTTATGTTTAAGAGAAATAAAGAAATATAGCTAATTGGCTTTGTTAATAATGATTAGATTGAGTTACTTTATGATATAAGAAATGCAATTAGCTATATTTTTACTATAGGCTCAAACTTATTTTGTTTGAGTTTTAAAAATTAATTTATTATTGCTTAATTTACAACCAAGGTGAAATATATTGTAGCAACTTCAATAATGAATCAAAAAATTTACATAAGAAAAGTGCTCATTAATTTAGACATGAAACTAGTAAGACTTACCAAAATCATATATATAAATTAGGTTACAATTGTAATTTCAAAATATCTCATCTTGTATAAAAGAACTAAATATTTCATTAAAGAAATACAAAAGAACCATAAAGTCATTTTGGTTTATTATACAACAAAGGAGTATATTGTAGACATATTGACTGATGATCTACACACTCAAAAATTTGAAAAATTAAAAAAGTACTCAAAATGCAAAATTATAGCACCAAAGAGTTAAAGTCAGAACTATTATTGTTGCGTTTTTACTTCATGAATTTATTAGTTTTTTCTACTTTGTAAGTTTGTTGGTTTTTTTTTGCAAGAAGCTTCCCTTTAAGGATTTGAATTTTAATTAGTGGCAATTATAAAATCTATTGGAACTTATTGATGAAGAAATCAAAACAAGTTCTTTTTATTAATTATGTAATTTAGTTTGAAATATTTTGAATAGAAAAGGATTACTTAATAATTAATTTTTTTAATTTCTTAGTTATAAGAGAAATTGGCTTTAAATTTAAAAGTTTGTAATTTAAATTTGTATTTAAATTTTGTAAAATAAAAAATCTCACATATGAAAAGTTTAACGATTGATGAAAAATTAAATCTTTTTTAATAATATACAAGTAAGTATGTTGTCTAATTTTCTAAGTCTTTGTTATCCTTTTGTTGTTGGTTTTCTAATCTAAACCTTGCAGTAACTTTAAATCACCTTGTTGATGTGCATAAACATCAACAGATCCCAAATATTGGAATTGTTGCAGACTTCGGAGACCTTTTTTTTATTTTTATTTTCATGAACTTGAACTTTCAGAGATTTCAATTGCTAATGTTACACTTGTAATATTTTTTCTGTTTCCGTTATTTGGAAATATTCGGGTTTTAATGAGCCTTTTCACAGCAGATCCTTTAACGGCAACAAAAAAAAGTAAAAAAATTAAATTTAATGTAATCAGTTATGATATTACTCTACAACGATACACATATGGTGATATATTTAATTTTAAATTTAATGTAATCAGTTATGATATTACTATACAGTCATACACATATGGTGATATATTTAATTATAAAAAATTAAATTTAATATAATGACATTATTTATATCGATATCGATGTTATATTTAATTATGAACCGTTTGTAATGTAATTAATTATTAACCATTTGTAAAGTACCTCAATCCAATTAAAAACCGATTTTTCTTGCTCAATTGCGCAATTGTCGCACCAGAAAATTGAAGTTCATGCTTGCATTGCCCAAATAAAATGAAGGTTCCGAGTTCTGCAACAATTTTAAAGTTATGGATCTTTTTGGTTTATGCCTCTTATGTGACTTCTGATTCAGCCATTGAAAACTTTCTCCAATGCCTTCCTAATCACACCAATAGCACCAGCCATATTACTGAAACCATCTACACTCCCTCTAATTCCTCATTTCAATCTGTTCTAGAAGCCTACATCAGAAACCGCATATTTCTGACCCCCGAAACGCCTAAACCTCTGGCGATTGTAGCTGCCACCGATGAATCCCATGTGCAGGCAACTGTGATCTGTGCTAAGGCTCATGGCTTGCAGATCAGAATCCGGAGTGGCGGCCATGACTATGAGGGTCTTTCCTATACAGCCCAAGTCCCTTACATCGTCCTGGACTTGTTCAACCTTCGAAAAATAGATATTGATATCGAAAACGAGACTGCTTGGATTCAAGCTGGTGCTACAACAGGCGAACTTTACTACAACATTGCTAACAGAAGCAAAGTTCATGCATTTCCATCTGGTGTCTGCACTACACTTGGCGTTGGTGGTCACTTCAGTGGAGGCGGATATGGGAACCTGATGAGAAAATATGGCCTTTCTATTGACAACGTTATTGATGCGCGCATTGTTACTGCTGACGGCAAAATTCTCAACGGATTATCCTGGGAAAGTGGACTTTTCTGGGCCATAAGAGGTGGTGGGGGAGCAAGCTTTGGAGTCATTCTGGCCTGGAAGATCAAGTTGGTTCCAGTTCCTGAAACTGTCACAGTTTTCACAGTAGCTAAGACCCTGGAACAAGGTGCAACTGATACAGTTTTCAGTTGGCAACAAGTTGCTCCTCATCTTGACAAAGACCTTTTCATAAGAGCAATGCCAAAAGTTGTGAACAACACAATTGAAGTCTCTTTCATTGGCATGTTTTTGGGCCAAATTGACAGGCTCCTCAAATTAACAGACACAGATTTTCCTGCATTGGGTTTGAAGCCAGACCACTGCAAGGAGCAAAGTTGGGTAGAATCAACACTTTATTGGGCAAATTTCCCAAATGGAACATCCACTGAAATATTGCTAAACAGGAAGCCACAGCCTCTAGCATTTTACAAAGCTAAGTCTGATTTTGTTAAGAACAT
Organism: Ceriops zippeliana; assembly: GCA_037897445.1. Taxonomy (NCBI): domain Eukaryota; kingdom Viridiplantae; phylum Streptophyta; class Magnoliopsida; order Malpighiales; family Rhizophoraceae; genus Ceriops; species Ceriops zippeliana. The sequence goes on from JBAPLH010000115.1 coordinate 3,004,487, forward strand.
AATTCCAAAGGAAGGGCTAGAAAACATATGGAAGCTTATGCTAAAAGTTGGTCCGATGTGGATGCAGTGGAACCCTTATGGAGGAAGAATGGAGGAGATCTCAGAAAAGGAAGCTGCATACCCACATAGAAAAGGTAATTTGTTCAAGATTCAGTATTTTCTCTTGTGGGTAGATGAGAAATTAAGGATTGATGACCAATTAACGTTGCTGAGAGGCATGCATGCTGCAATGGCTCCATACGTGACCAAAAATCCAAGAGAGGCATTTCTCAACTATAGAGATCTTGACATTGGCAGCAACCCCAGCAATAAGACAGATTTTAGAGTGGCTAGCACAAGCTATGGGGCTTCCTACTTCAATAAAAACTTCGAAAGATTGACTTTGATTAAGGGCAGAGTTGATCCTGATAATTTCTTCAAGAACGAGCAAAGCATACCACCTAATAGGTAAATGTAAAGGTGGAATTGCATTCTGTATTTTGTTTGCTTAGTGCTTAACTTGTGGAGCTAAAGAAAATAATACCCTCCTGTTTTATATAAATTCCTATTAATTGGGCTTCATTTTGCACCCTTTTTTTTTTTGGTTAAAAGAAAATTCCTTCGATTCTAGGCAAAATATTTTACTGAAACTTTTATTTCCATTGCTAAAGCAATTCAATACAGAACTTAGGCATAGCATCTCTCTCTCTCTCTCTCTCTCTCTCTTTATTCCGATTAATAAAGATGAGCGTAAATTGACCAAAAACTGTACCAAACTCATCATTCTTCTTGTCAATTTATTTGATATAAAAATGTTATAACTTGTTCTGTCAGAAATAATTACATCCATTAAAAAATCAAACTATGTGACTATACAATTAGTTCCTACTAAATATTTCGGTAAACTTATAACAACACAAGTACCTCTGGCTACTAGACCGGCGGTACTTTAACCTCTGTCCATGCATGCGTGCGACTGGCTACAAGATGTGTACTGTCTCGTGAGTGCGTAACAGAAGTTTCAGACACAAAGAGTCTTTCAGCGATACCGACTAAAAAGTTGACCTTACCAGGTGGACTGATTACCTTTCTTGCCTGCATTGATTTTTTCATCCCTTGAAAATCAATCCTTCTCTTTGTTTCATATATATATATATATATATATGTATGAACAATGCTAATATAAATTCACTTATTTTACACAAATTTTCTGGTCATGTCTTTTCCTCATTATTTTCTATATCTGAAAAATGAATAACCCCTCCCTCGTTCACACCTTTTTTTCCATAAAAAATTTTATAAAACTCTTGGATTTCTGAATCCAATCCAACCTGAGAGACCATATATATGAATCTAGTTACCCTCAGAATGAAGGATGACCGCAACCCCCCCCCCCCCCAAAAAAAAAAAAACTAAACAGTAACCTCCAACCAAACCCACATGGCAAGATTAAAACTCTCTCATTCTGCTTTGCCTTCTTCTTCATCTTTCATGTCTTTCCAATGGACCCCTACTGCCGCTGGTGCTGCAGACAGTTCGGTTTATGAAACCTTCTTGCAGTGCTTAAAAACAACACAACCCCACAAGAAAGAATCTCAAGCATTGTCTTTGAAGAATATGGTGCTCCTGCATTCCCACATCAAGTTAAGCTCCAAAATCCTACTAACCAACTTTTCCGTCAAATCAGTGGTAGTTCTAATAGTTATGTCTGTTAATGCAACTAGTCTTAGGAGCTTCTTTGGCAATCTTTTTGAATTTAATTTTGATTGTAATGATATGTTTAATTCAAATTTAAAGTGTTTTAACTTTAAACAAATATAATTATGCAACATTAAGTTTAAATTCAAATTATGTTTTTAAATTTATACCTTGATAATGTAAGGCTATTTATCTATATATGTGTGTGTGTGTGTGTGTGTGTGTGTGGAGCCATGAAAAATGTAGCTGTGGCTTTGTGTGCAAATTTGAGCTTCATTACAAAAGTGCCTTTGTTTCTCTGTACTTTCCCTTCGTTGTTCTATAAACTCCTGGTTTGAATCCTTACAGGATGATATAGATCTTGCCAGCAAAACATCAGTGCACACACAACAGATCAGCTTCTAGTATAGCAATCTTCCACCCTTTGGAAACCAACAAAAATTATCATTTGTTATCAAAGCTAGCAATATCCTAGAAATCTAATAAAAGCAATTAGCAAGGAAACTAAATTGCCCTTAGTGAAAGGAGTAAAATTTTTCACAAAACTCACTGAAAGTCTTAGCTACTTTCCTGCAAATGGCCTCCTCCAATTTATCCCCACTTTCTCCTCCAAAATTATTAGGAAAAACTATCGCTAGTAGATAGTAATAATGAAAGCCTACCTTAAAACATATGATCTTTGGGAAGCCAATTAAAAGGGTTTTAAACCACTTCCCTTGCCTACTAATCCTTTTCTAGCATAAATGAAACAACATGGTGAGCGGACAGTAAAGTAGTACAAAGCCTTAACATGCATTTATTTAACTACATTAACGACTATTTTCCATAGGATTATGACCTATGAAATAATTAAAAATACATGGAAAAGGTTAAAGAAGTAGTTTTTTGATAATGAGAAAACAAAAAATATGCAACTCTTTAACCTCAAAAAAGACTTAGAACTAGGAGGAAGAAACTATATAAAAAATATGTAGACAAGCTTCTGAAGATAATTAACCAAATCAAAGTGTCAAGAGAAGACTTCCTAGATAGAAGCATCGTGCAAAAGGTCTTAGTGAGTATTCTAAAAAGGCTAAAGGCAAAAATTTCCTCAATAGAAGACTCTAAAAACCTTATTTCCATAAACTTGCTAGAATTACTTAACTTTCTTTAAGTTTAAGAGTATAGAAGGTTCTCAAGGTATGAAAAGTTTATTAAATAAGTCTTTTCTATGAAGCATCAGACAAAGTTCCAAGGAATAAAAAGGCAACAAGGAATATAGGAAAAGAGGTCAGAGGACCATACTAGGCCTGAAGGTAGAAAACAATATCTACCATAAGATAATTGTAAGAAAACAAACCATCATTCTAAGAATTGCTAGAAAAGACTTGATCTTGTGTATAAAATTTGTAATAAGAAAGGGCATCTAGAAAGAATTTATTGGTACAAAGGAAAGCACTAATAATAATCATAGAAACCTCAGTAGGCACAAGCAACTAATGAAAAGCAAAAGGAGTATTTATTTGATATAGTAGCTAACTCCTCCAATAATAAGAACAGTGTGTAGTTGGTTAACCATGGTTGCACAAACTACTTATCACTTAATTTGTATTTATTTAAGAAGCTTAATAGATCTTATATAACCAAAGTGAAGATTGACATTGGTGAATTAATCTAAGCAGAAGAAAAAGGCTAGATAACTATTCATACCAAAAAAGATGAAATTTATACTTGATGTCTTATATATATCTATCGTAAGTTATAACTTACTTAATATAGAGTAACTACTAAAAAAGGGATGCATCTTAGTTTTTGATGACAAGGCTTGCATCATTTCCAATGTCAAAGGTACTTTTTTTGACTAAAGTACCAATGTATGCCAAAACCTTTCAATTGGAAGGAAATAAGGTATAACACCTTGTAATACTATGATATAACATTAAAGGCTAGGTCATATTAACTTTATTAGTTTTAAAAAGATGCAAAATAAGGGTTTAGTGCATGATCTGCTTAAGATGATAGAATATAGCTCTACCTGTGAGACATTTTAACTTGGTAAATAAATTAAACTACCTTTTTTAGCTGCACAATCAAGAGTAAAGGAAAAGTTATAACTTCTTCATTGTGATCTTTATGGCTTTATGGATTAGAGTCACTAAAAAAAAGTAGTTACTATGTAATTTTTATAAATGACCTAATTAAGTTTACCAAAAGCTTTTTCCTCAAACAAAAATTAGAGTTGCTAAATATCTTTTATTAATACAAAACCTAGATTAAGGAGCAATTAGGCTTCCAAATCAAGGTCATCAGATTAGATAATGGCTCAAAATATACATATGAGTTAGCAAATTTATAAAGATGTTAGTATTCAACAACAACTAACAGTACCATATTCACCCAAACAAAATAAGGTGAGTAAGGGAAACAATAAGTCTATAGTTGGCATGACTAAGTGTTTATTAACAAAGAAAGGTCTTTTTAAATCCTTTTGGTTTAATGCAGCAACCACCTCAGTATACCTACTAAATATGCAACCTACCAAAGCCTTAGTAGATTCCATACCATTTAAGTGCTAGTCTGGTATTAAGCTTTTCTTAACACATCTTAAGGTGTTTGGTTACTTGTATTACAACTATATGCCTTAAGCAAGGAGGAACAAATTAGATCAAAGAGCATCAATGGCTATATTTGTTGGTTATACCAACACAACATATATTTATAAGGTATATGACCCTATTGCTAACAAAATCTCAATAAGTAGAGACTTAAGGTTTGATAAAGTCCTAAGATAGAATTGGAAGAAGGTAGTTACTAAACCTAACGAGAAGCTTATAAATCAAGAATCTAACTCCTAACGAGAAGAAAATGTTGATAATTCACCTATCAAGGGTACTAAATTCCTTTTTAATGTGTATAAGAGATGTAATGAAGCTATCCTAAAACAAATAAGTTATGATGAGACAACTAATCTTTTTAGCTAAAAAGCTATAATGCAAATGAGCTTTAGTTCTTAGAGAAGAACAATACTTAGATTATAGTACCAAGGCACAAGGACAAGAAAGTTATAAGATCTAAATGAATTTATAGAGTATAAACGGATGCTGATGGTAGCTTACATAAACTCAAGGCCAAGCTAGCAACTAAAAGCTTTACACAGTAAGTAGGAATGGACCACTTTGATACTTTTGCTTATATGTGATAAAGATCCTTTTAATTAAGAAATTATTATTATTAATTTATGTAATTTAATATTTGTTTCCCTAACAGTAGGTATAATTATCTTTGTATTAGTAAATGTAATCATTTTTTTATTAATAGATTGTTAGGTTAGTCTTTATGCTTTTTATATTATAGATATATGTAATGTTTTATGACTTATTAATTTAAGTAATGCAAAATGTATCAAGGTTTTTCAAGATATTTAGAGGTCAATCCTCTCAAAGCAAACAATTCTTACTTTTTTATTTTCGTAATTTTCTTTTTTTCAAGCCCTCAATGTCTTATCACTATAGCAAGATTAAACATTATTAAGTTTCCCTTGGTTATCATGCCTCATAATTAATGGATGGAGCATCAAATAGATGTTAAGTTTATCTTTTTAAATTGTAGAAGAAATCTTCCTTGAACAACTATTTAGCTTTACTTGTTTTAGACAAGAAGACAAAGTATATTTGCTCAATAGGGCTCTTTAATAGCTAAAACAAGCCCCTAGAGCTTGGTATAACAAAATTCACATGTATCTACTTAAGCTTGGCTTCATTAAAAGCATGTCAAAACCAACCCTTTATGAAAAGACAAAGGTAACATATATCATGTACATTCTCTCTATGTAGATGGCCTTATGATCACTAAAGATAGTTGTATTCTTGTCTAATAAGTCAATTGAATTGAAGAAGCAATTTGAGATGACTAACCTAAAAAGAATAAAGTACTTATTAAGCTTGCAAATTTATCAATCTTAGAAAGGCATTTTGATTACTCTAGCCAAATATACAAGGCATATCCTACACAAGTTTCACATATAAGATTGTAAAGAGGCATCTACCTTATTCATGTCTAAGGTTAAGTTGTAAAAGCAAAATAGATCACCAAAGATATATGCACATATGAGTACAAAAGCTTAATTGGATACATGTTTTATCTTTAAGCTTTTAGACCAAATATCATATTCATAGTGAGCTGCTATTAAGTTCATGCAAAACGCCTCTAAATTATATAATAAAGTTGTCAAAAGAGTGCTTAGGTACATCAAGGACACATTTAAGTTGGGATTCATGTTCAATAACACAACAAACATTCAATTAGAGGGTTACATTGATAATGATTGGGCTTGATCAAGTGAGGACATGAGAAGCACTTTAAGGTACACTTCCACCCTTGGTTCAGCTGTGTTTTATTGGAGTTCAAAAAAACAAACCATTGTGCTTTAATCTATAGCTAAGGCAGAATATATAATAGCTGCTTTAACTATGAAACAAGCTATTTGGATTAGGAAGATAATGGCTGATCTAAATTTGGAGTAAAAGTAACCTATTGCCTTCTATTGTGATAACCAAGCAACAATTGCGATCTGCAAAAATTCAGTGATATATTGGAGGACCAAACATTTTGACATAAAGTTTCATTTTGTGAGCAAAATGCAGGAAAAACTCCAAATTGAATTGAAGTTCTGTCACTCCCAAGATCAACTTACAAACATTCTGACCAAAGGGTTAAACAAGAACAAGCTTGCTGAATTAAGGCAGAAGCTAGTTATGAAAGCAACAGCACCAAAGAGGAACGAAGGAGATGGTGCTCCTGCATTGCCACATCAATTTAAGTCTTAAAATCCTGCTAGCCAACTTTCCTGCCAAACCAGTGATAGTTATGACAGTTATAACAGGTATGTCAATTGATGCAACAAGTTTCAAGAGTTTCTCTAACAAGTTTTATTAGTTTAATTTTGATTGTAATGATACGTTTAATTCAAATTTAAAATATTTTAAATTTAAATTAATATAATTATGTAATATTAATTTTAAATTCAAATTATATTATTGAATTTATACCTTAATGATGTAAGGCTGTTGATATGTGTGTGTGTGAAGTCAGGAAAAATGCAGCAGTGCTTTGTGCGCAAATATGAGCTTCATTACAAACGTGCCTTTGTTTCTCTGTGCTTTCTCTTCTTTGTTCTGTCATCTCCTTCTGGTTTGAGTACTTATAGGATGATATAAATCCTGCCAGCAAAACATCAGCACACACACAACAAACCAGCTTCTGGTATAGCTATCTTCCAGCCTCTGGAAACCAACAAAAATTAGCAGTCTTCACACAAACAAATGCTTCTTACTCTTCAGTTTTGCGAGCTTACTTTCAAAACTCACGTTACAAGATCTCTGCAATCACGAAGCCCCTCGTCATTATAACCCCAGAAAAGATAAAACCATGCTCAGGCCACCGTTATCTGTGCCAAGAAGGTTGGCTACAAGCTCAAAATCCGCAGCGGTGGCCAAGATTATGATGGAGTTTCTTACGTTTCCGATGTACCCTTCTTCCTGCTTGACATGTTTTATCTGGAATCCATTGCAGTGGATGTGAATGACCAGTCTGCTTGAGTCCAGACCCGCGCGACACTCGGTAAGCTTTACTGCACGCTCTCGGAAGGCAGTAAAGTTCTCGGCTTTCCAGCTGGGATGTGCCTGACGGTAGGCGTTGGGGGTCACATTAGTGGAGGAGATTATAGGAGCCTAATGAGGAAGTTTGGATTGACGGTGGATAATGTTCTGGATGCTCAAACTCATGCTGTTAATGGCAAACTTCTTGACAGGAAGGCAATGGGGGAGGACCTTTTTTGAGCAATTCACGGTGGCAGGGGAGCAAGCTTTGGTGTTATCATTGCCTTCAGGCTCAAGCTTATTCCGGTGCCCGAGACGGTGACTCTGTTTCAAGTTGAGAGGTACTTGTTGAGAACGCTCCTGTTTCTGCTAACGATGTTTATAAATGGTAGATGGTCGCTCCAGACACATGAGAATCTGTTCATGAGGATGCTTTTGCAGCCCGTGACATCAAGGACAAGGAACGGTCAGAGGACTATGAGATCTACTATTTTGGCAGAGTATTTAGGGAATGCTGATAGCGTTGTGTTGGGGAAGGATTTTCCTGAACTGGGACTGAAGAAGGAAGATTGCTTGGAGATGAGTTGGATTCAGTCAATGTTATGGTGGAGGAATTCTGGCAATAGCACATCACCTGATGTTCTGCTTGACAGGGATCCTGGTTCATCCAATTTCCTGAAAAGGAAATCGGATTACGTTCAGGCCAAGATTTTGAAAGATGGGCTAAATTTGATTTGGAAACAGATGATTGCTTTAGGGAATACTGGATTGGTTTTCAATTCTCATGGTGGGAAAATGGATCAAATTCCTGCTTCAGATGCTCCATTTCCGCACCGAGCTGGGAATTTGTATATGTATAAGTATTCAGTGGCTTGGGATGAACCTGGAAGTGCAGCAGATCAGAATTTTATGTAACGGATAAGAAGCTGTTTGCATTGGCTAAGGTGGAAAAGATTATGCTTGCAAAGGGTAGTAAATAATAATTACATAATATTTGGAGCGTGCATTAGGTCTCTTGGCATAGAAGACCTTTAGAGAGAAGATATAATTTGGCTTCAAATTATGAACAATCAGAGTCCACGGACCTCTCAATGATTTTTTGGCAATCATATCTATTTTATTGGAGAATGAGACTATTTTTTATGAGTGACTTAAATCCGATTGCAACTCTAATTTGAGATGTTTAACTTTGAAAATGATTTTAGTATCAATGAAATTTAGTTGAATGGTGGGATTAATATTAGACATTACCAACAACAAGCCTATATTTGATACGAATATGGTTGAATAGTAATTCTTTTGTCTCACATTGCTAATCTGGCTTTTGTCTTGTAAGAAGATTTGAGATCAGTTATATTTCAATTAAGTTTGATTTAATCTCCAGTTGGTTCTTCGTTGCATGTTTTCAATTTGACATTGAAATATCCCCAGCAGTTTTTGGTTTTCCAGCGTCGGTTCGTATTCTCAACGCTTAAATTGGTTTTCCTCTCTGTGCATGTGTACCCTATTCCTATTCATAAGGTTTCTTGCAATTGCTGAGTTTTTGCCTGAACGAAGCATTTCCAGTGTTGATGGTTCAGACCCACAAAAAAAAAAAAAAAAACAAAAAAGATTTTGCATATGTGACGGTCCATGCATTTCGAAAAATGCAAATCTAATCAATTAGCTAAAAAAGAGCACAACATTTCCCAAAAAAAAAAAAAAAAAAGGAATCATTTTGACTGTAAAATCATCCTTGGAACTCAATATCAAAAGATTCCAAACAGTGGATACGCGGTGTATTCAAAAGGATTTGCTCGTTCAGAAGTTTATAAACCTGATTTACCTGGCCATTAATTTTACTAAAATGTCAAATGAATATGGGGCGCCATGTTTAACCATATGGTAGTTGAAAAAACGAATTTCGATTTAAATCTTACAGTTCGATGCCATCTCCATTGAGGCTTTTGAATACGTCTCATTGTTAAGTTGTGGTAAATAAGGGACAGAAGCTTTGTTATTTGAGAAAATTCCGAAAAACATTAAAATCACGAAATACAATAGTTGAAAGTACGATGAATTATGTAGCTAACTGTGTGTCTTTACATATGCTTACGGGAGATAACATTTTTAAGCACTTTTTTTTTTTTTTTTTTTTTAGTGTTTGCAAGAGCACATTCTTTGGAAAACTTTAAATTTATACAATTGTTCTGTATGGTAGGATCTGTTATTTTTATCATATTGATGGTTATGAATATGAAAGTCGAGGGAAAATGGAAAGATTTATATGTTAGTAATTTAAATATCCTAAAATAGTCAAAGGGAATGCAGACTCTTCTTTTTCCTTTTCTTTTGCCCTTTTCGTTGGTTAAATATGTCTGTGTTTTTTTTTCTTTTTTTTACAATAAGTATAAGAGTCCCATTCATGCTATTTATAATAGATGCAATTCTTTAATTTTATAAATGATTTTGAAAAAAAAATTAAAAATAAAATTATATATTAATTAATAGCTTAACATTTGTTGGCATGACAGACACTTGATTTTAACATTTATTTTTTTTCTTTTTAGTATATATAGAATAATTATTCTTGAAATGTTTTTAACCTAATTAAAAATTTGTTTTTGTTAAAGTACTGTAAAAAAAATATAATAATAATATATATGTTTGTAGAGGGAAGCCGTTCGTAATTAAATAATATATTAAAAAATATATAATTTAAAATTTTTCTATAAAACTATGAACAATCAGGGTCTATAGACCGCTTAACTTAATCATTTTAGGACAATCGCAACAACTTTTTTGGAGATTGGTACAGTACATCATCAACAAGACTATAGTTGATACAAACATAGTTATATAGAATTCCATTCCCCTACATTGCATGACCTCTCTTCGACTCATCACCGTGACTGTAGAGGTGGTATGCTCTGCTCATTTTTGAAATTGGTAGGATCGACCAGAGTCTTCACATACACCAATCTGTCAAAGTTTTTCTTGAAATATTTGATACCCCAGATGCTTGCTTGCTTATAACTAGTGATTCCTTCATCGTTGTTCCTTCCTATATCAATGTCCCTGTAGTTGATATATGCAGCCCGAGGACTCTTAGAAACATAAGGTGTCAGGTAACTGTAAAGTCGTCTGATCCAATTTATGTATCTCTGAGATGCTTCTATGTCTTCCTCGTCCCAGCACACCAAATGTTGAATTTTGTAGAGGTTCCCGGCTCGATGTGGAAATGGAATGCTTGACTCCGAGATCTCACTCATTCTTCCTCCA